>RJVU01061675.1:3020774-3068368 GCA_003731715.1 Anabarilius grahami | reverse complement strand
TAAGTGCCAAATTCCTCCTTAGGCAGGGCCACTCTGTGTGACCCCAGCCAGTGAGCGGCTCAAGGGAATTGACTTCAGCGACACCATGGGAATCAATTAGCATCAGCTGTTTGGGCCCCTGCCTGATAGGCGCAAGGAGCGATTGGACTCCTCTGAATGGGGGGATTCACAATCCTGACCCCTTTTATTGGGTTCAGCTCCTTACCACTGTGATACCATAGTGTTTGCCTATGTCATCAAATGGGCAAAAGCCGGGGGACTTGAATAGAGGTGAAAGGTCCTTTAAACCTCTTTGGGACCATCAGTTCGAGGATTCAATAGAATCGTCGCTTTGCATTTGAAAGGCTTCAAGGTTCTTTTTCTCTCTCTCTCTCTCTCTCTCCATCTCTTGCTCTTCCTCTCCTCTCTCTTACTCCGTCGCTCTGTCAAATAAAAGCCGGGACAATGTGACGGTGGCTCCTCATGGTCATTCAGGATTAACAAAAGAGAGGAAAAAATGAACTGCTCTTGAGAGAATTACATTTTCCTCTTCTCTTGGAAAATCAGGCAATTTGCTGAGGCACACATAATTGCCATGCTGTTCAAGCCTTTGTGGAATTAGGCATCATTACCATAAAATCTCAGGAGTATCTGTCAGTTGAATGTTTGCACAGAGACACTGAGATAAAAGGAACGTTTCTAAATTGCCATACTTACTTGGTTAAAGGACTGAACCGTACCAGTGAGTGGCTTATTTTAAGGCAGTGTGTGCAAAACACTTTTGAAAGCATCACTATAAATCAGAGCAGTTTATAAAGTGAACATTAAAACGACTTTGTTCCGCTCCCTTTAATCAGACATCATAGGTTTATGCGAGGTAATATTCCCTTTGAGCGTGTTCAGTAAGGTGAGGGATTGTGTATGCGTGTGAGGGCCGTTTGATGTGGGAGATCAGGCAGCTGTGGAAAGGCTCAGTTCTCTTATTTGTTTGAATTTTTGGCATAGCTGCATCAGGTCGATTTGCAGTGCCCCTTTGGCTGCTTAATGTGAGGCCCTCTTTTTTTTGTGTTCCAAGTTTAGTCTCTGTTTCATCTAATTTCTGAGTTTTCTCTGTGCTAGTCAAATGTGCCGTTGGCACGTACTATGATGGAGAGCAGGGGAGGTGCTTTCTTTGCCCACCTGGGACGTACCAAGATGAAGAGGGGCAGGTGTCATGCGACGTGTGCCCAGGACCCGAGGGCAGGGGAATCCCGAGAACCGCGGGAGCACGCAACATCTCGGAGTGTGGAGGTGAGACTTCACAGAGACGTGCTCATGAACAAACAAGTCTATAGCCTTTCTGCTATTACATATTTCCATTGAGGTTGATGTCTGTCGGTTTTTTTTTTTTTTCTCAATTAAATATCAATTAAATGAGTCCATATGTAACTTAAAAGAGAAATATGGCAGCTGTATGTGATCACTCATGTACTTTAGAACGGAGCTGGTTCATGCTTTAGTGTACTTGGTAACACTTTACAATAAGGTCGCATTAGTTAACATTAGTGATGTGTTTTAAATAACTAAATAGTGAGCATTGAATAATCTTTGGTAATGTTAGTTAATACAAATATTAGCTCAGGTCCATTAAAGGGATAGTTCACCCAAAAATGAAAATTGTCATCATTTATTCACCCTCAAGTTGTTCCAAACTTGTATGAATTTAACTAATGTTAACAAATGGAAACTTATTGCAAAGTGTTACGTTATACTTTTTAGTAGATCCGGAGTATTTGACCTTTTCTCATTTCAAGAAATGGAGGCCGTCCTGAATATTAAGGCATATTAAGCAGTCAGAGATGACACAAAGACATAATTAGACCAGAGATTATCTTATAAATAGAGGATTTATGTCAATCACAGGCACGGTCTATATTGGAAAAATAATAAAATAATGTTAAACAAAATGTTATTTACTTATTTTCATCAACAATATTAATAATAATATCTATACAGCGTATCTGTTTAGTCCACTGGTGAAGATTTTTAAGGTTGAAAAGAGAGAGTATGAATCACATCCTGTTTTTTTGTTTATGCAGTTGGCAGGAAGCATACCTGTATTGATAACAATCTCACAGGCTTATGGTTTGTTGAGCTTGAGTTAAGTTTTGTGATTGTGAGTGTGTTGGGAGGGGTCATTTCATGCAGTCCTGCAAATCCTCAAATGTCTGATACACACCAACAAAGAATTCCAGATCAGTCTTTTGTGTAAAGAGGAAAAAAAAGGCACCACCATGTTTCTGTTCCTCAAACGTGGTCATAAAAGGCAGCTTGCAGTTCAGATGCCATCTTCTGCTTTCTGCTGATAGACACAACAGAAGGGGCTATTAGGGTTCTTCTCAGTGGCAGCCAATTTATTGTGGTCACTAGAGGGATGAGAGGAGGCCTGCACTTTCTTAGATAATGAACTTGCATGACATCATTGTAATTGGCTTTCTTTGGAAGGCGATAAAGTGCTTAACTTGGTTTGTCTGGCAATTTCTTGACATTTTTCTTATCCTAGGTCAGTGCCGTCCTGGTCAGTTCTCTCATGATGGCTTTGTGCCTTGTCTGCCCTGCCCACAAGGCACCTATCAGCCTGAGGTCGGTCGCACATCCTGTTTCTCATGTGGAGGAAGCCTCACAACCAAATATGATGGTGCTGTGTCCTTCCAGGACTGTGAGACTAAAGGTGAGCAGAATATGACCCTAAAGTACTCAGTTTATACAGTTTATACTACTCTTATGCTCACCAAGGCTGCATTTATTTGATCAAAAATACATAACATTAATATTGTGAAATATTATTACAATTTATAATAACTGTTTCCTATTTTAATGTTTTAAAATGTAGTTTATTCCTGTAATGGCAAAGTTGAATTTGAATCAGCATCATTACTCAGTCTTCAGTGTCACATGATCCTTCAGAAATCATTCTAATATGCTGAATTGGTGCTCAAGAAACATTTCTTATTATTATCAATGTTAAAAATAGTTTTGATATTTTTCGTGAAAACCGTGATACATTCTTTCAACATTTGAAATAGAAATCTTATGTAACATTCTACATATCTTTACTGATCAATTTAATGTCCTTGCTAAAAAAAAGTATTAATTTCTTTCAATTATTTTACTTTCACATTTGATCAATTTAATGCATCCTTGCTAAAGAAAAAAAGTATTTCTTTCAAAAAATACATTCTTACTGACCCGAAACTTTTGAACTGTAGTCTATGTTCGTAGTAATGTAGGCTTTTCTTCTGAAAATCAGGCTTAAACCAGCCTAAGATTTCCCAACTGACCCAACTGGTCTTTTGGCTGGTTTGCGGCACTTTTTTAACTGGTCAAGCTGGGACACCTACACTAGGCTTTAAACATTAAGGAAATGCCCTGCTTTTCTAACACTCTGTCCACACCAGACACGACGAGACTACGAGACATGACAGAATTAATCAAAAATCACAGCTCACGGCTCTCTCAACAAATTAAAAAGTACATAATGAAGTTTATAAATATTAAACCATTTTAATGTTATTAAAAGAAATGCATACCGAGTGACTGTAACAATCTGTCATAGAATACACTTGTTTGTTCACACTGAGTTCAAACATTCTTGTTTCCTTTCATTTATTTTCAAGAACTGAGGTGAATTATTCATTTTCACTTTCAGTATGGCTATAAAGATCACACAAAATGATATTCAGACTCACATTAGATGATTTTAACATTTAATAAAGCACATAAACAGTGAGATTATCACTGTTGTACTTTGTATGTTCTAGCTGCGACGTCGCAGAAATAGAAACTCTTTCTAAAATAGAATCATCACGGCTGGTTAGGACAAAAATTCTGATTATGGGAAAGATACCTATTATCGCATTGTGGCGTCGCGTCTGGTTAAGACATTGTGTAATGTTCTTTGCAGAATGCAGATGTTATGTCACGTTCTTATATATTTAATGATATTTAAAGGGATAGTTCACCCCCCCAAAAAATGAAAATGTTGTCATCATTTACGCACCCTAATGTTGTTCCAACGCTGTATGAGTTTCTTTCTACTGTTAAACAAAAAATATTTTGAAGAATGTTGGTAACCAGAAAGTTGACAGTAGCCATTGACTTCCATTGTATTTTTTTCCTACTATGGAAGTCAATGGCTACGGTTGCCAACATTCTTTAAAATATCTTCATTTGTGTTCAACAGAGGAAAGAAACTCATACAAGTTTGGAACAACTTGAGGGTGAGTAAATGATGATGGAATTTTCATTTTTGGGTGAACTATCCCTTTAAAACATAACACAAATACTGATTTCAGAACAATAATCCATGTTGTCCTTTACAGTTCAGTGCTCCCCAGGGCATTACTACAATACCAGCACCCACCGTTGTATCCGTTGCCCCATAGGAACCTATCAGATGGAGTTTGGCCAAAACTACTGCATTGCCTGCCCTGGAAACACCACCACTGACTTTGATGGATCCACAAACATTATGCAGTGCAAAAGTAAGCAAAATTCCCAATAAAAGTTCAGTTTTAAAAACTTAATGATGTGTTATTCTTTTAATTAAGCCTCCATTTTTCTAATACAAAATTATTTTTATTCATAACACAATTAATTCTCTCAATAGTCCAAAAGTCTAAATCATTTAATTTGTTGCTGTCAGACAGACAATGTGGAGGAGAGCTGGGAGAATTCACTGGCTATATTGAATCCCCAAACTACCCCGGCAACTACCCGGCCAACATCGAGTGCATCTGGACCATCACCCCTCCCCCCAAGCGCAGAATCCTTGTCGTGGTACCTGAGATCTACCTTCCCATTGAAGACGAGTGTGGGGACTATTTGGTCATGCGGAAGAGCTGTGAGTGTTGCAGGGCTATGATCTGCTGTTGAATGCATGGGCTCAGCAGGGTGATTGTGAATACACATGTGAGGAAATGGGGGGAGGAGCCGCATTGATGGGCTCATTAGGGCTCGCCTTCATCTCTTTGGGCTCGAATAAGCCACTACAGAGGTCTTTAGAAGCTTCTTTACTGTTCCCACAGCTCTGCCCAATTCAGTGACGACTTATGAGACGTGCCAGACGTACGAGCGACCCATCGCCTTCACCTCCCGCTCAAAGAAACTCTGGATCCAGTTCCACTCCAATGAAGGAAACAGTGGAAAAGGCTTCCAAGTGCCTTATGTGACGTATGATGGTGAGAACTGAATTGCTGACATTTTATATTGTATGATAAGTGTTCATGTTGAGTATTTATATGCTGTGTAATATGCTTCTTTTAGAGGACTACCAGGAGCTCATTGAAGACATTGTTAGGGATGGAAGATTATATGCTTCTGAGAATCATCAAGAAATTCTTAAGGTATAGTGCACAGTTAATTTCTCTTTCAGAGCAACTTTATTTTTAACAGGTCTCTCATTATAACTTGATTTGAAATAATAATCAAGAGGATTGCCTTTGCAGGCCCCTGTAGTAAAAAAGAGGCAATAGTGCCACCATGTGGAAGATGGGAAAATATATACTGTGCTGGTGTTCTGTTTTTTAACTTAAAGATCATGTTTTCTAATTAATTTTACAGGACAAGAAGCTAATGAAGGCCCTGTTTGATGTCTTGGCCCATCCACAAAACTTCTTCAACTACACTGCACAAGAGTCTAGAGAAATGTTTCCCAAATCATTTATCAAATTCCTCCGTTCCAAAGTTTTGAGATTTCTACGGCCCTGAATAATCTTTGACTGAATGAATATTTGGCGCTCCAGCCATATTTTAAATGACTGCCCTGGAACAAATATTCCTGAATGTTCTTGGCCGCCTGCATACTTGCAGATTCAAGATGAATTCTTGGACCTGACGAGATGAGAGCTCATGAGAAACTTTCCTAAATGCGTCATTGGAACATTTTTCTCCTGAAGAAAATGAACTCTTTTTTCCAGTGAATGGATTTGTTGCTGCCCTTTTTACAATTATAACATTAGCCGGCACCTTTGAAGAAAAAGATGCTTCCTGTTTCATTCCTTTATTGCCCAGAAGTGACTGTTACAGAAACATGTTAATTACAGTCAGAATTATAGTCATAAAAAAGAAGAGCAACTAGATTGCTTGTTATATATTATAGGTCATTTCACAAATTTTACCTTTTTTTTTGGAGGAGGGGGGGGGGGGATGTTTGACCAGCTTATTTTGAAACTTCAGAGCACTACTAAGGATGTAGTGAAAGTTAAAGCAGTTAAAGTAATTTTTTTGTGAGTTTGAATGTTGTACATTATGTAAAAAAATTAGCATCAGCTCTCATGTTACTGTATTGTATTCTTTTTTTACATTGTAGCCTTCTTCATACATCACATATATGTATTCTTCATTTGTCTCCAATAAGAAACATAAGGTGTACATGATACTTTCAGTAGACATTATGGTCATTTGATATATCGGTTATCAATTTTTCTCTTCATTCACTTTTTTCACACTTCTATCACCCAAACTGATTTTTGGATTAAGAGGCTCTTGATGTAGGATTGATTACCCATTGATGACATGCAGAGTAAATTAAATGTTTATATTTTTATGGTTGTACATCTAACATGTAAATAAAGAAATACACTCAAAATGTCTTTGTTGTTTTAAAATGTACAGAAGTAGCCTAGATCAGTGATTTCCAACCAGGGGTACATTCAAGGGGTTCTTAGAGAGAGATTAATGACATATGAAACAGAAATTTTGAAATAAATAATATTTTTAAAGAATATTTAATATTTCAGGGTCAGTAGGTTAAAATAAATTACTGTGATTGTTTTTTTTCCTTTTGTAGTTAATGCAGCTTGAAGAAAAGAAAGCAAAAGAACAAAAAATATATATTTGCCACTGGTTCTTTCTGTATAACATGGGTTTCCAGTTTGTTTCTGTTTTCGTATCACTAAAGAGGACTTGAGGCTTAATTGTGGGGCTAATGAGTGTACATAAAACAAAAAAGGTTAGGAATTACTAGCCTATAGCTAGAAATAGAAAATAAATAGAATGTACCAATAATTTTTAGTGTTTTTATTATTTAACCTTGGCATTGGGTCATGACCACAGAGGCGTTATGTAGGTAACACCTAAGTTCATGATGATATACGAGTGATTTATGGAAAGTGTAGCCTACAACGTGATGTAAGAATTCGTACGTACTCGTTAATTCATCCGGAAGAATGGTTCCCACGCACGTGTTTCCGGAGGAAAGTGATAATGCGCGGACCGGCTGCTGATGGTCAGCTGATGTGTCAGACAGAGTCCAGCCCTCACGCATTGTTTTGTTGACGTTAAATTAGACGTTGCTAAAGGAATATTTAATTCGTTATTCTGGAACATCTCTCGTCAGTATTTGACAACATTGTCTTAAGCGGAAGCGAAAAAGATGAATCGAGTGACCCCAAGATGCGCTGTCAATCTGTTGACGTTTTCATCGCTAGTGTGTTTTCTGCTTTTATTATATACACAGACATCAGAAGCTAAGGTAAATTATGATATTCATCACTATTTTAATACATGAACCAAATGCTTTTTGTTGTGAGCATATTGTTTTGTTGGCATTGCTAACTAGCCGTTAGCATATTTCAATGTTTTTGCAAACTAAAAGCGTAATAAATTCTTAAATCAACACTTTTCTTATTACAAACCGTGTAAAATTGTTCCTAAACTGACACAAGAAATGAAAAAGATTGAATGCGCCAGTAGTCTTCATTGGTGTAAATAAATAAGCTTGTGTATCTGTGGTCACTTTTCTCAGAATTCAGAAGACATCAGGTGCAAATGTATCTGTCCACCCTATAAGGAAATAGATGGACAGATCTACAATCAAAACGTTTCCTTGAAGGACTGGTAAATGATCTACTAAGCTACAATACTTTCTGTAATGAACCAACTACATGAATCTCCATTCACTGATCCATAACGCCTCAAATATAATCATTTGCACAGCAATTGCCTTCATGTGGTGGAGCCGATGCCTGTTGAAGGCAAGGATGTGGAGGCATACTGTTTACGCTGTGAATGCAAATATGAAGAAAGGAGCTCTGGAACCATCAAAGTAAGTTCAATATGATATGCTAACTTAAAATAAGTTTAAATATTAGCAAAATAATAATCTTTCACTTTTCTTGCAGGTCACTATTATAATATATCTGTCTATTCTGGGCCTTCTGCTGTTGTATATGGTCTATCTGACACTGTTGGAGCCTGTATTGAAGAGAAGGCTGTTTGGCCATTCACAACTCATTCAGAGTGAGGATGAGGTTGGGGTAAGTGTTTTCTGACATCCTTATGAATACAAGATAAAATTGAATTGGTATTTTTATTGAAAAACCTGTTGTATAAAGTAGAAGTATCACGATAACATTACGCTGCTTTGTTACAGGACCAGCAGCCCTTCGCCAATGCCCACGATGTGCTTTCCCGTTCTCGCTCTCGCTCCAACATGCTCAACAAAGTGGAGCACGCTCAGCAGCGCTGGAGGAGGCAGGTCCAAGAACAGCGCAAGTCTGTCTTCGACCGTCATGTGGTTCTCAGCTAAAATCATTCACAGTCTGGACTGTTATATGTGGGTTCTGGTCCTGTGCTAAAGTCTGGGTCTTCTCCAAGATGTCTGAGCAGCCCCCAAAACCCCAGTGTGTACATCTCTTTTTGGTGTGTGTAGGTTTGTCGTCTTGACCAATGCGTGTGACAAAACCTTGTTTATTATTAGTCTTGCTTGTTATACAGACTGTTTGCATTAATTATCACTGCATTTTGAAATCATGCACTCCGAAATTAGCAAAAAAAGTTTACTTCTACTGCAAACCAATCACACCGAGTTTGATTTGGGGATAGAAGTGCCAATTTCCTCATAAAATTAGGTGATCCGTTTATTCAGAAATAATGTTTTTATATAAATTTCAGAATTGATACTAAACCCAAAACACTGATATCCAGTCTTTAGTAGCTTATTGTACAGTGTCACTCCTCTCTTCTTACTCTTCTCTTTCTTACTGTCAACTATTATATGTAAATAATAATCTGTGGATGTGTTTTGTCATTGCCCCCCAATGTTATGCTATTTGATGACTAACTTCCCAGTTCAGTTCTTCTCTAGCATTGTTGTAGAGTAGATTCAGGTTCCTGATTCATGATGGTTTAAAAATGTTCTTTTTTTGAGTTCTCACCACTCTTGACGGACAGTGTTTTTCATGGTACATTATTTGAAGATTTCAGAATTATATTGTCATTAATATGTGTATATATAATAATAATAATTGAAATGTTCAGGTACATGATTTAACAGAAAGAGCTGTTTTGACCTTTTGATTTACATTACAGTTCTCTTAACATGTGAACTAGGGTTTCCTGTGTCAGTTTGTTCCTGCCATAACCAATAATAAGCGCTGGCGAACCCGCTGCTCAAATGACGCAGTTTCGGGTAATGGTATTTTTAATCCCCAGGAGGCGCTGTTTCCAAAGAGCCTTTTTACATTAGCCCTGGATTCATTTATTATTAAACATGCAGTTATGTTTAGTATAAAAAAGGATAATTGAATCGATTGTAGGCTACTTTAGACCTATTGGTAGGAAAATTCTCATATATTCACTGACTGTACATCCAGATAAGCAAGTACACATACAACGCTTTTAAAATGGTAAACACAGTGAACTGTTAATTTAAACTTTTTCTGAAAAGCTAAGCGTATTACTTTAACCGAAAGCATTTACTTCATAAACGAACTAGACAAAGTGAAATAGCTTTACGCGGACTATGCCTATCACATTTCTCAAACAACGGTTCTCATCATTTCCTGCTCTCCCTCCTCCTCCCAGCCAAAAATACTGGGACAGATAGATCAGCGCGCACTCTCGCTGAAAACTAACTTACTCAAACTCTCAGCATGGATATGTGAAAAGGTAACCTTGGCAACGCAAGCGTCACTTACTCAGACAAGGTAGGAATTTCTTTATCTGACTGCCTTCTTTATGTTCGCTGCTTCTGTGCGTGACTCTTTTTTTGTAAATGGATAAAAAAAACAACTTTACAATTTATGGTATTAATGCTAAAAATAATTTTAAATGACCCAGTCTGCAGAGACGTAAAGAAAAGCATAATAACAGAAAAAAATATAGGGGAAAAGTAAAATAACAAAAGCATAAATAACAGAAAAGATTGCATGCGTTTTTGATGTGAACAATTCAAATTTAAAAGAGACTCAAATGTGTTTTGAAGTCGCCAGAACAGAGGCGACCAAATGTCCTCCATAATAAGAGATAGGCTTTAATACACACGCTTATGAGAGCACATAATCAGAATGGATATTTCATAATGTGCATTGGACAGTCATACACTCCTCTGTGGTGTTTTACTGTGAACCAGAAACTAGGAGGCGCTCTTAAACCTTCTAAAATCACCTGGAAAACTAGGCTAATAGTCGCTTCTGAATCGCTGTTTTCTCATTTATCATTATGATAATAATAATCAGATTTTTTAAAAACAATTTATTATTTTGTGGTCATTGGTTGAGTTTTGCCACTATTGCTAGTAATATCTTCCATTTTAAGTCTAACCTCAGACTAACAGCAACAGTTCACTGCTTTTTCAAATACTTAAATAACACCATCCTGGGGGTTGTCTGTCCCCCAGGGTCACACTGTGGGAAATGATTAAGGCACTAACCACAGCACTCTGTGTTTCTCTCTCTATCTCTCTTTCTGTCTGTGTATCTGCCTCCCTCAAGGCTGTCTGTGACTGTCCTTTCCCTTTGGCTTATCATGGTTCCTTGACAGATCTATCTTGAATGTTTCTTTTTGGCATGTCCTTGTTCAAAATGCAATTCCTGTCATTGCAACATTGCAAGAAACTGTGGAAACAATGTTTCGGGATGTCAAAATATATGTGCATTTTTTAAACATTTTGTCAGACATATTATGTGTTTAAGTGTTATTATCTCAAGCAAATTAAAATAAATAATTTGATAAATTATAATATATCATAATCAATTTTAGCATATGCTAGGTAACAGAGTTGATAGTAACTGGGTTGACAGTTTAATTTGAATTTACATGCTTGTGCTCAAGTTCATTAAATTACACATATATAGAGAGAGAGAGAGAGAGAGAGAGCAAAGAGAAGTTAGAGATCAAAAAGTCAGCCTCATGAAAAAAAAAAAAAGTTTTAAAAAAATTAAAGGAAACTTTGTTTGTTTGTGTTGAAAAATGTCTATATATTATATTAACTTCATATGTAGGTTACATGGGGGACTGACGGCTCCCATCAATGACCCATAATACAAAACATTCCCTCATATCTGAGCATTGCCATTATTTGGTATAAATTGAATACAATATTCTGCTTTGTATGTTCATATGCCTGAACAGAATGATTGTGACAGGCATATTTTGCGGTAAGGGTGTGGTGAACATTCAGGGCTGTTGGAAATGGATACTGTTGTATTTTGGAGATTTTGTGGGTTTAGCTGAACATGACTGATGAAGCCCTTACAAATGTGTTTAAGGAAGGGGAAACAATTTAACAGCTCTGGCATAATGTTTCTTATGCACCTAACTACTTTAAATTGTACATTTGACTTGTAATTGACTGGAAATGTACATGTATTTGAAAATAAATAGAGAGACGTAAGGAAATACCTCATAGACCAAATAGTTATTATGTTCTCTATCATGGCAATGTAACGTGTTAATCTCATTGTATAATGGTTGAAAGATTCAAGTGCCCTGGTAATACTTTGCAGTATCAATCCATCAGAAATTAGTTAAAAACGACAGAATGATTCATTATTATCATACCCTTGGTTGAATCACTTAATTAAGTTAACATGTGTAATATGTAGCAGGACTGACATGTTAAAAAAAGGATCCTCAGAAGAATTAACTTCCTCTGAGAAAAGACCAAAGGAGCATTGACACTTATGTATTTGCAATCGCAGGGATGATGGGATACCCAAGAGGGATGCATCTCACAGTCCTACCAGTCATAATTAAGATTTATTGGAGGATTTAATGGATTATTATTTGGTGCTGGACATACTTTCATGGAAGTTGTTCTTACATGTTGCTGATAGATTAAAAACAAAGCCCGTGATGAATTGTGGATTTTTTTTTTCTGCACAAAACAACAATTTTGTGGTTCCAACATACTGAGAATGCATTGCGTTTCGATTGGGTCAACACTTTGCAGCAATGATTATAAAAAGGGCTGTTTGGCTTTTAGATTAGTCCATATCTAGCAAACATTTGCAGCCACGTATTTTGATGTCATGATTGCCGTAACAGGCATCCTCTACCATGGGAGATGTTTCGTCTGGGCCTCATGGTGTTCTTGACATGCGCTGCTCAAAATCAGGATGCAAGGTTAAATATAGTGAATGCCCGCTTGAAACGTGAGAGTAGCATGACAAGCTAGGATATGACCTTATACCAAATTTCATCTGTCTGATTCATAATAATACGGTTTTGCAGTAGAAACACTAGTTTCAGCAGGTTTATTGTCTCTCAAGGTTTTGCAACAAAAAGACATTTCTGTACTTTCTTTTAGAGTCTGGTCCAATTCAGTATTTGGACTGACCCAACTCTAGAATTATTTCCCTCTCAAAACACCTGGAGTGAATGAGTTTTCTTGGAAACGAATGAAGTGATGATCTGTGGCGTAACTGTCCCTTAGCTATCATATCAGCAATTTAATACAGATTTGAAGAAAAACTCCCACATTATGTTCCAACTCCAGAAACCACATTTCTGATGAGCTATTGGTACAATTTGAAAGGGTTCCAGAGAAAGTTGTCATCACACAGCTTTTGTCAACCACAGATCCCTGCTTCTTATTGCGGTTGCTTATTTGGCTGCAGGTTGCTTATTTGCGCAACTTTCAGTCCAACAGAGACTGCTTTTAAAGCATCAAACTTCGTCTATGGAAAGTGGGATTTTAATATTAGCCTTGCTTATGACAGAACTTGGAGGTTCAGTTTTAAAAGTGATATTCAGATTGCACAAAATGTTGGTTTTCTGACTGTTTTTCTATTTTTTTCTATTTTAATAAGTTGAGAAGGCTTGGTTTGTTCTGTGGATATTCTGAAGTTTTGTTTTGATAGTTTGACAACGTTTTCCTTCCTGTCACTTAAGATACACAACAGATGTTTTTTTTTAAATAAAATGTCACTAACGTATTATACAATGTAACTCTACCCTTGATGTAGCCTTCACTCCAGTCTTGTCCCCAATACGCTTTCAAAGGTTCTTTGTCTGTTTGTTCTCAAACTTATGCTTCACATACATGTGATTGCATACCACAGTTTAGACAGCTGTTTGCAATGTGTTATGCTTGTCCTCTGCTGCTGAGAACTGAAGATGTCTGGAACGTATGGATAATGGTAAATCATGGATGACTCCGCAGAATTTGTGCTTACGTAAAGCTTTTGATGCAAAAGGCTCACTTTTTTTGTTCCCAACGAAATTGCTCTAAGCAATCATTAAAAATTAAACCCCTAGCAGCAAGAAAATGAATCAATAAATGTTGCTCACTATGGCAAGTATTTTTCACATTACCTTTTCTCAGGCTGAACCTGTGGGTTTGCCCATCATGAAAATGGGCCCTGCTGGTTTACAAAATGGCATAATATATTAAATCATCCATACAACTACTGCAAACATGTGACTGAAGGACACTGCTTGAGATTTTATATCAACTAGATAACTGTGTGTAAATATTTATATTTAGCTGTGCAGAAGTAAAATAAAGTTAGAATTAGCGCCAATTCAGTTGCGGCATTTGCTTGAATGATAATGAACCCACCATTCAAGCAAATTCCGCACCCAATTGACGCTAATTCTAAAGTGGAAGTTAAAAAATGCACACGGACATTCTTAATAGTGCGTGTCCACTAGCACGGAGCAAAGCGAGTATTTTCAGTTATTTCCGGAAGTTGAGCTTCCATAGGAATTCATTGCAAACGCTCGCTCTGCTCTGCGCCAGTGGACACGCACCGTAAGCGATTTTAAAGCGAGGTGGAAAAGTCCAACTCCAGTTCCCCGACCCCACCCCAGTGATACCGGTATTACATGTGTTGTCACACAATGATTAACCGGTGGGAAAAATTCCTCACCGTCACATCCCTCGTTACTAGCATGTTTTAGAATGTGTGTAGCATGTTTAGTACCCAATTGCATATTTTAGTATGTTGCTAGTAGTGCGTCACAGTGTTAAACACGTCACTTCCTGTTGCCAGTGGGTGGTGCTATTACTATAAATGAATGTCATGTAGATACGTTCAGGGCAGGGCTCTTCTCAAACGTGTGAAGTTTGGGGCAGATTGGACATTGTATGCCTGAGTTACAACCCCATGTTTCATGGCGAAACATCAGACTTTGTCAGGCTGCACGGACATGCCGTTCAACGAAAACTCAAGATCTTTGCAATTTAATATTGCTAAGGCCTTAAGATTAGAGTGACCATAGGTGAGGTGGTTCTGGTTAAATCTCAATGAGGAGTTAATCACAGTTTAAAACATGACATTTCCTGTTGCCCGCAGGTGGCGCTATGACTGTAACTGAATATTGCCATGTAGATGTCTTCAGGAGATCTAATAAAACAGGTTACAACATCTTCCTGTTTCACGGCGAAACATTGAATTTTGTCAGGCCGCCACGGACATGCCCTTCAAACTCTAGATCTTCACAATTCCTGTTGGGTTTTCAGATTTTGCTCCCAGAGACTTTTTTGTAGGTATTGGGCTGTTACACGTGTCTACCGAATTTCATACTTGTACATGAAATGTAGCGCGAAGGGCGCTTAATTGACATTTTGTAGGTGGCGCTATCGAGCCACACCTAATTCTGAAACCCAAATCAGAGGTAAATTTTCACCACTTCTGACGCTTGTGCAAAATTTAAAGGGTTAGTTCACCCAAAAATGGGTTCCACACCCGTAAGACCTATCTTCGGAACACAAATTAAGATATTTTTGTTGAAATCCGATGGCTCCGTGAGGCCTACATAACCAGCAATGACATTTCCTCTCAAGATCCATAAAGGTACTAAAAACATATTTAAATCAGTTCATGTGAGTACAGTGGTTCAATATTAATATTATAAAGCGACGAGAATATTTTTGGTGGTAATAACGACTTATAAAGTGATGGCCGATTTCAAAACACTGCTTCAGGAAGCTTTGGAGCATAAATTAATCAGTGTATCGAATCATGATTCGGATCGCGAGTCAAACTGCCAGCGGCTGAAATCACGTGACTTTGGCGCTCCGAACCGCTGATTCGACACTTTGATTCATAACGCTCCGAAGCTTCCTGAAGCATTGTTTCGAGATCGGCCATCACTTTATAAGACGTTATTTTGTTTTTTTTGGCGCACCAAAAATATTCTCGTCGCTTTATAATATTAATATTGAACCACTGTACTCACATGAACTGATTTAGATGTGTTTTTAGTACCTTTATGGATCTTGAGAGAGGAAATGTCATTGCTCCCTATGCAGGCCTCACTGAGCCATCGGATTTCAACAAAAATATCTTAATTTGTGTTCCGAAGATTAAGGTCTTAAGGGCGTGGAACGGCATGAGGGTGAGTAATAAATGACAGAATTTTCATTTTTGGGTGAACTAACCCATGAGTTTTCAATCATATTTAGGCCCTCAAAAATGCGATTCATTTTGGAAAAGAATTGACCGAGCTATTACAAAATTAAGTGCTCGGGCCCTAATATCCACAAAATACGATTTTCAGTACATATTTTCTCAGCACTTTTGATCAAGCTGTGGAATCTGCGGATAACAATATTGCTATAAATGTTGTACTCGAGTTACCAGCAATGCACCGCGGCATGAATGAATATGCAGATTTCTGTTTTAACGTTTTCCGTTTTACCGATCACTGCTTTTATAGATTGTTGTTGCAGGCATATTTGCTATCACTTTCAGTGTTATATCGATTATTCAGAGTCAACATTTTTTGTTAAATTTTGAGATTGGCGCGTGTTTTCGCTAAATAGTTTAAGCAAGAATACTAATCAAGCAATACAAAAAATTAGTGTACGATTTAATATCACCCAATTCAAATGTAAGGCACTGTGAGTCAGCTCAAGTACTTCGACCGTTTTACACGATGAGCTTTTCATGTTCAAATAAGGAGCTATTCTTGGCTGTTTTTTCCTGGGGAAGGATGAAGGAACCCCCCCAGGCGAAATAGTTATGTGTGAAATGTGAAAGTGATTTATTTGAACCTCGCTTAATTTGCCATTGCAGCATACCGTGTAAAGTTTAGATCCATGTGGCTCATGTGAAGAGAGAGAGTTTAGTTTCGTGTGGGAGCGCGAGAACCTGGAGAGGCGAGTGGGGGGCAAAACAATCCGTCTCCATGGCAACTAGCTCAACCTTCTGCCAAGAGAGAGTTCTCAAGTAGGGAGGGATTTACCCCGCTTGAAAGGACATGCCTGGAAGTTTAGGGAAAAGTTCCAAGTATTACCGGCAAATCGATGAGTTTTTGCAATCGCTAGGAGTGTTTGTGAGAAGCTGAACAAAATGGCACGATCAGCGGGACATTTCGTTCAGGTAAAACTTTTGTCTCATTCTAGCGGGGTTACATTGTATGAACATGAGCACAGTCAATCGCAAACAAAGGCTGTGTGTCAAAACCTAGTGTGCTTCCTTTATAGAAAGCATTTTTGAGAATCATTGGAGCAAAATGCTTATCATTCAGGACGCGCTCACGTGATACCTCTAAATGCTCAAAAACATCATACCCATAAAAAGTCTAGTTAAGCAGCTCACTAGGTTTAAGTTACAGCCAAAGTGAATAGTAGATGTTTCAATGTAACTGTGGGTCTGTTAAAATGTGCTTGTAACTGTATTACGTCAAATGTGTTTACCTTATTTGGTAATTTCCCAACTCGTATGAATGTTCGTTGTTTACTCAAACGTTCAATAAGCTGATGTTTTTTTAAAGTTTTATCTTATTTGAGGAATAGTTTGGTGCCCCAAGGTCAAGTGTAGTTTATATCTTTCTCTTATAAGGCACAAAAAAGTTTATGGATTGGGTTAGTGGCCAAAATACTGTTGAGTTTTCTTGTAGCTCAAACTAGCCATGCCAAGGTCATGGGTTTGATTCCCAGGGAATGCATACATTGATTAAAAACAATGCAATGTAATTCACTTTGGATAAAATCATCTGCCAAATGCATAAATATAAATAGCTATAAATGTTGAATGAGAGAGGATTGGCAGCAAATGAGAGTTCTTCCTTAATGGCACATTTCAGTTATTTCCATTAAAATCATGCACTTATTTGAGCACACCCACAGACATACACATGAATGTTACATGATCACTGTAGATCATAACAAGTATATAGTGCCCCCTGCTTTCAGTTTTGGCAGTTACTGCAGCTGCAAGCCCTTTTCCCTGAACTTTCTGAACAGACTGTCTATTGTCCTATTGAAACAATGACCGTTCCTTCTCATTGGTCTGGATTGTCAGCTCAACCATGGGAGCCGCTCTGTTCTCTGTCCAGTGCTTGCGCAATATGGATAAGGGTGGGATGTCACCAAACCTTGAACAAAATGCACAACCCTGCCACCATAATGTGTAACAAACCTTTTCATAGGGTTAAGCTGTAAGTTGATCCATAGCCCAAGTCCCTTTGTCCATAGCTTGTCATTCCAGTGTGAATGTGATTTCGTCCACAAACCTTCAGCTGTAATAACAGTGATGCAAGGACTTATTTACACTGCATCTCAAACAATGCAATACAGTATTACGTGCAATTGTGCGTTTATGCATTTTCTTCCCAGATTCTGTCTTTTGTCTTGTTATCGAGATGCAGAGCTGTTTCGCTTATGCGCTTTCTCTTTTAATTTAGTAGTTTGATAATCATCATTGTGATTGCATTTTTTCTAAGGGTGTACCTGAAAGTGATTCATGCATGAGAACAAGCATGAATATAACAAAAGAACAATTTAACTTGTAAAATCCTTTCAATGTGGTACATTGAATGGACATCATTGCCTTTAAAGGACTATGCATTGTGGTTTTTGTTTTGACACACCTGTAATTCTGAGACACTTTAAAAAGGCAACGAGTTGTGACTTGCATTAATAGTTGGATGGCTGACCTTCAGATTACACAGTGTGCTTCAAAATGTGTCATATCTAGGCCTTAAAACATTTTACTATCATCCCTTGTCTAAGAGATGGTTTTTATTATAGTTGTCCTTGAATAACTTTTTCAGTCTAGGGTGGGGAGTTATAACAAGGAACTTAGTGTAATGTAGTGTGTCATTGGTATTGCAACAAGGTTTAGGCTTTTTGTCTTCTTGTTGTGTAACATCCTCCAAATCTCTGAGATACTACTCTGTAAGCTATCAAACACAATAGACTATTATGCAAGTCTATCTATCTATCTATCTATCTATCTATCTATCTATCTATCTATCTATCTATCTATCTATCTATCTATCTATCTATCTATCTATCTATCGAGCTGGTTTAAATTGGTCATCAAAAAAAAAATCAATATCGGTTGATCACTACTTTTGACTTAAAGGTTCACCAGTAACTTTTTTGTCGACTTGTCATACACATAAACAGATAGCAGTAGCTCTGGCTATTCTAGGGTATTCTAAAAAAGTTCAAAATGTCAATTCCGCCACTGCCATTTGCATCACATATGCTACTTTTTCAGGCCTCGCAAAATCGCTAGCCCGATGTCCTGGGGCTAATGTGTTTTCCCATCGGGCTACCAAATTGAATCACCGCCCTGCCCGACGGGCTATAGTGAAATTAAATTCCTTTCTTGATGTGCGTTGTTCACTCTCTTGATTTGCTATTTGAAGGAAAAATATGATCGCGGAAGTTTTGATCATGCTGATTTGGTCGTGTGTGTGTGTGTGCGTGTGTGTACTAAAAAATAAATAACATTCAAATTAATTGCGGGTGGATCAGAGATAAATCATTATTGTGTTTGTTTGATAAAGACACAGCTCTCATTTCATGGTACAATGCAACAAACATGCATTACTTTTTTACTTTAATTTGCAATTCTTCAGAGAGAATCAATCAAGGAAAACATATGCTTAGAACAGTGGTCATTAAATAAAACACAAAGGAACCCAAATGAAATATTGTTAAATAACTTAAGCAAGTCTGTGAAACACGTTGTCTATATGACAGTAAATTAATAAAGCCTATATCCATTCGTAGCTTGGTTTGAACTTATATAGTGAAGGAAATGTAGTTTTGCCAAAGAACTTTTAGCCTACATTTAATCTTTTGTTGCTTAATGAAAGAGATTGCATGCGCAGTGGAGAAAATTGTGAAAATCGATGATGTGTGTGTGTGATAAAATGTTAAGAGGCACATGGATTTATGGTATTTACGGTAATTCAGTTCTGCTTATACAAAAAAAGATTTTTTTCATATTTTCAAATTCATAGTTTCAAAATTTTCAAATTCATAATTTCAGTTCAGTTAGAACCAAATACATATGTGTTTTTGTTTGTGTTTTTGATATTTCGACTCCAGTCTAAATTTCTACATAATAAAGTCTTTTTTTATTCTGGCTAGTTAAATTCTTTTCGGGCTACCTAAATCTCAAAAGTGCCTGCCCAAAGGGCTACCAGGGATTTTGCGAGCCCTGTTTTGTATTTGTTTGTCTCATTTTGTTGTTTTGGAGCTTGACGCATATGGTAACTTTGAATCGCTCTATGAAGAAGATCTGCAAATTTTCTTCAAAAATGTGTGCTGCATAAAAAAATAAATAATAATAAAATACCATGACTGGTATTTCATAGCTCTATAAGCTTTATGGCTCAGTGTGAGCAACTGTTCTGTCTTCAGTCTGCATGATAAAGGACAAAATTGTAAATCCTGATAAGAAAAGTGTACTGACTTGTTTAAGGAAAGTGACTGCTTTAAGTCTCTTGAACCGAATGCACTCATGTTTCCATATACATGTTTCTATTTTTAGTGTTCGTATAGCAGAAGGCTATTAGGACAAATATGGTTTTGCATTGCAGTTTTGATTGAAAGTCATAAACGAATTGAAGAAACCCAACAATTTGTATGTTTAACAAACACTGCTGTAAAAGCCATCAGTTACAAATGAGCACTAAGCACTGAAATCAAATTAGATCCGTTTGCGACAAATTTTTAGTTTCCCGCATGTCACTTTGTGAGCAGCATTCCGCAGTTTCCTCAGTGTGTGAATCTCTCCTTTTGCTGGTGACTTGGAAAAATGAAAAGAACTGTAAACAGCTGAAAGTCAGGGAAGACAGAGACTGAAAAGGGCTTAAAAATTGGTTCCATCTGGCCTGTCCAGTCAGCACTATGGGAGCAAGGAATCGTGGGTATTGTGTGGGGAGTGTGCAGCTGCTGGGATCTGTGACAGGCCAAGTTCCAAAGTTCATGAAAGGCTCAGAAGGAAAGACGTTTAAGCAGCTCGACAGGGTACAACTATTCCCTCCACCCCACAGCCCCCAACCTGGATACAAACCCTCTGTCATTATTCACAGGCTCTGCGGACTTGGGATTGAAACCGAGTGAAAGGGAAACAAAAGACGCCCCCTTCTTATGCTCTGCCTCTTCCTTTTTCGCTGTCAGTCTTTTCAGGGAAATTTTAATTAGCAGCACCAGAGGGATTCATCCAGGTGGGAGCATGTTTAAAAACTCCTCACGATACCACAGATGCATTGATCATCTTTTCTTGCCTCAATCTAAACACAACGTGCTTGGCTGATAACAGCAGCATTAACGTACCTCATGTAGTATATAAATCTCAGCGAGAGCCCTGATGAGGACCATATGATGGTGCAAGCTAAGAGTCTGGAAGGGGGGCCCTTCGTTCCTCTGGTATTTATGCTGTAATCTAACCCCCATTCTCACACAGTCATGTCTGATTTGGTAATAACAACATAGACTTGGAGTTTACAGGCTACGAGGAAAGAACGGAGAAAGAATAATGGTCTCTGGTGCAAAATGGTCTCTGGTGAATGCATAACCCTGTTCATTGCCTCTTAGGGGTTTTGAAGTGTAAAAGCAGTTGAGAATGTGCAGTGGTTTGCCCTCTGTTGCTTGTTTTAGAGATGTTAAAAGCTTAGTGGCTGATTAGCAGGGACCGTTATGGCAAATGTAGGGTGAATTAGGGTAATCTGGGACTCCTTAGATCTG
This sequence comes from Anabarilius grahami, assembly GCA_003731715.1. Taxonomy (NCBI): domain Eukaryota; kingdom Metazoa; phylum Chordata; class Actinopteri; order Cypriniformes; family Xenocyprididae; genus Anabarilius; species Anabarilius grahami. Next base: position 3,047,187 of record RJVU01061675.1, on the reverse strand, counting down.
ATCACAGTAAATTGGAGAAGTCAAAAGTGCAAAAAGTCCCAGAAGACCCTGTTTCACCCTGTCGACAGGAAAATAGAATTAAAACTCCGGTCTTTTTTCATCTCATGTGCACAATTATTTTGATTGGACGCAAGTCAACTTCTGCTATTCAGGTCCAATGAGTTGTTTAATTTTCCAATGGAAATAAATAACTTCATGGCCAATGATAAGCAAAACGAGTAAAACTTCAACCCCCATTAAATGCATTCTCTATGGCTAAGACGGTAACTAAAAAAAATCTACCTTGTCTATGGTGTCATGTTTATTGATTAAATGAATCCCTTCCTATCAGTTGAAGAATTCTCCTCTTTCAGAAACTCTGATGTGTTGAATGTGTGCTTTGATGGATGGGGCAAATATTAGCGCATTCCTTTTAAATAGAGTACCGCTCCGTTAGCCAACTGACCTGTCGTCGCTGACAAGACCATGGCCCGATGGTCTCGTCTTGAACCCTGAACATTCCTAACTGTGTCACTCACCCAAGGAAGCTGGTCAGAGAGTGTTTGTTTGAACCACTGATAAAGGAGCTTACTTTTTAACCACACTCTGTTCAAGGACAAATCGAACAAAGATGTTCTGTCTTCTGTTGCTAAAATTGCTATTGGAGCTGTTTGTGACTGTGGAGCTGTTCAGTCATAACGTCAAATTGTAGGCCAACCCAAAAGGCTAGTTCACCATAAGTTCCCTTGGTAATTTCGAAGGATGTTTCAAAATAGCTTTTATTGGTTTATGAGTTGAATAAGCTATACTTAGAAACGTTCTCATTGAGTTCTACAACATAAATAGCATAATACTTAAAGTCGAAAGTATACTTCACAGTTGACATGAACACTTGGCGTATACGTACAGCCAAATAGCCTTTTAAAGTATACTGCATTTGATAGTGTGCGTGTCGTGAACACAGGCGCTTGACACATATGCACTAAAAAAAGTTTGATTATTTTGCTCAAAATTTATAATCATGTTCATTTGTCATCAGAATTATTGCACTTTCATGTTAGCATGAATTAAGACAACTTCAACTCATATGCATAGTTACATTTTCCTCATCTAGTTTCCTGATTTATTATATTCAACCTATCATATATATAAACAAAAACAAAACAAAAAAGAAGCTTCTCTCAAAAGCTAAACCTGTAAAATGTCTAATATTAATGCTGACAATTCTAAATTATTAATGTTTTTCCTGTTAAAACAACAGTAATAAGGACTTTGTATCGTGACACAGAGTGCCGTGCAAGTGCATCTATTCAGCAACCACAATCACAAACAGTTGAGATCCTTGTTTAGATTTGTTACAGTTCATCACAGAGAAGATGCACGTTTTCATCAACTTGCAGGTTATAAAGTTTATTGACTATTTATTCCTTATATTTATATATATAAATAGTCCTATACGTGAAATATATTTCACTTAAATAATTAACAGATTAACAAAATGAAAGAAAAAACTGCGACAAGTAGCATATGCTGAGTTTTGGTTCTTTTTTGTGACACGCTCCACAAACAAGTATGTGTAGTATGAAGGAAATTTGGACGTACTACATATGGGATAGTAAAGTGTCCATCGAATGCGTACTGTTTTTAGCATACTATATAGTAGGGAAGTATTCCATTTCGGACACAGCGTTACTCTTATCTGTATGACCATAAATGACAGAGTATTTTAATTTGTTTTCGCTGTTATAAGGAAAAAATTCAGCAGGCGCCTCACACGCATTTACAACATATAACTGCATTGCTGCTTGACATCACAGCCTGTTCATTATCAAAATAAAATAGTCAACCAAACATATTAAAAGTGCTCATTTTAAATATTCCATAGAACAATCTGTGACTTTAGCCAAGCACATTTTTACCCATGTGAAGGATGATGTTTTTTACCGTGGATATTGGAATGCGAGTCAAGTGCAAAGCCTTTAAATAATAAGTAATAATTAGCATCCAAATACATTGCAAATATGGAAACCTTTGGATTTGTGCCGAATGAGAGGGGTAGGCTATGTGAGCCTAGTCTCGCGTAGAGACCTTCAGACTGACGGCAGACATGTAAAGAAACCAATCACAGTTCGTTTTGTTCTGCATCATGTTTAGGGGTATGAAAATGTAATGTTGATGTCCTTTATGTCTATGCTGCAAACTTTACATACTTCACATTCTTTTAAAGGGTTAGTTTACCCAAAAATGAAAATAATGTAATTTAATACTCACCCTCATGCCGTTCCACACCCGTAAGACCTTCGTTAATCTTCGGAACACAAATTAAGATATTTTTGTTGAAATCCGATGGCTCAGTGAGGCCTGCATTGCCAGCAATGACATTTCCTCTCTCAAGATCCATTAATGTGCTAAAAACACATCTAAATCAGTTCATGTAAGTACAGTGGTTCAATATTAATATTATAAAGGGACAAGAATATTTTTGGTGCGCCAAAAAACTAAATAACGACTTATATAGTGATGGCCGATTTCAAAACACTGCTTCAAGAAGCTTCGGTGCGTTATGAATCAACGTGTCAAATCATGATTCGGATCGCGTGTCAAACCGCCAAACTGCTGAAATCACGTGACTTTGGCGCTCCGAACCGCTATTTCGAACCGCTAATTGACACAAGATTCATAACGCTCCAAAGCTTCCTGAAGCAGTGTTTTGAAATCGGCCATCACTATATAAGTCGTTATTTCGTTTTTTTTGGGCGCACCAAAAATCTTCTTGTCGCTTTATAATATTTATATTGAACCACTGTACTCACATGAACTGATCTATATATGTTTTTAGTACATTAATGGATCTCGAGAGAGGAAATGTCATTGCTGGCAATGCAGGCCTCACTGAGCCATCGTATTTTTAACAAAAATATCTTAATTTGTGTTCCGAAGATTAACGACGGTCTTACGGGTGTGGAACGGCATGAGGGTGAGTAATAAATGACATTATTTTAATTTTTGGGTGAACTAACCCTTTAAGAATGCAGTGTTTAGTTGATTCTGATAAGCAATTGTCACAGCTGTAAACACTATGGCGTTCTTCTTCCATTAGAGGGTTTGGCGTCACGGCATCTTTGTTTGGCTGACTGTTAAAGAACGCAAACACACGTCTCCCGGACATCCTGTAGAGTTCAACCAATCAGAGGACGATTTCGAAAATCCTGAAGTGCTTCCAGTTAAGCGGTTGTTGGGCATGACGTCTGAGGCTGAAACTAACGTGAGCCCAATGCCGGTTTCTGTTTCTGTTTCAGTTTGACTTTAAATGAATTTGTTTTGGCTTGACATTTATATAGCTGCTTATCATCTTGTTCTGTTCTGAATATAGTTAAATTGAAAGGATTTGTTGTGGAGTGAGGGGAACTAAATAGCCTATAGCTTTGTTTAGAGTGTTTATAATGTTTGTAAACATTTTGCTTTATTTGTCGCTGTATTTTACTTTATTTCTGCTGGTACTTTATTACCAGTACAGTACATAAACTCTTGAAAATGCAAATGTTCTTACAGATTTTAGGCCTTCAGACTCTACAGTTGTGTTTGGGAAAAAATCTAAGTAGGCTAAATGTTATTCTATCTATTGAATCTATGGCAGACATGATAAACCAAGAATTATGATTCCAAGGATTTTATTTTGATCCAAGTCTGAATAAACATAAAGCATTTATTGTCTTTTACACTATATTCAGTATGAATTCTTAAGGTTATGTGGTTTTCTGGCTGTTTCTCAGAGAAATGGGAGCAGCTCTTGCTCTTCCTGTTGTAGATCAATATCTGAGAGAAAGAGATCATTGTTTCTCACTGAAATGGTGCCACTTTGCAGATGAAAGAATCACATGATCACTGAGCATATTAAACATGGAAACTGAGTAATGAATCATAATGATGAATGTTTAATGATGCCAGTTTTTAGTGAGCAAGCTAAAATAAATATGACCGTTGTTTCCTGTGAAATCAATATGTTGTAATACTTGTATGCAGGCATTATGAGTTCATGGCTTCGGTAATTACATTTAATGTTTTAGTGATACATTGTTGGAACAAATCCTGCTTCTTTGCAGTCATCCATGCAGAGCAGACCGATGTGGAACAGCATCTTCAATAAGCAGATTGTCAATCACACTCAGCAGGTCTTTTTTCCCCCTTCCAATATTTCTTGACATAAGCAGGTTATACTTCTCAGTCAATTTGCAAGTCATAACTCGTTCTATGAAGAAATTACTTTTACTTTTCTGTACTGCATCTAACAATTCTGTATCCAAAACCTTTTAGTATCTTTTAGTTCAATTGTAATTTTAAGTACTGCATTTTGTATTGTGCTTTTTGGAAGAAGTTTGTAAATGAAGTCAAGCTGAGTCTGCTCTGCAGTCTCAATGATAGTGATGCTTCAATAGTGTGATATATTTCCATGTTCAGCATGCTTTATTTTTACAGCTGTTCACCTTTCAACAGCTCAGTAAAAATATTCAGTCTGGTTGGAAAAAAAGAGGTTCCGGAAAAATTGTGCCTCCCATGTCATAGAAAAGAAAATATTTTCATTTTCAGTTATGTTTGGTCATCATTTTATCTTTTGTTTGCTGCTAGAGGGATTTTTGTAAAAAATAAAGTTTACAGCTCGAAATATTCTATGCTAATCACTGCATAGTAAGTTGTAAGTAACTTCAGGGCAGCTGGTCTTGTTGCACACAATGCCGTGTGTCAAATATAACTGTTACTGAAATAATGACCATCAGACATTTTAACTCTGTGCCTAACAAGATAGATTATTTCATTTGTGTGAACCATGTTAAAGGGTTAGTTCACCCAAAAATGAAAATTCTGTCATTAATTACTCAACCTCATGTCATTCTACACCCGTAAGACCTTTGTTCATCTTCTGAACACAAATTAAGACTGCAACACAATTACCACTTTCAAGGCTCAGAAAGGTTGTACAGACATCGTTAAAATTGTTCGTGTGACTACAGTGGTTCAACCTTAATGTTATGAAGAGACAAGAATAGTTTTTGTGCGCAAAAAACAAACAAAAATTACGACTTTATTCAACAATTTCTTCTCTTCCATGTAATGAAATAAATAAATAAATAATGAGCTGGTGCTCTGACATAGAACCTGGAAGCGCTGCACTGTGTTTACTACGTGATCAGTGTGGGAGACTGACATGGAAGAGAAGAAATTGTTGAATAAAGTCGTTAATTTTGTTTGTTTTTTTGCGCACAAAACGTATTCTCGTCGCTTCATAACATTAAGGTTGAACCACTGTAGTCACATGGACTATTTTAACAATGTCTTTACTACCTTTCTGGGCCTTAAAAGTGGTAATTGTGTTGCAGTCTATCGGAGGACAGAAAGCTTACAGGTTTGGAACGACATGAGGGCATGTAATTAATGACAGAATTTTCAGGTGAACTAACCCTTTAAAATCTTTGCCACTGGAATCTATACTACCATTCAAAAGTTTGGGGTCAGTAAGATTTTTTAATGAAAACAGTGATTCATTTTTTCAAGATTTTTTTGATAAATAGAAAGTTCAAAAGAACAGCATTTATTTGAAATAGAAATCTTTCGTAACATTGTAAATGTCTTTACTGTCACTTTACTGTTCTTGTTGAATAAAAGTATTAATTTCTTAAATTTTTATTGAACCCAAACTTTTGAATGTCAGTGTATGTACAATATTGTTCACTGCCTGTTTAGTGGTATTATAGCAAAAGACATCAAGATATTATCAATAATTCATCAAGGTTGAAAATAAACTACAGAAGTCTGATTATGAGCGGTTAGAGGGCCCTCCAGTTAGATTGAAAATAAAGATGCATGTTCTTTGCAGTCCTCCGAAACAGGAAATGGCTGACAGAAGGAATGCTGTCACTCCTCTCATCTGTCTCTGTTGGGCTTTTAGTTCTGCTGCTGGTTGGCTGACTACTGCATACAACAACTTCCTGTAAACAAGCCCCCAGTGCACCCAGTTACACCCAGCCCCCTCTGTGTATTTGAGTGATTGTAATATTGACCTCCTTATAAACCATACGCAGCAGTATGAGTGAATGCATGCCAAGACGGGAGGTGTTCCTTCTGCGTGTGGAAGATAATTTTTTCCCACTTCGGTCTCTGATGAGGCCCTCTAATTTGATGGGAGGAAGTGGCAAGTGGTATGCACATGGTGCTGTGGTTGTGAGGGGTGGCTAGTTAAGATGTCTCTTGGTGTGAAGACAGTTTGCGGTGGTTGTGTTGGTGTGAAAAGCTTGTGATTGTGGTGAGGAGAACATCTGAGATCATAGTTATGTTAAAAGGAAACTCTGGATTTAATGCAAGTTAAAGTTGGCATTAAAAGGAAATTCTTAAGTCATCTTTAGGATTTCTTCAGTCATTTAGTCCTTAAACCCCACCTCTTTCTTACAACCGACTGCAAGTATTTAGATCTGCCTCTAGCCAATAGAACCAAGACTCCGTCCTAAATGTATTTATTTTCGATAATCCATTTTACTCAGATGTACGTCACAACATGAAAGAAAATATTTGTTGCTACTTGTGTTACATTGCAACTTGTTTTGTTTTTTTCCGTAAGTAGAATAGGGAAGGCGTAGGACAAATGGCGTAAGCTTTTTGAAGAATACGGAAAGCGGAAGCACGTACAAGGCGATCATTTGTGTTTATAAAACATATACAGTTGTATTTTTTTTTTAAATGACCGATCGTTTCGCTAGATAAGACCCTTATTCATCGTCTGGTATCGTTTAAAGCCCTTTGAAGCTCCACTGAAACTGTAATTTTGACCTTCAACCGTTTGGAGGCCATTGAAGTCCACTATAAGGAGAATAATCCTGGAATGTTTTCATCAAAAACCTTAATTTCTTTTCGACTGAAGAAAGAAAGACATGAACATCTTGGATGACATGGGGCTGAGTAAATTATCAGGAACATTTTTATTTGAAAGTGGACTAATCCTTTAAGACACCTGCCTGGAATTTTCCAGTATGCCTATAAGACCTTGATTAGCTGGTTCAGGTGTGTTGAATTGGGGCAAGCATGCATTCATTATAATACATAATTTACAATTTGATTATGTATGTTACATTATGTATTTTAACAGTGTTGTTAAAAAACAACAACATATGATTACTTGCTTTTGATACTTTATTTGAACCAATTATTATTTCTTCATTGTTATTTTATATGTATTTTAAGTCTTTTAAGGCTATTGTTCACTTAGGTCTGTTTTTATTAGCACAACAAAAAAATTATCCGATTACTCGATCAATCATCAAAATAATCAACCGATTACTCGATTACCAAAATAATTGTTAGTGACATTCCTAATTACCACAATAGATCATTTGTCCCTTGTTTCCTTAAAGAAAAAAATTACACTAACAATGGAAGTAATTTGGGGCCAATTTTTGGAGGATTAAAAAGCAGAAGTAATTTTATTTTACAATTTTTTTTATATTACAATTGATAATTTTTTATAAAAACATTAATTCTTCTGTTAAAAACTGTGAGCTGTAAATTTGTTTTAGTCATGTTGTCATGGCAAGAAAGTTGTAGAACTGGAAAGAACACAAAAGGTCAGTCATTTCTTTTTTTGCACACTAACATCATATAAACACTGTTTATATCTTTTGACAAAACGTTTGAAACTAAGTGATCTGATGTTTAGTGCCTCACTGTTACCCAGATTTTTGCTTTTTTGAAGAAGAGTAGAACAAGTGGAAGTTTTTGTAATAATCAACAACATAATGCTGTTAGTTCTGTTGTTTGAGTTTAATTTGTTTTTAGTCCAGAATATTCCTTTAATAGTTTATGGGATATATAGAGTGTTGGATGTCATGGTGAGGAATTTTCCCCACAGGTATATAAACTTGCGACAACACCGGTATTACCGATAACACCAGTAACTCACATTTGCTTTTGAATTCGCAATTGCGTGTGCTCTGTGTATGGGCGCGGTGGTACTGACCGCACATTTTACAGGATAAGATATTTGTCAATGACGCACTGGATCTGTTGCGCACCTAATTCTCTGCCATAGTCTTGTCAGTCATCTCTTCTTACTCTCGTCACATGATAAGTGAAATCTGACTCCTGCTGCACTGTGCTGCGGCTCTCAGACACTTACAGTTTAGAATTGTAGCGTCTGTTGTCCAACTGAACTAAATGGGTTTTTTTTCTGTAAAAAAGGCAAACCGACAGTTGCCGCGGTCGCCAAGTAATGTAATCGGCGTACAGCCGAACACTGTGTTACACAGTTAACACCGACTACCTCAGCAAGCCTAATAAAGTCAGGAGGATCTGTTTATCCAAAATAATTAAAGAGACTTTCTGTACAAAGCATGTCCTTTTAAATCTGGTTTCTTTTAACCAGAGTTTTTCAAGTCTTGTTATGGTTTCAACTGGCAAAATGAAAAACCAGCCCCCTTCCTTCTCTCAACAACCAACCTGAGTCCCCGTGTGCTGAAAGCTCCCAAAACCACAACTCTCAGACCCAGCTTATAAAACTAATATCTGTCGTTAAACAGGGTTTGTTTTAGTCCTAAGGTGCAAATGTTCATGGGAAAAAGCAATCACTATTTAATGAGCCAAGAGTCTAGCTCAGCTTTGTTAATCTTGGCTACTCTATTCAAACAGACGTTAATTCAAACACACTCCAATCATTGCTTCATAGACTAAAGGCATTTGGCATGGCTCTCTGATTCTACAAACAGATTTTTTTTTAGAACCTCTCTTATACTAACAGGCCATGTAAACCTGCTCTGTAATTACCTTCGGTTCTTAGTGCTGCCGTTCTTTAGACTGCATATTCTGGGGTTGTAGAAATCAGTTCACAATTTAATGTTGCTATTATTAGTGGTGCTTGGCAGGAATCACTATTATTATTGCTCAAACCTGGGGGTCGGAAAGAAAACCCTTAAAAAACCTAAAACCAATATTGGCTTTTACTTTTCTAGGGGATCTAGTTCAGGATTTTCACCTGACAGTTAATAAAATAGACCAGAAAATCCTAAATGTTAAAGTACAGATTTTTTTTTAAAACACGCAACTGACCATAATACCCTAGCAACCACCCATAATACCCAAGAAACTGCTAAACCAAGGCAACATGCTAAAAATCATTTAGATCACCTCAGCAACAATATAGCAATGCCCCGTCAACCACCCTAAGATCATGGCAGTAACATTTTCATGGGTAAATGCAGAATCTTTTTTTTTATTTAATTTTTTTATGAATGTAGACATCTGCTTTTAAGCTGGCATGTATTTCTTTCCTTGAATGATATGTGGTATGATATGTTATACCTCAGTATCTTAAACAGGATTTATTACCTGCATCTAAAAACACAAACCCACTCTTCTCTTGAAACATGCTGGGGCTGTCTGGGTTTTTTGTGAGGGTCAGGGATTTGTTTACATGACAGGGATAATATTGCTTTACTTTTGTAGAGATCAAGGTCCATATATGTTGTGTTATTTTGACTCATATTTGCCAGACAGGGTTAATCCATGGGTTAATCTTGTGGATCAAGTATTTCAAATGTGCCATGAAAGAATAGTTTCCCACTATTTATAGCTTATTCTCTCTACGTTGTTCATTGCATATGTTTACAGATCAAGCTGAAATAGTCTTTGTCATCTGCATTTAATACATCTTGTCATCGTCAGGATAATGGTTGCAGTACAGTAGTGTTCAGTATTTGTATAATCATAGTACATTTACTTTAAACAGGGTATCCGCGGGGCATTAAAAAGCATTAAAAGTCATTAAATGGATTTTGTGAAAATTAGGCCTTAAATGGCATTGAAAAGCATTAAATTTCATTTCTACAGGCATTACATTTTTTAGATAGTTTTGAAGAAAAAGAATACTACCAGTTTATTTTGAATAAAGCCTAAATAATTAATAACTTTGATTTGCTGTCGCAAAATATGTACATTGGTGTGATACGCACACGGAACCAGTTTGGTAATTACCTCCGGCCGGTGCCAAATTGTCATATTTTGTTGATCCTGGAACAACATTCTAGTCTGAAAATTTAGTCTTAACCCTATTCCTACCCCTAAACCTAACCCTACCCAATACCCATAAGTTGTCCCAAAAATCAGAGGGAAATGATAGATGATTAACACTGATGTAGAAGCACCAATTCATGATTTTAAGCCTAAACTTGACATAATCTGTAAACTTGTTCCTCAAATCTGATTGGTTGATTTAAATGTTGTTCCAGGATCAACTAAAATGTTGACCCAGGAACATGTTGAACTCAGCAAAATCAGGTTATGCGGGACCGGTAGACAGAAGGCTGCATCAGTGTTGCTAACTTAGCGCCTTTTCAGACCCCTTTTGCGAATTTTTCAGCCTCTCTGGTTCAGCGTTTAGGATGTGCGCTCTGTCAGAGAACAAATAAAATGGATACTATTGCTTCTAACTTGAGTGGTCATTTTACATGTACATATAGCCAAAATCACAGCAAATGTCTATCTTATATGTATGGTGATTTTGTCAGACAACGTCTCGATTAACATGCCAGGGCTCGAACTTTACTTTCCCGACCGGACAAGGACCTGATTAAAATGTCAATACCAAAGAGAAAAAAAAACAGCAACTTGGGAATCACCAAAACCCGAGTATGACTGATTTTATTACATTTAGTGTTAGTGGCGATCGATAGTGGATAATAATAGGCTGTATAATGTACTGATGATAACAAGGTTGCACTGTTGAGGCTCGCGCACCATCTCGAGGAGAAATGGAAACATGAGAAGCACACAAAAGGAAACTCAGTTAAACATACTGCGGTAAAAATTCAAAATGTGGAGTTTTTATAACTTGATACTGGTAAGAAAAACCACACAACCAAGAATGCTGTTTTCCTAAATAGGCTACCATCACGATTAAAAACGTGAAACTGATTTCATACGACAGTTCAATTAACAAGTAGTTAATATTAAGCCACTTACATTTTAGAAGGAACATTGACTGTTTTTGTTCTATTTTAGCAGCAAAAATAGTTTCAAACAAAGATTACAGCAGTACCAAAGTGCAAACACTCAGCCTTGTTTTCATTACTGAATGATTCAGCGTTTTTAATCGAATCGGTTGTGTCAAAGATTAAATGACCCATTCATAAACAATTGCCTCATTCTTGAATGAATCAGCCATTTGAATGAACGAATCAATGACCCACTCAATAAGACGGTTACTTGACGCCACCTATTGGTGGTTTAGTTTCATTTTAAAAATATAATTCCCCCCCCAACATTTCATATTTGTATTTTCAAAAAAATATTTAAAACAATCCCATAACATTATTTAATGCAGTTGTAATCAATCAAAAATATGCAAATTTACATATGTCAAAGCTGCAATATTCTGAAAGGATATTGCTTCAGAACAAATTTATATTTCTACCACCAAAAAAAAATATATATATATTTTTCCGGACAAGCTACTGTTTTACTCGTACAAGTGACCGATTTACTCTTGTCCACATGACAAGGCTTAATGTCAAGCCCTGTGTAATCTTAATGGGCCGCGTTTCAGTCACCATTTCATATTGTCTGACAACCAAAACAGAAAAAATATATAGATGAAACAATTTTATTTTGGGAGTTTGGCTGTGATAAAATATATTATGTGAGCAAAAGGGTAGCAGCAGAGAAGCAAACAATTATAAAGGGCTGACACTTGGCAGAATGCGAATGCAACAATGACATGATGAATTTTCTAATTGCCGTATGTCGTCATCTATCGACATTTAGCGGCATATATATATACATGGCATTAAAAAATGTAAAAATTGGCATTAAAAAGCATTAAATTAGATTTGATGAAACTTGTAGAAACCCTGTTAAAGGTCATTATACAGCTTTCTTACCTCAGTAACTTTTTTTTAAATCAGGTGAGGGGGCTGTCAGAGGGAGATGACTGCCAACAAGAGCTCCAAAACTGCACCGAGAGCAGGAGCGGCTAAAGATCCACAGGAAAACTCAGACAGGTGAGAGTCATGATGATGAGTCAGCAGTCTTTGTCCATTGTTTGAGCTTTTTCAGTTATTTACAGAAAGCTATTGTGAGCATTGTGGTAATATCGCAACACAAAATGAAGTTGATGTACTTCCTAAAGGCCCGTTCACAACTAGGATGAAAACTACTATAATACTAGTTTAACTATAAAGTTTTAAGAATTGCTCTAATGAGAATAGCAAAGACCACATCATATCGTTGGAATCACTTTCAGAATGATTATTTCCAGCTGATGAACAATACAAACATTGACAGCCAATCAGAATCCACCCGAATTTAAAGAGCTTGACCATTTAAAGCGCAGACTGCATAACTATATTGGACAAAATGTTATCATCCTTTGTGGTGTGGACACTAACATAGCTATCGTTCTTGGTGAGAACAGGGCTTAATACTAGTTTTATTTAGACAATTTTCACATTTTGGTCTTGAACATTTTCTTAGCTCTGTTCTGAGGAAAATCAGGTTTTAATTAACACTTAGAGGATTTTCAATGTATCAGAAACAAATCTGGGGCCGTATTCACAAAACATCTTAAGGCTAAAAGTAGCTCCTAAATCACCGATTTTGGAGAAACTCTTAAAAATAATGGCCGTGTCAGTCCTAATTTTAGGACTCCTAAATTTTTGCTCTAAGAGTATTTCACAAAACATTTTAGTGCTAAAACTAGCTCCTAAATCTGTGAAACATTAGGAGTAGTCAAGAGTAGTGATCGACCGATATTGATTTTTTATAACCGATACCGATTATTTGCATGTTTATGTACCTGATAACCGATATGCAGAACCGATATTTATTTACTGTTATACTTCTGTTTTTGACAATTATTACAACACAAATGAGCTGAACAAACCATTTTATTTATAACAATCACTCCCTCCTTGCATACAAAAAAAAACTTTATATTTATACACAAATAAATAGAGGGTTCTGAGTCCAAAAAATTAAAGTGCACTGTTACTAAGTGTCTTTGTTTTAAAATAAAAGCTTTGAGGTAAAAAAATAAAACTATATAAAGTTAAACAGCACTTGTCAGTTGGCATTTTATGATCTAAATTTAATCTAACGTTAAATCATGAAATGCCAACTGACAAAGTGCTGTTTGACTATAACTTAATCAACCGCGATCGCGCATGGAGATAATAAATAATTAATTTCCACAAAGCGGTAGGCTATATTTATATGTGTATTAGCGAAATAATTGTTATGTAGTAAATTATAATATAATCTAGGGTGTTTAAACAAGATAATCTTGTCAAAAGTTTCATTCAGTGGCCGTGCTTAAGCCTCCTGATCATCCGTAAGTTGCTAAGCAATATGAACGAACTTTTTCTTCTAGACTAATGGTGAGCAAATACAACAGATAGAGAATTAAATTCAGCGCTTTTATTTTCAACATGCACTCATTCATGTCTGTTTTATTTAATTCATGTAAAGTTACGTCTTTATTGGGGAAGGACATGACGAATTACACTACGTGACTCAATGAGTTCGTCTCAATTGTTTAGAAACAAGCTGCATAAATTAACTATATCAGGAATTTATGTCTCAGATCTCATTTGTGCATGTCTGTTATGTTAAATAAAGTTAATTAATTAAAGCGAACCAAGTAGAACATACAGGTCCTTCTCAAAAAATTAGCATATTGTGATAAAGTTCATTATTTTCCATAATGTAATGATAAAAATTAAACTTTCATATATTTTAGATTCATTGCACACCAACTGAAATATTTCAGGTCTTTTATTGTTTTAATACTGATGATTTTGGCATACAGCTCATGAAAACCCAAAATTCCTATCTCAAAAAATTAGCATATCATGAAAAGGTTCTCTAAACGAGCTATTAACCTAATCATCTGAATCAACTAATTAACTCTAAACACCTGCAAAAGATTCCTGAGGCTTTTAAAAACTCCCAGCCTGGTTCATTACTCAAAACCGCAATCATGGGTAAGACTGCCGACCTGACTGCTGTCCAGAAGGCCATCATTGACACCCTCAAGCGAGAGGGTAAGACACAGAAAGAAATTTCTGAACGAATAGGCTGTTCCCAGAGTGCTGTATCAAGGCACCTCAGTGGGAAGTCTGTGGGAAGGAAAAAGTGTGGCAAAAAACGCTGCACAACGAGAAGAGGTGACCGGACCCTGAGGAAGATTGTGGAGAAGGACCGATTCCAGACCTTGGGGGACCTGCGGAAGCAGTGGACTGAGTCTGGAGTAGAAACATCCAGAGCCACCGTGCACAGGCGTGTGCAGGAAATGGGCTACAGGTGCCGCATTCCCCAGGTCAAGCCACTTTTGAACCAGAAACAGCGGCAGAAGCGCCTGACCTGGGCTACAGAGAAGCAGCACTGGACTGTTGCTCAGTGGTCCAAAGTCATTCGGAAATCAAGGTGCCAGAGTCTGGAGGAAGACTGGGGAGAAGGAAATGCCAAAATGCCTGAAGTCCAGTGTCAAGTTCCCACAGTCAGTGATGGTCTGGGGTGCCATGTCAGCTGCTGGTGTTGGTCCACTGTGTTTTATCAAGGGCAGGGTCAATGCAGCTAGCTATCAGGAGATTTTGGAGCACTTCATGCTTCCATCTGCTGAAAAGCTTTATGGAGATGAAGATTTCGTTTTTCAGCACGACCTGGCACCTGCTCACAGTGCCAAAACCACTGGTAAATGGTTTACTGACCATGGTATTACTGTGCTCAATTGGCCTGCCAACTCTCCTGACCTGAACCCCATAGAGAATCTGTGGGATATTGTGAAGAGAAAGTTGAGAGACGCAAGACCCAACACTCTGGATGAGCTTAAGGCCGCTATCGAAGCATCCTGGGCCTCCATAACACCTCAGCAGTGCCACAGGCTGATTGCCTCCATGCCACGCCGCATTGAAGCAGTCATTTCTGCAAAAGGATTCCCGACCAAGTATTGAGTGCATAACTGAACATAATTATTTGAAGGTTGACTTTTTTTGTATTAAAAACACTTTTCTTTTATTGGTCGGATGAAATATGCTAATTTTTTGAGATAGGAATTTTGGGTTTTCATGAGCTGTATGCCAAAATCATCAGTATTAAAACAATAAAAGACCTAAAATATTTCACTTGGTGTGCAATGAATCTAAAATATATGAAAGTTTAATTTTTATCATTACATTATGGAAAATAATGAACTTTATCACAATATGCTAATTTTTTGAGAAGGACCTGTATACTTTACCTGTGCACTGAGTTGTTGTTGACTGATCTCCTCAGACGCCCGGGCTGCAATGGCGGAAATCTCAAAACGGCCACAAGATGGCGCCGTAAATCGGCGAATCCGATATTACAAAACCGATACCCGATTATGGAAAAATGCTTAAATATCGGGAAAAATATCGGTAAACCGATACATCGGTCGATCACTAGTCAAGAGGACTCCTAAGTCACTAAGACCAAATCACAAACAGTCCTAATCCACCCAAAGACACTGTACACCATTGAGGCAATAGCGATAGAGCCTTGGGTGCTGAACTTTTTCTTCATAAATGCAATACATTTTGATTTACAGATTTGAATCTACGATGAGGCACCAAAAATAAATCTTTAACAAATAAATAAATATTGTCCGATTACCTGTGGCAGTGGTTTTCATGAGTTCACACAAATGATTGAATAGAGTAAAAAAATATATAATAAGCGTATTTGGTGTACTGTCTAAGGGGATAGAGGGCTCCGAGCTTGGAATTTAGCCCAAACCCAAAGTTCTCCCCGGATCCCCAGCCGAGAGTGAGGGACGGGGTGGCGGAGAGATGCAGAAAACTGTCAAAGTAACTTTAGGCGAGTCGGCTCTCGTCTGTGTATTTATTCCTCTTCTCATGCTGATTAGAAAGACAGTTTGAATGTGTTCCTCCCAAACTTTGTTTATAAAACATAATTTGTCGCTTGAATTCTGCATTCTCTTGAGATGCAGACATCCAAGGGGCGGACAAATAAATTGTATATACTAGTTTAATTAGTGACACTTAGCCTACATTTTAAAACCTTTATTTGAATATGGCAACATTTGTATTTTAAAACCTTTATTTTAATATGGCAACATTTGTATTTTAAAACCTTTATTTGAATATGGCAACATTTGTATTTTAAAACCTTTATTTTAATATGGCAACATTTGTATTTTAAAACCTTTATTTTAATATGGTAACACCTCATTCTACAATATTTCTATGATTAAATCGCTGACTCCTCCCCCATCAGCCAATCAATGTGTGTATACTCCATAGCAACGAGGTCAACCCCGCCCTTACTCTTAGCTTAAGACTTCTGTCTATTCCTTAAGGCCCTGATATACTTCAAACAAAGTTCTTTTTCGTTCTTCGTTTAGGAGTAAAACGAAGTTCGAAATGCATGACCAGCGATATACTGTAAACGCCCTGTAAATCTGACACCGCCCACACTGCTGAGAGCGGCGTTTAGAAGAATATGTAAATACAGGTCCTTCTCAAAAAATTAGCATATTTCATCCGAACAATAAAAGAAAAGTGTTTTTAATACAAAAAAAGTCAACCTTCAAATAATTATGTTCAGTTATGCACTCAATACTTGGTCGGGAATCCTTTTGCAGAAATGACTGCTTCAATGCGGCGTGGCATGGAGGCAATCAGCCTGTGGCACTGCTGAGGTGTTATGGAGGCCCAGGATGCTTCGATAGCGGCCTTAAGCTCATCCAGAGTGTTGGGTCTTGCGTCTCTCAACTTTCTCTTCACAATATCCCACAGATTCTCTATGGGGTTCAGGTCAGGAGAGTTGGCAGGCCAATTGAGCACAGTAATACCATGGTCAGTAAACCATTTACCAGTGGTTTTGGCACTGTGAGCAGGTGCCAGGTCGTGCTGAAAAACGAAATCTTCATCTCCATAAAGCTTTTCAGCAGATGGAAGCATGAAGTGCTCCAAAATCTCCTGATAGCTAGCTGCATTGACCCTGCCCTTGATAAAACACAGTGGACCAACACCAGCAGCTGACATGGCATCCCAGACCCTCACTGACTGTGGGAACTTGACACTGGACTTCAGGCATTTTGGCATTTCCTTCTCCCCAGTCTTCCTCCAGACTCTGGCACCTTGATTTCCGAATGACTTTGGACCACTGAGCAACAGTCCAGTGCTGCTTCTCTGTAGCCCAGGTCAGGCGCTTCTGCCGCTGTTTCTGGTTCAAAAGTGGCTTGACCTGGGGAATGCGGCACCTGTAGCCCATTTCCTGCACACGCCTGTGCACGGTGGCTCTGGATGTTTCTACTCCAGACTCAGTCCACTGCTTCCGCAGGTCCCCCAAGGTCTGGAATCGGTCCTTCTCCACAATCTTCCTCAGGGTCCGGTCACCTCTTCTCGTTGTGCAGCGTTTTTTGCCACACTTTTTCCTTCCCACAGACTTCCCACTGAGGTGCCTTGATACAGCACTCTGGGAACAGCCTATTCGTTCAGAAATTTCTTTCTGTGTCTTACCCTCTCGCTTGAGGGTGTCAATGATGGCCTTCTGGACAGCAGTCAGGTCGGCAGTCTTACCCATGATTGCGGTTTTGAGTAATGAACCAGGCTGGGAGTTTTTAAAAGCCTCAGGAATCTTTTGCAGGTGTTTAGAGTTAATTAGTTGATTCAGATGATTAGGTTAATAGCTCGTTTAGAGAACCTTTTCATGATATGCTAATTTTTTGAGATAGGAATTTTGGGTTTTCATGAGCTGTATGCCAAAATCATCAGTATTAAAACAATAAAAGACCTGAAATATTTCAGTTGGTGTGCAATGAATCTAAAATATATGAAAGTTTAATTTTTATCATTACATTATGGAAAATAATGAACTTTATCACAATATGCTAATTTTTTGAGAAGGACCTGTATGTGCTGTACACTTTCTTCTCAGTAACAAAATAAAAACAACAAAAATGAGAAAACTGCAAGCATTTTTATAGAAAGCATAAGAAAAGCGTCTGATCATAACAGCATGGGAATGTTAGCACGAGCTCTGCAAAGTAGCACTCCAGTCACGTCACGTCTTCATATAGCACTTTATTCAATAGATTGCTTAAAATCAAGCAGCTTTACAGTATCAAACATGAAAAACAGTGTTAGTGCCTCATTTTTTTACAAGCACAACTTCATTTTGTACTATAAAGCGGCTATCCAGTGTGTTCATGTTTTCACCCGCGGAGATCTTACCTCGACGAACTCAAACACACGAAATGAGTCAAAGTCGCATCCCACGCGAATGAAGGCGGAGCCTCAGCGCACACCTCCTATTACGTTATCGTCACTGACCAATGGTAGTACGAAGGTGTTTTGCAGCTGGAGCGAACTTTTCCTGAAAGCCGTTTCGAACTTCCAAAAAGAACACAAAACGAACTTCGTTTTGGCCTGATTTTGTTCGAAATGACGTCACATCAGTTCGTTCTTTGATTTTGTTTGAAGTATACCGGGGCCTTTAGTAAAAGATTGTCTCAGCAGCTTTGTGAATAGGTTTTAAGAGAAAACTCTTGGCTAAGAACTTTTACTGCCATTAAGGAGAACTCTTAGTGGTAAGATAAAATGTTTTGTGAATACGGCCCCTGGACCATTGTTTTTGCTGCAATTCACATTTACTCTGTATTAAGATTTTATTTTGTATATGCATAGTTAGATGTGATAGATTTGACAGCTCTATATATTGTTTGGTTTTATATTTAGAAAAATGGTAAATCATCTAAATATTCATAGGCAACGATTGCTTAAGATAACCAAAACTTTTATCCATAATTGAGTTGCTGAAATAGACACATGAGTCCATCAATGCTTCATATGCCAAACTGTTGTATACAAAGCTAAAGTAAACATCCTTGTTATGAGTAAAAGCCAGGAAGTTGATTAGAAAAGAGGCTTTGTTGTATTTGCGGCCTTTGCTTAACTATGGAGCTTTGCAGTTGGTATCAGAACAAGTGAAGAACGAACAGTCTTTGAAGAGTGAGAGGAGTTACTTTCATAATTACCTTTGAACACTCTCTGATGTCAGAGATATTTACCAAAGGAAATTGTGAATTATGTGAAGAAGTGTGGGTGGAAAATGATGGCATACTTTCTGCTAGCCTCTCTTCCCAGATATTACGGCTTCAGCTATAAATCTCAAGCAAAGGAGAATGCTGAAGAAGCAGATTTATGTCAGATGAGGGTGGCGGTAGGTAGGCCTTGCACTGAGAATATGCCCTTTTTATAGCAAAGATAATAGCTGAAAAAATAACTCAATCACAGATGAAATATCCTCATTTTTGTGGGGGAGAACCCACTGGATCTGGCTTGACATATTTCTTTTGATGTGTGTTCCTGGAACCTCATAGTTTCACCATCCTGGCACAGCTCTCCAACAGGAAATGGCCTGTGGTTAACATTGCCCTCAAGAGCCAGGAAGAGCCAAACCAGCTCTGGCATCCTACTCAGTCCATGTGTGGCCAGACCAGCTGGCTTCCCCAGAACTGGCCTTGTTTTTTTCTGGCCCTGTCCGGCCTCTCTGAGAACCTCGTCAGACCACAGGCATAAACTCATGGCGGACTCAATGAAAGAATTCTCAAACTGATGCTTTCCTTTGAGCAAAGGCTTTTACATGAGCCTAAGTTTCACTTATGTTTTGTTGGAGTCTTGGTCCAGGCAGTCATGAAGGTATTTTTAGATATGCAGTGTTATTCTATAAAAACATCTGAACAAAGATTCTAAAAGTTATTTGTGCTATAAATACCAGCCTTGATGCAAAGATTGTCCTCTTAAACAATATCCTCCATCTCTTTTTATCAGATTTGGCATCTGTCCATCCTTTGATTATCCAGGATTAGCATGTTTTTCTCAAGCCGGGGATCCATTGTAAAGGCTGAACCTCAAGCTTTAGGCAGTCATGGCCTAATGGTTAGAGAGTCTAACTGGTAACCTGAAGGTTCAATTCTCAATACCGGCAGGAAATGACTGAGGTGCCCTTGAGCAAGGCACCTATCCCCCAATCCTCGGGCACCACAGCAAAAATGACTGCCCACTGCTCCGGGTGTGTGTGTCCACGGTTTACTGTGTGTGTGTGTGTGTGTGTGTTCACTACTCACGTGTGTGCACTAACTTGGATGGGTTAAATGCAGAGGACAAATTCCGAGTATGGGTTACCATACTTGTCCTTCACATGTCACTTTCACTTTTTTTAGAACACATATATTAGTCTGACTCAAATATGACAATTTCTTGTCACCATTTCATGCAAAGAGCTTTATCTTCATAAAGAAATACAAGTAAAAGTTAAGAAATACTAGTTCATTATGTAAATAAATCTGCCAGTAATGATTGAAGATTTAAAACAGCTGAAGATACCATAATATAATTGAAAACAGATGTTCTGCTTAATATTTATTTGAAAGCCATGATAAAAGAACAGCATTGATGTGAAATAGAGGGCTTTACTGTCGCTTTTGAACAATTTAATGTGTCTTTGCTGAATAAATATGTTAATTTCTTTAAAAAAATCGTACTGACCCCGAACTTTTGAACAGTAGTGTGTACGTTTTTGTATTTATATTAAATACTATCATATTTGGCTTTCTCTACTTTAGATGGTAATGTAGAATATAGTGGTTAATTTTTTGATAAAGTAAAATAGATTTTTTTATTAATGCCTATGTTGAGTGAACCTTTTGATCATTTGAAACAAAACTGTGTTTGGTATATAAAATGTATTTGATCTGTGAAAGTTGGGAACAACAGGTTTCTGTGCAACAAGTTTCTACAGACAACCAATGTGATGTGTCTACATGTAATATTTGGTGGTGATGTATTTTGTGAATGTGGGGGACTGACTGTACACTCATTTCCATGCAACACCAGCGAGGCTGCAGGTGGCATGGCGTTTGTCTTCCCTATTTCTTGGGAAGGGCGTTATGGTGAGGTTTTTGGTTGATCTGTCCAAACCTGCACCCTGGATCATACTCTTGGCTTCCTCCCAGCTTCCACTTGTTATTCTAACCACTGCTGTGACATCAGATCTGCCTGCCTCAATTTCACCGAGGTGTGGGCCAAGTCAAATTCTAGTTCCTGGAAGCTTATGAGTGGCATTTTGAGGTGGATGAGAAAGTGTTTGTGTGTCTGAGGAGACTGAAATGAGGTCAGCAGGGTCTTTAATCTCATTGCTCAGCAGTGAGCAGCGTCTGTTTGCTGAGTGAACAATGGGCCTGAGAATGATGAGGAAGCCGAGGTTGACATGTAGGCAAAGAGAAACAGTTACAACAGAGGACATACAGCTAAGTAAAAATTTGTGGGTTAGTGAGGGTGAGTTCATTTATATCCCTCAATTTTCAATGTTTTTTTTGTTTGGGAGGTCAATATAAACGTTCTTCAAAATGATTGTGTGGAATGATTTGTTATTCTGTTTACATTGGCTTGCCAAATTTATGTCAGATTGTTGTTCTTTCTCATATTAGACATAACTGACATTTTATTTTATCTGAAATCGGTTTCAAAGTTCTCCTTTTGCATAACTATGTATGCAGTATTATGTTACTTGTTCTGATTATAACACATTTTGTAGTAATTTTTTTTGTGTTCTTATTCATAGTAACTGTCTGAGGTTATAACACTCTTCTGTGCCAAGCATACTTTATTGGAGGGTTTCTTACTCTTTCTGCTGATTTACTCTTGTTTCAGGTGTCAATCTGTGTCCACACCTCCAATTCTTACTACTGGAAAAGAGCCAGGTTCCTCTCATCTCACTGGCAGTGAGGACGGCAGTCAGCCGGGAAGGTACGCTAAAGCTGACGCTAAACTCTGGACCCAAAAGAACTGGAGCTGTAAGACCGCCAGCTTGAGAAGTGGTGCCTCTCTCTCCACTGACTTTGAATGTCAAAGCAGTCTCTCCAAATCTAGGAGCATTAGCTGTCTGGACAAGACGCTCACCATCCATAAGCCACCAAGCAGCGATAACCAGGATCAGAAGGAGAACCAGCCACAACCGACCCCCCCGGTGGGGGATGGATTGAATACTGGACCCCTCAGCTGGAGTACTCTTTCAGTAGGACCTACCACCAAGCTTGGGCACAAGCGCACACTCTCACTTAGTTGTACGGGGACCTGTGCCTCATCTATCGCCATACGCAAAAAGATCTCGGAATGGGAGGGTCGGAAGGTGGCTCTGCCTAGGATGAGCCTTTGCCTGGAGAAGAGGCCTGGAGGTGGGAGCGAGGGTTGCCCAAGTCTGCTATCCTCACCCTGCAGCGAGAAGACCTTTGACTTTAAGGGTGTGAGGAGGATGAGCACGGCATTTTCCGAGTGCTCCTACCCTGAGACTGAGGAAGATGAGCATGTATCAGATCGAGAAGCTCATGTAAGGTTCCAGAAAAGGTCTTCAAAGACAGAGTCCTCAGGGATTTTCCTCCGCACGCTGTCGGCACGCAAGGAGACTTCAGCCGTGCTCAGCCGCATTCAAAAAATTGAACAGGCATTAAAGGAAAGTCCCTCTTCATCTCCACCACAGTATCTTAGCAATTGCTACGGCCTTGACAAGTCCAGACAGAAGTCTTTCACTTTCAGTGGGACCGAGGACTTGGACAGCACTTGTGGCAGCAAGCGGAGCAGCATCTGCTCTGTGGCCACCGAACCCGAAGCTGACAGACTCTCTAAGCTCAAGCAGAGGTTCAGCATCAGCTCTACCAGGTCAGAGAGCCCAGAACTCCCAATGGTACAGGACTCTTCAGGAATTACAGTGAACCCTTTGCCCAAACCCAAACGAACATTTGAGTATGATGCCAACCGGAACCACAAAGGTTTGTTGCCTGGTAATGGTCTACCTCCAACCACTGAATCTCCGCCTCCACTTCCTTCCACACCAGCACCTGCTATAATGAGAAATTCCAAGATAGATGAAAGCTTGCCAAAGAAGACTCAAGATAGGTGAGAATCATGATTCTCTTCCACATTGTATGAATGGCATGCCTGTCAGTAAAGTAGTATGTAGTTATTTGGAAGATTAATTTATCGAAAGAATCATGAAATAGATATACAATGCAAGTTGGGGATGAGTGTTTTGCTCAAGGGCACAGTGGTGATGGCTCATGGCTTGCTCCTCATGAGGATCAAACTGACAACTGTCCGGATACTAGCTGTGATGCTTAATAGGTTCCTTCAACCAAGACAAAATTTAGGAGAATATTTAAGTTGATCTTTTCCGTACATTGCAAGCACACAGTCACCATAGTCTATCAATCTTCAAAAGGACAAAAAAAAAAATATCATAATTAAAGTGGTGTGATATATTCCATATGACTTGTGTGCTATAGTCCAAGTCATTATCAAGTCATAACCTATCAATCAAGGTCTTAAGGGTTACTGGAAAGCTACAGGCAGGCGAGTTTTTATCAGGGATGGAGCTAAACTCTGCAGGACTGTGGCTCTCCTGGAACGACATTGCCCACCCCTGGTCTATGTGGTGTTTTTAATGTGCTTTAAGACAAACCGTGTGCAAATTCATCAGTCAACACCATTGTTGAGTATTTTCTCCTTAAAACTGCAGTGAACCAAACATAGTTCTAAAAAACGTGGTTTGAAATTGATTGATTGATTGACAACGTGCGAGGCGGGATTTAGCCTGTCGATAATTAAGCTGCAAAGCAGGGGGTCTCAAGAAAAGCCAGGTTATCCCAATATATTTTTCTGTTGATATGAAAAATCGGGTACATTTAGCAATATAGCAGGTGAATTATGTATATGATAAATTTTACGATGTTATGATGAACTATATGCCTTTCTTCGCTGACTTTCAAAGTGTTTCTAAGGATACTGTTTTTAGAAGGCAGCAGTCTAACTCTGAGATGGCGAAAAGGAATGTGGTTGTTTGTGTGACATAACACCAGCAACACATTATTAGCTGTTTGATAACGTTGTCAAGCAAATGGCTAATCATATCAATTACCATTATGTGTCAGAGTTAGAGAGCAATACATGAAATGCATTACCATTCTGATACATCGACTTGTAGACAAACCTGTATAATTCATTCTTCCTCTTCTTCTCTTGAATCAGGTTCTGGTTCAATAATATATAGCTGAATTAAACCAGTATTTCCACTTGCCATCGTGTAGCATTTACTACAGTTGACCGAGTGGTCAGGTATTCTGAGCTTATGCAACTGAGTAGAGGCGGAGACCAATTTGCATATTCATGGATCCACATATATGAAATTTAGCAAGGTTGTAAAGTTACATTTAAGCTATGTTAAGGCACGAAGAAATTATTTTCACAGAAAAAAAAAGTTGAAATATGTCATTTAGGTGATCAAAGATGAGTTTTAAGGGATTCTTGACTACAGGGGAACTTTAACAGATTACTTATTCAAAAGTATTATACCATTTTTGACAAACATCATTGGCTCTTGTGCAGTATGAATGTGAAGGAGATATTAGAGCTATGGTGCAGGGGAAGATTTTCAGTCAATATCGACTGAAGTAATTGCAAGTTTTGAAAGACTTGAGTAAATAATGACAGAATTTTCATTTTTAGGTGAACTATTATTTTAAACACCACAGCTCATCCCTTCATTCAATGGTGTAATTTTTTTGTTGTGTACATTGCTTGTCATACATACTTGTCTACATACTTGTCATAGTACTGTTGTTTTATTGAGTGTTTTATTTAAAAGTGTCAGACCCACTAATATCTAGATTTAAACCTCCAATAAGTCCAAACTAAAGACTAGACAGACAGATTTGTTTTGGAGATAGAAAAAACATGTCAGAAAATGACTGAGAAGCACTGAATTTGTGTACTTCCACTTAGTCGGTTCCCCCACGAACAAGAGATCATTTATTTTTCTTGGATAATGAAGTGTATAAAACTTGTCCCAAGAATGTTGAAAAGGATAAGGACCACAGGCCAAGCATTTGTTTTGTTGATATAGCTCTCGACTTTGAATTATTGGCTTTTGTTTCTGACTTCATAGTCTCTCACAGTGAATTGGCCTCTACAGTTTCACAGATTCTTATGTTTCAAATCAAGAAGGCAAAATGAAAGTTCCTGTCAGGCATTTGATGGCAAACAGATATCAACATGGAGATGCTGGTTTTCTCAGGGCTCCATTATTTTACCATATTAGGTGAATTTGTTGCTATGTCAAATGTTACACAATTGTTCTGTGTATGGCACAGAGCATCTTTTTCCCTTCTTTTATCTTCACCTTGAGATTCAAACTGATACTGCTGAAATGGGAAATGCTTATTAATGTTTAATTCTCCAAATTTAGTTCAGAAGTCCAAAAATAGCATGAGCAATAACTTCAACAGTTCCATAAAACACTTCTGAGTTCATTTTTAGAAAACCCACCAGTGAAATAAAGAAAAAGAAAAATGTTTTTGGAGGTTCAAAGACCTCAGAGACATTGCTTCATCTCTTCTTGTTAAGTTGATATAACACTGCTTCATGGTGCTGGTTTTTTGGCTTTTTTGAAGACTCTCATGTTGTTTATAGCTCATATTCCTCATGGCCTTGTGAATGATCTTTGGCACATGGATTGTTTAGCCCAGTTACTGGGTATGGAGAGCTGCCAGGTTCTCGTGATGAAGAACCTCATGTGCTGGAGCATTTCTACTGCTCTGCACTTGAGCCCATGTTTGTCATTCCTGTGGCTGGCCTAGAGTCTATAGGCAAGCAATTAGATTGTGTCATGTCAAAGTGCTAATTTGGGGTTCCAACTTTTGGTTAGCTTTCTAACCATATTATTGTGTGTATATTTTCATGCAAATGCATTTTGGCTTCTTTTACATAAAAAAAAAGAAATTACCATCAGATCAGAGAGAGAACTATATAAGGTCAAGCACGTTGTTTAATCCTCTCTTGTTGCTTATCATCTTAATCTGTGTCTTCCAGAAGAACTGTTGAGTGATTGAACACATTTAAGATCCTCATAAGTGAAAACACTTTCGTCTTCTCAGGTGGTCTTGCCTGATTGTGATCGTCCAAATGAAAGATGTTTGCTTAACCAAGAGTCATGTCCAAAGCTGTGATTTTTCTTTATCTCTGTTTGTTTCTAGAGAATCGTGTGAGTCAGAAGATGCTGTCAGCCTGCCTTCATCACATCCCTCTTCACCCACAGAGAATGGCACAGAGAACCACAGTCGGCCCAGCTCCAAGAGCACGCTCGAGGAGAATGCCTATGAGGACATAGTGGGTAAGAACAGCCAACAGTTGGTGATAGATCCTTCCTGCTCATTTTGATTGTTTGCTAAAGTTGTAACTGATGAATATGAAAATGACTTGGGAAAGCTTTTTATTAATTAGAGATATTTAATTTTATAATGGTACAAAAGTCTTTATTTTATATTTATAATTTTATTTTTAATTAAAATATTTGATATATTTAC
>RJVU01061675.1:2997609-3020297 GCA_003731715.1 Anabarilius grahami | reverse complement strand
TATTTAAACTTTATATTATTTTTAAAAAATTATATTACCTTTTTAATATACAACAATACAATATTTCATACCGTTTTATTGTTTGCTGATTGTGTCTTCACACAAGCTCTGGTTAAATTCCCTTTTTTGTCTACTGAAGGTGATGAAGTACTGGCATGTGGCGCTGGCTGATTTTATGTGCGAAATTCCTTCCTGGCAGGAAATAGTCTGTATGCACTAATGCTCAGACCCTGAGGGGCTTGACATTGTTACAGTGTTTGTGGGTCTTGCCCTGTGGCCAGACTGTAAATCTCTGTCCTGCTATTGCTGATGAGGCTAGGGCATCAGGTGCGCTGTAAAGGAGTCTGGTTGAAAAAGTGCCAAGTTGGCAAACGAATTGAAAGAAGTTTGTGGTTCGGTAGGCTTGATGTTTAAATGTCATATTGTCAGTTCTACAGCCAAGAAAACAGCCTTTGCTGCATGTTGTTCTAGAAATGATGATGGGCACTGGGTCCAGGCGGTGCATGAGTCTCTAGCGGTTCAGAAGTGTGTGACTCTCAGCTTTTTCCCCCTGACAACGGTTCCATTGTTCTAGCGAACACCTCGGGTGTGGGATCAAGCATTGTGGTTGCGCATTTTTATGAATGCTGATTAGTTCCAGAGAAATATATGGCCTCTTTGTGGCTCTATGCTTTAACCACTGAGCTGAGATTGGTGTAACAGAGGCATCTAAGGGTGGTCTCCAGAAGCACTGGGCTGTGGTTAGCACATCAGATAGTCTGTTTTCACAGGCTGTCACCAAATAACCCAAGGTTTCAGCCCTGTTTTCTACTGAAATATCACCAAAAGTTAAAAACGTAAACATTATTTATGATATGCATATGTTAGCCTGTAACCTTCTCTAAGGTTAAAAGTTTGGATTTTGTACTTTGCATTTTGGCACAGTGCCTGTCTCGTCTGGTGGCAGTCATGCCATATCCCCCATATGCAATGCACATTAATATAGCGATAATGGATTGGCCAAATATCTCCAGATGGCCAGGTCAAATTTACAATGAGATAAATTGCTTCATGTCACAATGATATACAGTCTCCAACAAAGGCTACTTTCTTCCTTCAGTCCTTAAAACTGTATGTGTTTCTTTCTTCTATTGAACGAAAAAGAAGATATTTTGAAGAATGTTGGTAACAAGACAGTTGACGTACTATGGAAGTCAATGGCAACCGTCAACTGTCTGGTTACCAAAATATCTACTTTTTAAAAAAATTTTGTGTGAACTTCAGCTTACCAGGGTTCATTCTCGTGTGTTACGTAGCACGTTTGTGCAAGAGGTTTGTTCTCATGCAGGTTCGGTTGAGCAAATATTTATATATGAATAAAAACCTAAATTCAATCTGTTCATCATATAAAGCGATCGAGTCTCTTCAGAAAATTTGGACTAGACCGCTCAATTCATAATGATTAGTTTTACGCTCTCTTTACAAACTTTTTGAAGCGTCAAAGTGGTAGTCGTAAATATATACTCGGTGTTTTCCTCTAACAAAATAAACACGATAAAAATGACAGTGGTGAGAAAACAGCAGTTAAGGAAGCATCTGATCTTTGTGATGTGCATATGTTTGCACAAGCTCTGCAATACAGCACTTCAGTCAAGTTTAATTATATACCACTTTAAACAATATATTGCTTTACAGCAAGCAGCTTTACAGTATTTAAAATGAAAAAAGTGTCAGTGTCGCTTTCAATTAGAATTCATTCATTCCTGTTTTTTGGCTTTTCTTTTAGACAAAAAGCATCTTCTGCTTGTTTACACGTCACAAAGCTATTTCATGTGAAGGCCGTTCCTCATTTCACATGACTGCATGGTGCTCTTGGGAAGACCGCAAAATGGTCATAAAATGGTTGCGTCTGCTGTGTTGCTTTTATTGGTAGTCTGATACTGACATTGTGTACTGCTCAGTCACTCATCAAGCACTCAATGTCCTTTCCTTTGAAAATCCTATTTTGTAAACAGAAGCACAGTATGTTTTGATTAGGAGTGCCCACTCTCTCTCCTTTTGTCTGTGTGTTTTGTGGAGCTCCTGTAAGTAGAGAAGTTGATTAGTACCCTCCTGTATGTGAGTGGTCAGGGAGGCATATCATTTCTCCAGCATGCTGTCATTACATTGCTTCGTTTGGGAGTCTCACAGAGCACTTTGAGTCTGAGCAATTGCTGGCCTGTCATTGTGCCTCTCAGCCTTAATGGCACTAGGGCAAATCTCAACAGTACATCTCATGAGGTCAGGCTGTAGTTTGTTGTATGTATGGTATTTGCCTTCTCTCAAGCTATTCACAAGAAGTTGCGCTGTGATTATTATGGTCAAGCTCACTTGGTGGCATTTTTGACAATTTTTTTCTTGCAAAAGTGTTAATATATATGGCATATTACAAAATGGTTGCAGAAGGGTAATGTTTTCTTTGACAAGATGCTACATGAACTGAACAGATCAGATTGCTTTCTTTTGTAGGGCACCTGGAGCTGTATTAAAGAAACCTATCTTAGCCTTAAGTTATACTCTGCCAAGATCCAGATTTCAAACTGAAATTAGCATGATTACTACATGAAAAATGTGTGATATGCCAGTGTGTTACAATAAGAAAACAACAGAAAAAAGTACTTTTTTGTGTGTGGGATGTGCACAACTGCTATTACATCATATTGAAACTGGCAGCATTCAGACCTTTGGTTTCATTACACTGACAATTCCTTGACAGCCAGGAATTAGTGTCATGGAAAGAAGGATTCTAATTAGAGGACTTCATTATATTCATTATAAAACTGTGTTGCTTATATAACATCTGGTTATCTAACCAATATGTACCAATATAATAAATATAATAAATTAATACTTTTATTCAGCAATGATGCATTAAATTAATCAAAAGTGAGAGTCCAAACATGAACAATATTACAAAAGATTTTAATTTCCAATTATATTATTTCTATTCATCAAAGAATCTTGAAATGTATCACAGTTTCAACCAAAATATTGATAGTGTATATGTAATGGTAGTGTGCTTCCACTTTAGAGTTGAAACCTCTTACGGCCCATATTCAGGTCACCCTGTCCTCGCTTCTCGCAGCCCATCAGTCTGCCAAAGTTTCTTAAAGGGGAAAGCACAACTTTATTTATATCCTTAGGTGAGCGAGTGATCCACCCTTTTACGTGAGAAAACATGTTAGCAAAAAGAAAAATCATCCTCAACACATTTTGTCGAAGAAGCTGGATTCAAATTATTTCTAACATTATTTGTTATTATGGAGTCCTGTGCAGAGTCAGACTAGGGTTCTGCACTGTCTGCATTCTCTTATCTTGACTCATCACTGGCCCTTATTTCAGGAGACAGAATGCTGTCCAAAGGCTTATGTCCAACAGAAACTGTTTTTGAGACGATGCACTTGAGTTTCAAGCACGCCAGCAGTAAACTTCCATGAATAATCCTTTCCCAGCACTCAATAGCTGCCCCGTTGGGTGCCTCCGGCTCCTTCTTTTCATTATCATCTTCCACCGCCTTCCATACCTTCTGCCCACCCTTTCCCTATCAGTTTGCCTCTCTCCCACTCACTCCTTAAGAAGACATGTTACCTCGCTACCTTTTAAGTCGGCTCCTGGGCAGCTGGTGTTTGGTTTTAGTCTGAGTTGTGCTCTCTCTCTCTCCTCTTCTCCTCTACAAACAGAGAAAGAGAATCCATATGAGGATGTAGATCCAGTGAGGAGATGTCTGGCCAGAAATTCCCGCCTGTTACCCGAGAGGTCTCGGGACTCACTCAACAGAATGTGGACCTCCCAGGACAGGAAGTCCGTAACATCTCCCCAGGTAGTTTCTTTGGCTGTGTAAAATAAAGGCTGTGTTAATATGATTTTTATTTGAAATCAATGCTCTGTGTTTATGCATTAATTCCCCATATTGTTAGTAATTTTAGTATAGTACTTTGCAATATATTGTACTGTATTTTTATGCACTTTTTAAGAGCACAAATATTGAATTTACTATATATGTCTGCACCTTTTAGTTATGCTAAAAGATTCATTTCTTATCAACTTCCCTCTCACCAGCTGCCCTCTAAACCGAGTAGTCAGTCTCTGCGGCTGCCAGGCCCTGCTGACAGGAAGAGCCAGCGCACATCCCGCTTGTCTAAGAGGCACAGTCATGATGACATGCTGCTGCTACCCCAGCTGGGCATGCCTTCCTCCCCTTGTGGCCTATTAGATGACAGCCTGAACCCTGCCACCGATACCTTGGCCTCCCACAGGCAGAAACGAGTCCCCAAGGTAAACAGTGAGGGTAGAATGGAGTGAAATGAGCAGTTGAACATTGCTTTGTTTTTTTGTTTTGTTTTTTCTTTAAGGCAGGGATTTGCAAACTTTTTTGTCAGCCAAACCCCTTTGACATAAAATATTTACTTGAAGTAACTGAGATTTTAAGGTAATATATCAATAATTTAACAACACATTTGCCTGTTCATGGTTCTCTAATGTCTGTAAAGGTTACATGACATTCAAGTAATGAAATAAAA
Organism: Anabarilius grahami; assembly: GCA_003731715.1. Lineage (NCBI taxonomy): Eukaryota > Metazoa > Chordata > Actinopteri > Cypriniformes > Xenocyprididae > Anabarilius > Anabarilius grahami. Next base: position 3,015,759 of record RJVU01061675.1, on the reverse strand, counting down.
TATTTTTAATTGTTTTATTTTGAAATTATTTGTTTTTTGATTTATTTCAATTTTACATTTTTATTATTTAATTGTTAGTTTTACATCAACTCAAACCTGTTTTGGGAAATCCTTCTTTAAGGTGAATTGGAAATGGATTTCCAGATCTACATGCCTGGAATAAATAGGGAATGCACAAATAGCAGTCTGTGTAGCAGTCTTTGTATGGTGTGAATGGTAACACCTGAAGGAGTGAAAGACTTTAAGCGTTATGTTTTTGAGACAGTTTTGCCAACATTAGGAGTTAAAGTTGGCTCATCAGAACTAGGTGCAACACATCCATCAGCCTTGCAGCTAATTTTCCACTGCTCCTGGATGTTTTTGTAGGGAAAACACCTTCAACCACACACAATTGTAATGCCCATAACCTTAATGTTTACATGCTGCAGGGTCCAAAAAAAGCAGAAAACATAGAGTCTATTGCTTACGTTCACATATCACTCTCAAGAATGGAAAAAAAATGCCCTGAAGGACTGAAAGATTTAGTTTCACTGTTTTTCCCTTTCCAGACATTTTACAAGTTGCTATAGAGTGGTCCCAGTGGCTTTTAGGAGCTCACTGATAGCTAAAATCAATAACTTTTCCATCTGGACAGAGCAGCCTCAAAACTTAATAACATTCCAGGGTAAATGTATACATGAGGGGCAGTTTGAAAGTCATTTTCAATTTGTTAAAATGCATTTTTCCCCCTGTCAGGTGGTGCAAAGAATAAATTCTATCTACTGTACAAAAAGAGGCAAGAAGAGACTAAAGAAGCTTTCACTTTCAAACATAGAAACTGCGTCTCTAAGAGGTAAAGATTTTACCATGATGTAATCTCTCAGAATGTGCTCCAGTTGTTCATGTCCAGACCAAAGAATTTTGTCAGTTGACCCTTTGACATCAACCTGACCTTTTCTATGTTTGTAGATGACAACAGTGAGAGTGAAAGCGACTCTGATGACAGGTTCAAAGGTGAGGGATCAGCACATATGGCTGAGAGGGCAGTGTGTTTGAGTTGAGCGCTGCTCAGAGACTCTTTCCTTTAAGCAAACGACATCACATGACCCTGTGATTTGTCACAAGTAAATGTCAAATCTGAGCAGTGTTATTTTACTATTCTTTATATACTATTTTAGTATTTATTAATATTTTGAATTGGCTTTCATTTTTTATATATATTTTTTTTGTTTTCATTTAATTTTTATAGTGACTTTGTGTGCTTTTTTATTATTTTTATTTTTATTGTTTGTTAATATAATAGTTATATTTTATTTCAAATTTATTTCAATTACCGATAATGATTTTTATTAGTTTTAGTTTTAGTAAACAATACCAACGCTGGACATGAGCTTTATATGAAAATGAGCTCCACATATGGTCTGTTATATTATAAATCTTATTACCAGACTGTTGTTTGATGATAAAAGCGTAAATTCTGTTTGACATGAACATTATATTGAAAATAACCATGTACACACAATATACAAACACTGTTCTTTCACATTGTATATGCTGCCTGTGATATCATGTGATTTTTTTTTTTACACAGCCCACACTCAGAGATTACTGAAGCTGCAGTCTATGCTGCGAAGTGCACCCAGTTACAGGACGCTGGAGCTGCAGTTGATCGAGTGGCAGGAAAGGGAGCTCTTTGAGTACTTTGTGGTGGTCTCACTGAAGAAAAAGCCCACCAAAAACTCTTATACTCCAGAAGTTACCTACCAGTTCCCCAAGGTGAATATTCTCTGTAAAAAAGAGGAGACACTATGTTTGTTTGACATTTGCACAACATCTGATGCCTACCAACATGTAGCTGAAGAGAGATATACATCAGTGTTTGTTTAAGGATCCTTTTATCGGCCTCCTTTAGGATCAGTTCTCACAGAGCTGCTGTTAAACAGTTTCCGGATAAAGCCTTGATGTATAACTGTATATAATCCTTACTGCTTTCTGAATGGTGGAATGTAGTTGTTTGTATATTTGATAACAGATTTGTATACTACTGTTCAAAAGTTTGTGGTCATTAAGATTTTTTAAAAAGAGATTAATGCTTTTATTCATTAATATTTTTATCAAAGAATCCTGAAAAAAATGTACCACAGTTTCCACAAAAAATACATTTATAATGCATTATATATAAAGGCTTTAAGTAAAGTGTTACCAGATTTTCCAATATAAGGCAATTATTTAAATAGTTTTATTAAATAACTTTTGAATGGTAGTTATGTATGCCATTATATGTATTAGAAACCGGGCTGAAAATACAGATGCTTTGAGCTCTTATCGTTGGGATGTATTGACAATAAGTGGTGTAAGCAGGAAATCATTGCCATAGCAATCATGTTTAGTTACAGAGATAGGTTTTTAATTGACTGAGATCTGCTTTAGTGATTGTGTTCTCTTGGGAGGCTGAAGTATGTTGACACTCTGCCCAACAGAGGGTCAACTCTGTCATTGTGCTCCTAAACTAGAACAGAGGTCTGATGATGGCATGGGTGGTGATAAGAGCGGGGGACTGACCCCTTGTGGGGTGGAAAAATATTCTGTTATGAATATCTTGACTTAGTAATGAAGGTCTAAACGGATATTATAAAGACACTGTGTAAATATATTAGATGGATTTCTAACCAGGTCTTTTCATCTGACCCTCACAGTTAGAGAGACTCACCAAGCAGATGAGGGAAGCTGAGCAGAGACTCAAGGCTATCCCACAATTCTGCTTCCCTGATGCCAAAGACTGGAGCCCTGTGTCTGAATACAACAGGTATCACTGTTTCTGGGGTCTATAGGCATTTTTTTTCCAATTTCTACACACACAACGCTTCAGATATTATATAATTATATTTTGCGGGAGCTTACGAGTCATTTCTTTCTCCTGCTTCCCGCACACATATCAGTATCTTCCCTCCTGTATTTGCACTCAGCACGGGATTGCAGACCTCTATACTGAGATTAAAATTCTGTCCAATACTGATAAACTGTTAATTGTTATAATGACATTTTGATGTCCAGTTTAATTATTTATATAAAATAACTATTTATGATGAGAAAATGTAATAGTTGAGATGAGAAAATCCCTATAATAGAGAAATAGGAATAGTGCTCTTAAAAAGTCTTAGATGTAATCTAGTGCTGGGCCTTTAAGTTAGTGCTAAATGATGACATCCACAATTAAATATAAAAAGTCGTCCAAGAAATCTAAAAAAAATCACTGAGCTTGCTCCAACATGTAGTGTAGTTGTGCTTCATCCAACCCTATTTCAAATCCTGGCTTGTGGTCCTTCTATTTTGCTGCCTGTCTACTCTTCAACTATCCTATCTGAATAAAGGCATTAAAATGATAAAAATAAATCACTAATATTGGCTGATAACCAAAATATCACGCAACCCTACTTGTATGTCTCCATTTCCAACATTTGGTGGTTTTACTGTACAATTAATAGCAAATTTAAGAGCACAAAACACATTTTGGGCAAAAAAATGCTACCTTCAAGAGCAATTTTATAGTGATTTGTTGGAATGGCACTTCCATCAAGACAATTACCGTATATTACACTACACTATACTACATTACGAACAACACTATCCCACAATCAATTCATCAACTGAACTGAAACATTGCGGTTTCAATTTAAACTTCCACAAGTATTCGCAGTCAAATACTTCATGTCATAAACTCTCAGTAATTTGAGTTCTTTGGTTTTTTGTAAACATCTTAGCTGCCTGATAAAGTCTTCTAACCACAGGATACGCCTCAAAGGCAAAGTCTTCAGTCTCAATTGCATTTCTTCTCAAGTGGTTTTAAACACTTTTTCTTCTTATCACCTGATCTGCATGGGGGTTTGGGTACTAATGGTGGCTGTCTTTGATTTGCTATAGTGAGACCTTCTCTTTCATGCTCACCGGAGAAGATGGCAGTAGACGCTTTGGGTATTGCAGACGGCTTCTGGTGAGTCTTTTTCTCATATCATGGATGCTTTTCTTGCTCCTTTTGTTTTTGTTAGTATAACCATACGTATACTGTATATTGCATCACACGTAATTAAAGGCCAAGCATATGGATAGAGGTTTTGGTCAGTCACTTGAGTAAGTGTTTGGTTTGCTCTTTTTTGTGCTCAAAAAGAAACAGATTCTCGTAAAGTGTCTCCTCCGGTTTAATGAGAGTTTCTCAGGAGACGAATGGAAATGCAAACCATCAAAAGATGTCATTGTACCGTAAGAATCGGTCATATATTTGTGTGCTTTGGAGTTTTGTGGTGATTATTGTTTTTGGACGTTGTAGTGAACTGCATGTTTCTTGATTTATTTATTTATTTTTAATGTGCTGCTTTTTCTGTACATTATTATTATTATGAGTTATACATGTTAATGGTTATCTGTGGTTTGAGAATGACGTTAAAGCATTTCATACATCTTTTCGCTTGTTCTGCAGATAAAAGAAGATAAAAGTGTAATTGATATTCTCTAGTAGTTGTTAATAGTTTTAGCTGTTGCTTGTTCAGAACTTGCTTTTATAGATGTGGCCTTGTGTTGTTCAGTTTTAGATTTAAAGTGATTTGCTTCATTATTGGCTTTTGGGATTTTTTAGCTTCTATTATTTCTCAGCTCGTCTTTTTGAGCGTCTGAATGGCCCAGTGGAGAGAAGTGTTGACTGTGTTCCCTGCAGGGAGGAAGTCCAGGGGCTGGCATGAGGGCGGCATTCCTGAGGATTTGAACCCAGCTCCACATGCTTGAATTAATCATCCATTTGTAAAAAGTCAGCAGAGGAGAATTGCATACCTAATATGGACAAGAGGAATGGGATTCTTTGTGTGTGTGTGTGCTTTGAGAGACACTAACCTGGTTGGACTCCTAGAAAATAGCCAGACTTTCGATTGTTTAGTGAATTGCGTGTGACAACTCATTCGTTTTGTGGAACTGCACCTGTGCTGTGTTTACACTGGACATTCTGCATTCATTTTAGACTCATACCATGCACTATTTCATGTTTTTAACTTTAGGTTATGAATTGAATACTAAAACATAGTTCATAAAATGTTGTGTGGGATGACAATGTTTAAAGGGGGTAATTATTTTAATGATTCCATCCATTACGTTTTAAAGAAAAGCTTTAAAAAAAAAATCTATTTAAACAGCATGAAACTATGGCTCTCATTTTAACTCACCTAAATCCCTTTGATGTGGTTTTTAAGTTTTCAAGCTGCAATTTTGTGAGCAGCAAAGTTCTGTTCTCTCTCTCTCTCTCTCTCTCTCTCTCTCTCTCTCTCTCTCTCTCTCTCTCTCTCTCTCTCTCTCTGTCTCTCTTAATTTTAGTGGTACTTGCTAAACCGACCATCACTATTGCTACTTATCAAGTCCCACAATGTTTGTAATACTGACATTAATGGCACCTAAAATATGCAATATGTTGAGAAGTCTGATATCTACACTTGTTCAAAAGTTTGGAGTCAGCAAGTTGTTAATCAATGTGACCAACTTAAATGTGAATGCAACTCAAAAGTGACAGAAAAGACATTTATAATATAACAAAAGGTTTCTATTTCAAACAAATGCTGTTCTTTTAACTTTCTATTCATTAAAGAATCCTGAAAGAATGTATCACAGTTTTCACAAAAATATTAAGCAGCAGAACAAATGTTTTCAACATGTATATTAATAAAAAATAATTCTTGAGCACCAAATCAGCTTATTAGAATGATTTCTGAAGGATCACGTGACACTGAAGACTGAGGTAATGAATGTAGCTTTGCCATCACAGTGATAAATTACATGTTAAAATAGAAAACAGTTTTTTTTTAATTGTAATATTATTTCACAATATTTCTGTTTTTACTGCATTTTTGCTCAAATAAATGCAGCCTTTTTGAGCATAAAATAATCCTTTAAAAATAATTAAAAAATCATACCCACCTCAAACTTTTAAATGGTAATTTCCGCTACAGTAGGTGATAAAACCAATCCTATATACTTGTGCTGAAGGGCCTGAGCCATATCTAGGAACCAGAATATCATAAAGACTTGTGGGTTGGGCTCCCAGCCACCCAAAACAACTGCATAGTCTAAAAAGTGATCTCTAGAAATGCCCTGGCAACCATACACAATACCCTAGTGTCATGGCAGTGACTTTTGTAGGTGCAAATACCACTAAAATCTGGTTTCTTCTCTCATAGATATGATTTAGTACCATATTTTACTGAAATCACCTGGATGCTTTCATGTGTTGCGTACCCCCCAGTTACTTCAAGTGATGATTTAATTGCTTGTGTAATCTTTTCCCCCGCACCTGCAGCCAAGTGGGAAAGGGCCTCGCCTTCCTGAAGTGTATTGTGTCATCAGTCGACTGGGCTGTTTCAACCTGTTTTCCAAGGTGAGCTCAGGCTTGCTCATACACACACACAGACACACCTCCACACTGTCTTTCTGGCTGTCGGACATGGGCACAGCTGAAGCGAGGCTTGTGCTGGCATTGAGGAACATTCAACTTAGTACATCTGTCTTTCTCACTAGCCTATTAAACCACTGTTATTTCCTTCACTTACACCTTCCACTCATTGGAAAGTAAGGAAGAAGTATAAAACCATCCTGTATCCAACCTTGGTTATCATAATATTCAGTGGAAATCTGAACTGCATGTTTTCGTCTGTCTTGGAAAAAAAAAAAAAAAACTCATGTAGCCGATGAAAACCATGACTTTCTAGTGACAGGTTAGAATTCTAGAGACTTCCATACACAATTATGAAAGGAAAAAAGAAACAGACCACATGAAATCGATCACTGTTCTGTAGTGTATAAGTCTAATGTATAAGTCTAGTCTAGCAGTGTTACAATCTACATGTGATGCCTTTTAGCACTGGTGTGTTCTCCATCAACTAGAGCTGCACGATTCTGGATAAATTGAGAATCATGATTTTTTTTGTTTCAAATAGAGATCATGATTCTCTCACGATTCTGAACAGACAACTAAATAAATTAACATGTAAATTACTAGAGGTTCTGACAAAATATTAATTGCTGCAATCAATTTAATTTAATTAAATGTTTAATTAATTAGAATGAATATTAAAAAAAATGGTTTGAATGAATGATACATTGACTAACTCAGACGCTTCACTTCTTTCATTACTGGATGAATCAGCGTTCCCATTCAATCGGTTCATTTGGTACAACACATGACTATGGGATATTGCGCTCTTGCAGCATTTGTTGAAGACACCTTTATTCACGCCTGAAAGGCCAATGATGCATGACGACATGGGCGGTGTTACCTGCCCAAAGCATAAAAATGCAGTTGGATGCATCATTCCTTTTGTTCCTCAGCTCTTCACCATGCTGCTAAAACACCATCACGCCACATCTTCACAAGAAGGAAAGCTCACGGTGGTGATTCTTGTCGAAAGGCAGAAAAGAGAAAGTTTTAGCACAAGTTTAGCTTTGCTAATGAAGCTAGTAAGCTTTTCTCACACAAAATGTCCAAACACAGCAATGGTTCTCACCCCTGTCCTATGATGTGGTTATTTATTATCTGAAAAAGATACTCAAGAGCACTGCCTGGTGTGTTTGGGGATTGTCCATGGCAAGCTGTCTCTCTCTAACACCGGGGCGTGTATGCACTGCCGGCAACTCCGTCGTTTGACACTTGAGCGGCGTGTAGCATTTGTTGAGCGTGTATTCGGTGGCAGCGGCCAGGCACGGTCTGCTTCTGTCCATTCGAGGAGGCCTCTGGGACTTGGGGCAATTGTGTGGAAGCCGAGGAGGTTGTGGGTGATTTTGACTGCTCCTGAGTTTAATCAGGATTTTGAGTTTCATGAAGATAACTGTCTCGCTTGATTGCGGGCTAGGAAGTCTTCGGTGACATTTTTCAAGCAGGGCAAATCGCGGCTTCCCCCTCACCCTCCGAGGCGGCGGATGGAAGTGATGTGATGGAGGATCCTTTCATTAAGCTGTATTGGAGAGCGGCAGGAAAGCTGTCGGTGGAGTGGTCTGCCCTTCCCCGATTCAGAAAAGTTTGCGCTTTGGCAGGTTCTGTTTGTCTCCTGTACAAATAGCGGTAAGAACTCACCTGCTGCTTTACCCAGATTGTGTAGATTTGACATCAGTGGATGTGGATTTACATCAGTGGATTTGATCAATACATATTTTCATATCACAATCCACCCAGGGCACTGAAAATTCCTGAGGTTTGCCTTTGAGGGGACTGCATATGAATTTCAGGTCCTTCTGTTCGGGCTGTCCCTAGCACTGCGCATATTCACGAAATGTGCAGAAGAGGCATTGGCTCTGCCAATGCCTCAGGGCATGAGAGTGTTGCTTATTTAGACGACCTGCTCTTGGCTGCACACAGCAGGTAACAAGCAGTGTTGCAAGCACAAGCACTTGTCCCCCATTTACGAGCTCTGGGATTCTTAATAAATATCAAAAAGTGCTTCCCGGCTCTGTGTCAGCGGATTTCGTATCTCGGTTTAGAGATAGATTCAGGACAGAACACAGCTATGCTGTCAGTACGGAGGGCCGAGGGTTTTTGCAGCTACCTGAGTCTTTTTCAGCTGGGCAGGCGAGTGTGGTTTCTTACAGTGTTGAGACTGCTGTGGCTTACGGCCTCAATGATAGCAGTCATTCGGCTGGGTCTCCTCTTTTCTGAGCATTGGTCTGAATGCCACGCGGCATTTAAACAGACAAGTGACAATAATGCCATGGTGCATTCGAGCTCTGATCCCCTGGGGAACCCCAGGTCTGTTGACAAAAGGAATTCCTCTGGGCAGAGCTATGTGGTGATGACAGATGCGTCACTACATGGATGGGGAGCTCTGTACCAGGGGAGCTCTGTAAGAGGAGAGTGGTCAACAGCGCTGAAAGAGTGTCATATAAACTATTTGGAGTTGCAGGTGGTTCTTCTGGCACGGAAATCCTTTGCTCAGCGCTTGCAGGGCAAACATGTGTTAGTCAGAATGGACAACACAACAGTAATGAAGTATATAAACAGACAAAGGGGTACTCGCTCTCTTCCCCTGTTGCAAATGAAACAGACTCTCCTGATATGGGCTAGCGAACATTTAGTGTCACTTAGGGCAGTGCATGTTTGAATGGTAGGGCAGACCTGCTGTCCAGAGTGGAACCACAGGTCAGAGAGTGGCGCTTGCACCCTCGAATAGTGGCGCAGATCTGGAATCCGTTTCGGCAGGGCCGAGCTGGATCATTTTGCATCTGCAGAGAATGCACACACCCTCTGTTTTTTCAATCACAGACAGCAGCGTCCCACTGGGAGTGGGACGCTGGATGCCCTGTCACATGTTTGGCCCAAAACCCTACTGTATGCGTTTCCGGCAGTGGAACTGATACAGCCCACCCTAGACAGAGTGCATCAGGAGATTGACACTGATTTAGTTTACTCCCAATCAATGTCCTGGCCACAATACAGAGTGCTAGGGCGCACCGTCGACAAGAGAGCTATATGCGTTGAAGTGGCACATATTTAAAGAGTGGTTTGGGTGAAGATCTTTATCGGCATATCAATGCCCGATTGCAGATTTTGTGTTTTGAGTTTCAACGCAAGTCTGGTGGCCATTTTGGCCTGTCACGATGGCATTAATGGTGCTGCGCCAAGCGCGAACCTGCTTGGCGTTCAATTGCTTAAAGAAGTATGGCGCCTGAGGCCCGTGACAAAATCAGTGGTGCAATCATGGGACCTGATTGTTGTTCTGGAGGCTATGTGTGGACCTCCATTTGAGTCCAAAGACATGCAGGTTAGGTGAATTGGACAGTCAAAAAATTGCCTAGGTCTGTGTGAGAGCCCTGTGATTGACTGGCCATCTATCCAAGGTGCTTTCCCCTGCCTCTGGCCTAGGAAACTGGGATAGGCTCCAGCCCTATGACTTAGAAGGTCGTATAAGGAATAAAGAGAGAGAGAGAGAGGGAGGGAGGGAGAGAGAGAGAGAGATGTCACTCCAGTGACAGTGGCTCTGTCCGTGCTTACTGCAGGAGCTTTAAGCCAGGGGCCGTCGCTCCCTTAAAAACATGTGGATATGTGGCAGTACCGGTCCCTTTACATTTAGTTTAGTGGACTTTGCGGGGCGTGCATATATGTCCCATAGTTATAGTTATGTGTTGTACTGTGTGCAGGTACTTATGTGCAGGTAACCCCCCCAGGTACCCCCCTCCCCCTTCCCATGAATCTCTTGAATGAATGATTCAATTACTCACTCATAAATACGTCACTTGTTTAATTACTGAATAAATCAGCGTTTTTGAATGATTCTCTTGAATGAATGATTCAATGAAAAATACACATTTTTAACAGTCACAGTCGTTATTTGAAGCACCATGTTACTTTCAAAAGGTTATTTACCCTATTTTGATCACTACAGCAGACATTTCACATGTTTATATCTGAACTATAAAGTTTTATCCCAGTACTTCTGTGATAATTTGAATTATTGTAAGACAGAAATAATGATACTGTGTGGTTGAAAAGACTGTTTCATTCCTAAACATAAGCGCAAACACAGATGTTCCGGTATGATTTTGTCAAAGGTTTAATAGACAGAGCCATATTGTTGTCATTTAGGAATAAGATCGCAATTTTTTTTAACGATTAATCAAGCAGCTCTCCATCAACTTATTCATCTTTCATTTGTTACAGATCCTTGATGAAGTGGAGAGGAGGAGAGGGATCTCGGCTGCATTGGTGTATCCTTTCATGAGGAGTGTGATGGAATCTCCTTTCCCAGCACCAGGCAAAACCATAAAAGTCAAAACCTTCCTGCCTGGAGCAGGAAATGAGGTTAGATCCTTATATAATTTTGACTGTTGTGTTATCTGCTGTAGTTTATTCAACACTTATTGAAGCACATCTGAGATCTGAATCCTTAAATACTACATGTTATTAAAACTGACCCTATTCAGGGTTCAACAGTAAGGCCAGAAGTTTACATTTTTACTTTCCCTGCCAACAGTTTCACTGTCCTCAACACAAAATGATTCATTTTCTTTACATAGAAACAAAATTATAGAGTTATTTTTATTATTATACAGGAAATAGCCATAAATTCATAACATTTTTGCTGGAGAATGATGGCATACATGGCAAAAAATACTTATGTAATAAATGTCTCTGGTCCTATTGTGCATGATTCATTAGTGTACAGTATGTTATTCTAAAATTGTTTTTATAATAATTATAAAAAGATCTTTCAGCAAAATGTAATAACTTTCTCTGCCTCTGAATCTATTTTTCTGCTCCATGCATGGGGGGACACAATTAGCCAATAGTAATATTTTCAATTTTCAATTTCCATGTGTGTTTTTTTTTTTTTCCACAGGTGATTGAGTTACGGAGGCCCATGGACTCCAGACTGGAGCATGTGGACTTGGAAAGTCTGTTCAACTGCCTGAGTGTACGACAGGTGGTACGTGTTTTTGCCTCTCTGTTGCTGGAACGAAGGGTCATCTTTGTGGCTGACAAGCTGAGGTGAGAAACCCTTGTGTGTTAGCTCAAGTGTCTGAGTTATCATGCGACTAGCCTTTGAGCCAATGAATATGAACCATCAAGTGTAGGCAGCATATCATCTCATGTAACACACTCTTCATTCCCATGAGAAAGTTCTTGCTTTTTTAGCCCAAACATGGTCAAACAGTCCTCCCAAATGGATCTGTGTTTCTAAGACAAGCTGACCACTGTGACAACAGCAGTCTGAGTGTGGCCTAACAGCAGATGTTCTCAATAACCTCTTTTTCACTGATGTGCAGTGTCACTTCCAGTTTTCCGTCTGCTCATTCAGAGCCTGTAAAATAACATCTGCTACATATAAAAGATTTTTATCTTTTTGGGTCATAGTTTTTCTCCTCCTGTTGGTGATTTTTGTTGCTGTAGTCGTTGTTTTTCAGATTCAGACCTATTCCTTTCACAATTTTCAAGTTAGACATTCAAGTTCAGTGATCATTACAAAATAGGAGGACAAAGTTTAGGAAAACATTACTTATTTGTCTGTGACCATGGGGATTCTGAATGGAATACCAATCATAGTATCGGTCCAAATGTTCCAGTCAATCTGTTTTGGCTTATCTGGGCAGAAAATAGTTGTTTTCGGGCCCAGTTCTGTTATGTCTGTCAGTGTCCAACCAGTGCATATGGCAAATAGCAGCCTTCCACTGTGGTTTTGGTTAAAGGGTGACCCAACGGCTGCTCCATGCAGGCCACTGCTAAATTCATCAGAGGAGGCATATTTGACCACACCCTCTAACACTGGGCAGAAGTCCCAGGAGTCCCCGCTGATCTAAATGCAGAAGTGGGTCAGGGCAGAGACAGGGTTTTGGTTCTGTTAGGGACGTTATGGTCCCCGGAGGTTTCTGCACCCCCCTCTGAGCCTTCGTGCTTGGTCACGGAAGCTTGTGGCCGGGCATGGAGGGTCACTAGGGAGTAGGTTATTTGTGAAAGCTTAATCTCCACAAATCATCAGCCAGTTTAAACAAACATCAGCGGGTGATGTGGGGTGGGCAGTTACTGTGAAGGAAGGAATGCACTTCCTGTGTGAGTGACTGCTCGTTTCTCTCCTCTAATTGGTGGCCATATTGTCACAGGGTGACGGGTGTTGTTTAGTTACAAAGGTTATTTGGACAAGCTCCTTTATTTATACAGTTTTTGGTTGATTCGATAAGTGCGTTTTGATGCTCCTTAAAAGTATGAATAATTTGTGTTTTTAAAATGACATCAACACTGTAATGTGACTGAATCATACCTGTATGGTTTTTTCGAAGTTGGACTAACAAACCTAGATTATGCCATTGTAGCTTGGTGCTTCATCCAGTACGTATGCATGTTCTCGTCATTCTCAATCAAGGGGCAAGTAGTCTTGCGTAGCCAGACCTTCAGACTGACGGCAGAAGGTCTGGACTCCATAGCAGCTTTCATTGGCCAAGAGGCTGTCTGACTGACATGTAAAGCAACCAATCACAGTTCGTTTTATTCTGCGTCATGTTTAGGGGTGTGAAAATGTAACGTTGATGTCCCTCCAATAGTGTGTAAAACTATTGTGTAATTGTGTAAAATGTATTTTAAAGAGTCTATGTCGCTAACTTAACATACTTCACATACTTTCGAAAATCCAGCGTTTAGTCGATCCTGATAATCGCTCATTGTCACAGACGAAGGCTTTCTGCTTCCATGAGGGCGTTTGGCGTCACGACAGCTTTGTTTCCAGGTCGTTAAAGAACACGAAATGCACTTCTCCCGGAAATCTTGTAGAATTCAATCAGATGACGACTTCGAAACTCCCGAAGTGTTTCCAATTTTGTGTGGCATATGCATCAGACGTTCAGCCACCGGTCCATGGGAGTGACGTCTGAAGCTGAAACTAAGGGGCCAGGACTCACTAGGGGGCCTCAGCAAACTTCCAAGTAGTTTCTGTTAGTTTATTCTCATCAATAACTATAGTTTCTGTTTGTTCCCCAGTTTCTATTTATAAAAACAAAAAAAACAAGCAGCTTTGTTATAATTAAAGCAGAAATATTTGGAAATTATTTTACCTTAAATGTGGGACCTTAGAATAAAAAAGATTGAGAACCACTGCATTAATCACACTACAATTGGTCTCTGTGTTATCTGCTATATATAGTTTTTTTTTTCCTACGTATGTGAACATACTTAGATCTAGATTTGTGTTAAAACATAACCTTTGCCATCTTCTTCTTCTCACATGGTAGACCATGGTTTAGTTCTCATACTTAAGAATATTTGACTCAGAATATAGCAAAACGTGTTTTTTCTTTGAACCAGAATAACAAAACCAGTATGTTTTCTGTTGTCGTTCAAAGTACGCTTTTCAAAACCGCTCTTTGTGAATGGGTTTGAATCACACCCATTATCATAATAGATAGAGCTCTAGTTACAACATATTATGCTGTTAAGCCAAGTATTGACATTCCATGGGCTTGGCTCTGTTCAAAACAGGATAGGTGGATTGATGGGATTTGGTCCAGGCCTTGCTGTGTTGCCCAGCAACCTTAGGTGGATTATGGGCAGTGCTAGACTAAGGTAGAAAACCCTCCTTTCTCCCACATCAAGGACATTGCTGCGGCTCTCATGGGAAAGGCCACTGCAAAATGAATTCCAAAAATGTCTGCCAACAGTGTATGATGTATGCTTCTGTAGCTTGTAACATATATTTGCTGCTCAGGATCTGACAGAAAGAAAACTCACTCCATGTTAGGCAATGCTTTCCTTGGGATTTCATGTTCATTTTAACCCTTTCCACACTGCATAGACACTTTGTGAAGCTTAAACCGTCCTATTTCTTGTGGCACAGAAAGTAATTGTTTTCGAATCACAAACTTTTCCATTAGCTGTTTGATTGTCTAGGGAGCTCCTCTGCCCAAACCAGACACTGATATTCAATCATGCTGCTGAGTGAGTTTCTGTGGAGAGCAGCTTTGATTGTTAATAAAATTAATTCATCACCCAACATTACATTAAATTATAAGCAATAACACATTCATTTTATTAAGATTGCATTAGATTTAGTTGTAATTGTTGCTACTGAAATTTCTGTATAATAATATTAGCATTCTGTGTGGTTATAAAATGACAGGAAGGATCGAGTTAACCTCTCTGATGTGTGGTCTGGTTTTGTCGTTTCCAGATTACTTCCTTTTTCATGGGTACATTGTGTTTTCAAATTTTGGTGTAGCTGTAGACGTCTTCCTCTAGTAAGTGAAAGTTGTTGTTGAATCCGAGCACAGAGAGCCAGGTGGAAAAATGTTTTGTGTCCCAGACAAGTTGAAAAGAAAAAGAGACGGAAGGCCTTTAGGCAAATGTATTACAGTATTGCCAAGTTGGCCAGAGATTTATGTGTGGCTAGTTTCGGAAATAAACAAGCCAAAAACATGAAGATTGAAAAGTTAAATTTTTTTTGGACTTTTGTTTAAATAAACTGGTCATTATCCTAAATGTGTCTTATGTCCTAGCTAAATGTTCTAGGTATTTTTTTTCCTTCTCTATTTTTCTCTTGTCTTGTTGTAATTTCTGTTTTTGATCATGTTTTATTATCACAGGAATATGTTTCAATATATTGCATAATGGTGGGAACATAGAATTTACATCTACTTTTGCATAAACCTTGTGTTATTGCTGCCTTTTTCATCCACATATTGCATGTCACCACTGGTTAAACATGCAGAAGCTCTTGTTAAATATATAGAATTACTTTCAAGGCTCTTTTTCCAGATTCCAGCCAGCCATCCAAAATTACCATTATTTTTAGGAGTTATGAAAGATGCAATATTCATTAGAATCTAATTCAGCTTGGCTGATTAAATGAAAGCACATGTATTTTTGCTCAGATTTGATCTTGAATTTTCATCCTTGAGCTGCTTCTGTTGCAAATTATTATTTTTAGGGCTAGCTCACATTGCTCACAATAGACAACAAATTCCAGCAGTTGTTGGTTTCCGCTGGTCTAGTGTGTTATTTTTTTTGTATTATTTATGTTCTATTATAGTATTTATTAATGTTTTGAAATTCAGTATTCATTTTATTAATTTGTTTTTGTAATTTTATGTGCTTTTGGCTTTTTTATTAGATTTACCTCTGGTTTTACAGACAAAGCATAAGCCTAGTCCCAAACTAAAATGCATGTTTGAGCTGTTTTAACTGAAATCAACTTGCACTGACATATCTTAAAATATGTCATTGCCAATGTTTCAACTGGAAAAAATTGTTCTAAAAGTGATTCCAATGATATCGTTCCTCTGTGGCGTTATCATTTATTGGGGCTTTCGCACTGGAGGAACCTTTTCATAGTTTCTAGAACTATTGGATGAAGTTCCCGGATTTTGCCGTGTTCACACTGCAGGCACTAGGAACGATTTTAGTTGTAGAAAATCCTTTTGGGGGAACTAAATTAGCTCCTACTTCAGAGTGTAGGCCCTAAACCAGCACTTTAGGAACTACCAGTGACGCAAGTGTACGTTGATTAGTCAAACGCATGTCAAACACCGGCACCCGGTGCATGTTTACACGGCTTTTTAAAACCATTTTTAACAAGCCGTGTAAACATATACTTACTGTACCCCACGAACCTGGAAAACAGCGATAACGGCATTCACCTGTTGTCTGCGGGGTTGTTCTTTTCACAGCCTCGATATTATGTAATAGGCCTAACTTTACTGCAAGTTGTAATAGGAGATTTCGATATTTAATCGTGTAAATTATGCTTTTGCATTCCATCTCCGTTATCACGAAACCAACGAGACACAACAAATGCAGCTCCGATCACGGCATCCTCCATCCACCTTTTTTTGACGTTTGTAAATGACGCCGCTGTCAGCCGCTTCAGAGTTCCTAATGTCGGTGCAAATGCAACTACGAAAATGGCCCGGGAGAGAAATTAGTCCTCTGGGAATTATCCTAGTGGCTAGTTTACAGTCTTATCTTCTTAGTCTTGCATTTCATTCATTCTAACTCTTGTTTTTTAAATTTAGTGATGTCTTTTTACTACTACTGTCTTTTATTTTATTTATTTCTCTGTACAGCACAGTGGTCAACTTTTGTTGTGTTTATTTGTGCTTTATAAATAAATGAAATTAAATAGTTTCTACAACTGAGTTCTTAGAACTACCCGGTGCGAAAGCCCCTATTGTTGTGGTGTGGACTCTGCTGTTCCTTTATATTTAGAATGATTTTATAACTATATATTTATCATTATTGTTATAGTTATTGTCCTTGAATTGATCAGCAAGAATAAAGGCCCCTTCACAC
The DNA here is from genome assembly GCA_003731715.1 of Anabarilius grahami. Lineage (NCBI taxonomy): Eukaryota > Metazoa > Chordata > Actinopteri > Cypriniformes > Xenocyprididae > Anabarilius > Anabarilius grahami. The sequence goes on along the minus strand of RJVU01061675.1, from coordinate 2,998,991 downwards.
CAAGTTCTCAAATGAACTTATAATAGCTGTTATAGTACAATATACAATATAATATCTTTTGTATCTTTGGTTCAGTGTAAAGGATAAGTGTAAAGTAAGTGTTCAGTGTAAAGGATATTTAATTTGGTTGGTGTGTTTGTAGACTGTTTTTGTGCGCATACCAGCTCTCTATGGCTGTCCGGTCCAGGCAAGAGTCAGTCACTAGCTAGCAGCAACCCTCTATCCATGTTATTTGGTTCCTGCAGGATTTGGGCAGCATAGAACAGTGTTTGGACAGGTCTAAAGTTCCGTCTTCATCTTTTCCCATGAGTACTTGCCTCTGAGGCCTCAGTTATGCTGACATTCCAGGTATCAGCTATCAGAATCTGCCTGTCTCGCCTGTGGCTAGGTTTTTAAAATCTGCCTCTCTCTGTTCCCAGTGTGAACATGCCAGAATGCAGGATGCAGACTCACACACACAGACATTCAGATACCCACCTAGAGTGTTTTAAGCACAGGTCATGAAATGTAATCTTTTGATTTGATTAAAAATGCAAACTGATATTTGTTTCTCTTCTAAGAACACAAATGAGCAGTATTAGAGCTGCAATTATGTTTAGTTTACTGTCAGCATACCAAATTTGATCACTGGGTTCAGTCCTGATCCTCTCTAATTCATGGCTGGAGTCAGTGTGTTTCTGATGGTTTATTTTCTTGGCCTCTGTATACGTGGGCTTGTGTGGTGGATGGGACAAAAAGAGATGAGAGTGAGAGAAAGAAGGGTCAGCCACTATCAACAAGCTTGGGACCGTGAGAAGGCCACTGTGGTATTTGTAACTTTGTGCTTAGCCTTAGCTGTAACATCTCACGGCTGCTTTAACGGCACAGAGTAATTTAAGGCTCTGAGGAGCGTGATTTGCAAACATGATATATGAACGAAAACGATTGTGTGTGGTTACAGTGTGGTAGCCCATCATGATACCATCTTTACCATATCACCCTGAAGATACAGAGACTTGCATGCATCCTGTTCCACTTACCTTGGTTAATGTGGTAGTGTAGATGAGGTACCATTTGAGTACAAAACACACACACACACACGTTTGTTTTTGTGAATTGTGGGGACATTCCATAAGCGTAATGGTTTTTATACTGTACAAAAACCGTATTTTCTATCGCCCTACACTACCCCTACCCCTAAACCTAACCATCACAGGAAACTGTGCACACTTTTACTTTCTCACAAACTCATTCTGTATGATTTATAAGCCTTTTGAAAAGTGGGGACATGGGGTAATGTCCTCATAAGTCACCTTCTCCTTGTAATACCTATGTCATTCCCATGTCATTGTACAAATTTGTGTCCTGATATGTCACAAAAACAAACACACACACACAAACAC
>RJVU01061675.1:2908628-2956259 GCA_003731715.1 Anabarilius grahami | reverse complement strand
ACAGCATGTCCCTCCTTCCTCCCGGGTTTCGGCACCAATGTAACACAGTTCGTAAGTACGGGAAGAAGGAGGCGGGAACCGGCGAACATTCAAACAAACTTTAATCTCAAAATAAACAACAGAACAAAACGAAAGTAATGCCGGCAGACCCTCGCGGACGTCTGCCGGCCACACAAACATAATAAAACATAGTAAAACATAAAATAAAGTCCAGGCCTGGTCCTCTCTCGTCCGTTCACTGTCGTCGCTCCTCCTTTTATGCTCCCGGAGCTCCTCCGTGAGGGACTCGAGGCCGGTGCGCCTCACAGGTGACGATCATTAACACTCGCGTCACCGGCCTCGCGCCGTTCCCTCACGGCTCTCGCCCGCCCTGCTCGCCACACTAATATACAACTATAAGTGATAAAATATACAGGCACCATATGACATTCCTTAATACCTGAAATACTGTCACTGTATATATATATATATATTTTTTTTTTTACAGTCAATTTCTGGCAACCACAGCTGCGTTTTTTTTCTACCGTAAATTTAACAGGATATTTTCTTTTACTGTGTTTTTATTTTATGAAAGAATGGCCTACAGGATTAGTTAATCCAAAAATAAATATTCTGTAATCATTTACGCTTGTTGTTCCAAATCTGTACAACTTTATTTCTTCTGCAGAACACAAAAGATGATATTTTAAAAACTTTCTCAGTGTTTTTTTTTTCTTTTGGACTCCTTTGACTTTCAAAGTAAAAAAAAATAAAGATAAAACATTCTTCATAATATCTTCTTTTGTGTTCCACAGAAGAAAGAAAGTCATATAGGAGTGACATGAAGCTATGTAAATAATGACACAATTTTCAGCCCTTTAAATAATGAAAGTTTCCCATTATGTACATTGATTGTAAAAGGCCCTGTGCACATGCAAGGCTAGTGTATGTTTTCCTTTTGTCCAGTTCCTAAAAGTTAAATCCATCCAGTCATGCCAAGGATTCCTGGAGCCCCCAGTAATCACTCGCCTCTGATAACTACATGTGTATCACATCACATGCACGTCTCTACTTTTATTCCCTTGAATTTTATATGAGCATCTAACGGTCGCCCTTCATTTTAGGGTTCAGATTTTATGATGCACACGTTTGTTGTAATACCAAGTTTTTTATCCAAAATTGCTTGTTGCAGACTCCTTATACCATAAAAGGCTCTCCATTGATGGAAGACAGTTGAACTTGGAAGTCTTTGATCCGTGCTCGCAGGTTTGTGTTTATACATTCATAACAGCTACCCTGATCTCATGGCTAGCCTTCATACAAACACTGCCATAGGGCAACATGCTCAGATATACCTGCTTCTTATAGGAAATGCATGTTGTGTTCTGCTGGGATTTATGATATTTCCCTGAAGCAGAGTATACAGTGCAAAGCCTTTGAAAACTGAGCCTCACGGCTTACAGCTGCTGCATGTGGGAACTTTTACTTCGGCAGTTATTGTTTTACTTTGATTTCCAAAACCGAAGTCATGAGATGGGCACCTTTCTTCCCTGTAACTAAATGCTTATGCTATAAACAGCCAGCATTGGCAGTCAGTCACTGCATCCAAAACAAAAACTTCTGGTTGAAAACTAGTCAACTGTAAACAAATGAAATTACATAGTCCGCTTTTCCATTTTGTCAGCAAGGACTTTAGATGAGCATGTTTTTTTGACTGGACCTCTGTGTGCCCCTCACCCCCTGGCAGAGTGGAGAAAGCAGATGTATCCTGGAGGAACCGGTGGATTGGGCTGATGGCTTTGTGGTGGTGTACACCATCAGCGACCGTACGTCCTTCCTAAATGCCAAAAACATCCTGGCGCAGATCAAAGAAAGTCGGCGAGAAACCTGTAAAGGGTGAGTCAGAGTCTCTCCAGTGACTTTTTGACCTTTGTCTGATGCTGACTGGAATAGGAGGATGGAGCTTTAATGAATTAATGAGGACCATTTGCAGAACAGCGAGTGAAGGCTTCCTGCTTAGATCTGTGCACATCTGTAAAGGACATACTGGGTCACATTATGAGAGATAATACAATGTACATAATTCATAAAAAAGCTGTCCATGTCAATGAGATTTCCAATGGTTTTGATAACTGCAGTGTGACCAGCAGGCCAAAGATTTCCATTTTAGTCCAACACATTTATAGAGGAATTTAAAAGTCTGGTTGGTTTAGGTTTCACTGGTTATTTGTCATTTGAAAGTCCTTTGAAACAATAGGAAGTGAGCATGAAACTAGGCATCTGGAACCGATTAGAACTCTGAAATGGGCAATGAGATCACTTATGGATGGTTTTAGTTCCTTAAAAATTGGTTTAAAATAGTTGACACTTCAAAACATGGCAACCAGTGGTTGTACTTGTAGTGAAGTTTTAGGTTTGCAGCAAATTTCCAACTTCCCTGTTTGAGCTCACACATTGTGACCATTTGATTTTTTATTTAAAATTGATCCACCTGCTATACTGTCAAATGTCAAAATGTTCCAATTAGGACACGCACTGTGAGAAATGAAACTCAGTGTGTGAACATGTTTAGAGTCAGTATGGATATTACCATTTAATGCCACATGCATTATTAGATTGTAGCAATTATAAATGTAATACATCACATGGCCATGTTTTCAATTTTCTCTTGAAAGCAAATCATCTGATTTCATTTCAATAGGGAGGTTCCCATTTGCCTGGTGGGTAACAAGCAGGACCTATGCCACAGCCGTCAAGTAAGTGAAGTGGAGGGCCGCTCTCTGGCCCAAGAGAACAAATGCCTCTTCCAGGAGGTGTCGGCGGCTGAGAACTACTTGGAGATCTCCAACCTCTTCACCAAGCTCATCCGGCATGTGATGGAACAGCTTAAGCTTAGAGGTGACCGCAGGCGGTACAGTGGCTCCAAATCCATGGCCAAGCTCATCAACAATGTCTTTGGCAAGAGGAGAAAGTCTGTTTGAGTGCAGAACATAAAAGAGCCCAGAAAAGAGCATTGAATCAGCAATAGAGATGTGTCCTTGTTAAGCCTAATGTTCTTGGAAATATTTTAATTAGAAATATGCTCTAATTAGCGTAATTCAAATATATTTTAATTCAAAAATATTTGAAGACCCCAAGACTTTTTCAGTGGTTCATGATTTACTAGATAAAGATTTTTTAAATATTTTTTACTCACTATTTCTACCCAATGAAAATTTTTAGAGCTTGGCAGAAAATGTCAATTTTTAAGATTTTAATAATTTATATGACTTTTTCATGTCTAGAAATCACAGTTTTAAAATCAAATATCCAGGTTTGTCAAGACCATGGAAATCCTGGTTATTCAAAGACAAAAACAGTTGTTGAGGGCTAAATTAATATAAGAAATATCTTGATTTTTAGTTTATGCCTTTTTTGGCTAAATCTTGAGGCCTCCTTGTTGAGAACCATTAATATAGAGGATATAGAGTATAAGGTAAAGCATTTGGTACTAGTAATAGAGTTAAAAGAAATAAAGGCATGTATCTATACAAATAATTTTAGTTCAAGAGTTACATTTAGGGAAACTTTAGTAGAAAGAAAAATCTTTGCCTTATGTTCTGTATTATTTTTTGTTTTTTCTCTAATCTTGAAAGAGTCAGAAAACCCCCAGCAACTTTTGCTTTAAAATACAGTATGTACACCGCTTGATAATATATTCAATATCATTGAAAAGGATGGGAAATGTTTACAAATTCATAAAGCTTTTGCTTTTCTATTCAAAGAATAGCACACATTCTTTCCCTCGCTCTTTGAAAATGTTTTAATGGCATGAGATCGAGTTTGCGTCAAGGAATGCACATCAGAGTAAATTTTATATATCTAGATGCTGTGATGAGGTGTAAAATGCAGGTAAATTACCTTTCTAACAAAAACTCGTGCATTCCTTCAATAGCATTCTCAAGGCCTCGTTTTGAGTGAAAAGAAAAAAAACGGCAGCCTTTCCATAAGTACAATACAGTTGCAAGAAGATGTTTGTGTACCCTTGGGAATGACCTTTGTAAAAAACACAATCTGCTTGAGTTTAGCTCCAACTTGCCTCAACACACCTGGAAGTTTCTATGCCCAGTAAGACTTTGATTAGCTGGTTCAGGTGTGTTTAACTGGGGTTGGAGCTGAAGGACAGTGGCCCTCCAGGAGCAGGATTGGACTTCTCTAAACTAACGACTCCTACTTCTAATAAACGAGACAAAAGAATGTTGGCTCGAGGTGTGTTGCCTTAAAAAAGGCCTAAATCAGTCGGCCAATTCTAAGGCTGTCCCATTCAAAACTTTTCCAGTGCACTGATATGTTTGCTCAGTAACATTTCTCACAATGCACTGTAAAAACACTTATAAGTGAAGTGAAGTGAAGTGAAGTGACATGTGGCCAAGTATGGTGACCCATACTCGGAATTTGTGCTCTGCATTTAACCCATCCAAGTGCACACACACAGCAGTGAACACACACACCGTGAACACACACCCGGAGCAGTGGGCAGCCATTGCTGCGGCGCCCGGGGAGCAGTTGGGGGTACGGTGCCTTGCTCAAGGGTCTCACCTCAGTCGTGGTATTGAAGGTGGGGAGAGCGCTGGACATTCACTCCCCTCACCGACAATCCCTGCCGGACCTGAGACTCGAACCCGTGACCTTTGGGTTACAAGTCCGACTCTCTATCCATTAGGCCACGACTGCCCCCGTGGCCTAATGGATACCTTGCTTATATCCTGTAATGTTTTCATCATGGCACTGTACTTTAAACAGTAACAATGAAGATGCATGATAAACAACACAAATCCTACTAGAAGTGCATTGGTCCTGGAATGTAATACAGAGATGTTGTTGATAAATACCAGTGACATTTATGTGCGACCCAGTTTTCGATCAGTGCCCCAATGTTTAGTGGCTGAAGGCCCTTGCCAGTGCATGACTTTGTGTTCACGATATACTGATTCACAACATAGAGAACTGGGACTATAAAGAGACACAGTAATAGAAGCCATGAAAGACTTCTGAAAGTTGTTCATGTGAGCCATGCCCTTCAGCAAGTATTTAGGCTGGAGAAGCATTTATAAATGTGTTGGAGTTGAAAAATTGTCTAAGTTGAGGAAATCCAATGTAGTTGCTGCTCTCCCTAGGAGTGGGTGTCCTGATCATACTATAACCATTAAACTAGATAATGTCATAAATATATCCAAGAAAAAAAGGAATCTCAGAAATATCAATCAATCATAATTCTCTTTTTCAAGGCTGCTTATCAGATGAAGGAAGTATTAAATAGAGGTTACTGCTGCTAAAGTTACAAAATACTATTCTGATTCTACTTGTCAGTTTATTATTATTATTTTTTGGTTTATTGTTTAGGTACTAGTAATGTCATATGTGATTAGTTTAAGCAGGCTGTGATTGTCTATTTTTGTCAGTTGTTTGAAGAATTTGTCTGAAGAGCAGCTTTTATAATGCAGAATTCCACTTCATACACTACAGGACTTTTCGTACAACTGTGGGAAAAGTGGAATGTGTACCTTGATTTTTTTTTAAACATAGTAATATGTTCAATAACCTACTAATAATTAGTCTTTTTTTACTATTACTATAATTTCTTTTCATAATTAATATTTTGATTGCTTGGACACTGTCATAACCTGATATATTTGCAATAAATATCTTTTTTTTTTATCTCAAAGTGTTGATCTATATAATTTATTTTAAGTCTAAACTGATTGTATTTCAACTTTTGTCTTGATTGCTTTTATTTAATTGGAAATGCAGCAATTTCTTTTCTCCTACTATTGGTTTAAATACCATTGGCCTGCCTGTTGTTACCAAAGCACTCAGCTAGATTTTCTGGTGTGTTGTTAAATGCAGAATTTTCAGTACATATACTAAATTTCCAGTTGTTTTCTTACCATACTGACCTAATAAAATGTACATAGAAACTTTTAAAAATGTTGTAACTTTAAAAAAAAAAAAGTATTTCATCAGAAGAGTAGGCCACTGCCACACTTTCAGAAAAATAACAGGAATGACCCAGCAGTAACCTATGCAGTGCCTTGTAAAACTTGTTCATGTCATAATATAAAGGGAGACTTGGAGAGAGATACACCACATGTGCCACTGTCAAATGAAACAAAATTTCATGAACCTTACAGGGTATAATAGTCCACTAGATGGAGACAAACACCTATTACTTCCTAACAGTGTTAAAAATTGATACATAATTGAACTAAGTGAAAACTAGAAGAGAAACAATTTTTTTGACTAATTAAAGCCAGCTTATTTTAACTGATGGAAGTTTTTGTTTGATTTGCATTCAGAAATAGTAGGTTACTTTATATAGAATAACAATCACACAATTTTGAAATATAAAAGTTCATTAAAGCAAATTAAAGAATGTCCTGCATTTATTTCAGCTTTAGCGTATGCAAAATAAACGTCTAAATATGTCGCTATAAAACACAATAGTTAAGTGGGTGCCACAGAAGTCCCAGTGAAATTTTGCTGTGATTCAGTAAATTGCACTGATAAATCCTTGTCTGACTAGGGAGCTCAGTATACTTATGTTAAATATTTTCCCTGACGAACATGTCGTGTATCTCGATTCCCGCCACGCCAATGAATGACCCATTTGAGTCAGTTCATTTCAACAGGTCAAATGGTTTAGCGAAAGAGTCGGAATCGGTTCGTGATTCAGTCGGGAATCATTCTGATAGTTCACTGACTCACTGAATCGTTTTCTCACTATTGTACTTTCAAGTTTCGTTGCAACGCTGGATGAAGTAGAATACTTAACTACAATCATTTTCAAATCTGTAATTGGATCTTGCGTGCCAGCGATGAAGATTTATTCATTTCAAAATTGCTCGTGCAGCTTGTGAACGTCTAATGAAGTGCAGGTAAAGACACCGAAGCACTTAAATTACAAGAAACAACAACAACAAAACCCCTCCAACAACAAAGACACCCTGGGTCTTGACATGACAATAATAACCTACTTAGGATTCATGCTTTGAACTGCAGTGTGCAGGTGTCTCGTTCTCGTGATGTCCCTCGCACCACACCGTAGTTCTCCCTCCCTCTCGAGGGAGGAAAGTTTGGACAACCACAAGTGTTAAATTCTCTTGCACCAAGGATTTCGATGACCTGCAAGAAGCGTAACAAAGAAAAAGCCCTTCAAAAACACAACAACTCATATGAAAGGTAAGTGTATATTTAGAAAAAGCGTGTTGTGTTAATGTCGCGTGAGCTTGCATTGCATTGAAGAGGAAGCGCAAGTTGGCCAAGCGCTCTATGTTGCCATGGCAACGTGGCACCGGAGCAGCGTAATATTCATCTCACTAATGTGCAGTTAAATAACATTAACTTGACCATTTCTCTCGGAAAATACAACGAAGATGTCTGTGTAGTCGCATTATGTAAGTAGAACCATAATATTAAAAGCCTTATATGTTATTAATCCTATTTTGCACCTCAACACGACTAAACCAACTTCTGAGGAATTTTGCCTGGCTAACCAACTGTCTATTACAGGTGAGAAATAAGAAGACACCATTAAAATAAAAAACTAAAATAAGAAATTATTTTGTTCTGTTAATAAGATTGTATTTATAAAATGAATTGCTTAAACTGAATTGATTTTCTCACACTCAGGATATAGTCACCTAACCACTCAATAGCCAAGCATAGTCGGTGTTTTGAAACATAAGGGAGCAATAAAACATCTATTATTATGCAGGTTTTATGCCAGATAATTATATTTAGCTGGAACAGGTCACAGGGAGTTAATTGCTACTTGCACGAGATTTAAATAATTATTGGCTTTAAGCTACTGAATATTGGTTGCCGTGGTTGTGCCAGGTCTCGTTTTGTCCTACAAATATAGGCTTTGTGCTGTAAGTCTGTGTTTCGGAGTGGGATGTAAACTAATAGTCAGTGTAGTATAATTTCATCATTCAATAAGAAATATGGTCACATGTTTGAGATAGGAAAGAGTGTTTTTTTGTATACGATAACATTCTTATGAAAAATGGAGGTAGGGAGGCCATTGTTTGCATCACATCATGTATACTAAGATGCCTTTATCTGGTTGTGTCCTTTGCTGCCTATGATATTCCACAGTCTGTGTGGTGTGTGTGTTGGCAGTTGGTGGAAAGAATAAAATGGATATCTGATATAGAACAGTTGATATGTTGAAATGCCAATGTTTTTATTTTAATACGCTAAAAAAAAGCACCAAATACAAAATAGTTTCACGAAAATAGTTGTCACTAATATTTGCTTGGTTATTACTAGAACTCCTTTTTTTAAATTTTTTTTTATATAACATTAGACATGATTGGCCGGTTGCATAAACTGCTTATTAAGTATATAATAATAATAAAAGTTACTTACAAACTAGTTCTTAAGACACAGTCCTATCATAGAGGCTAGGTTTATGCAACTGGCCCGATGTTTCTGTGCTGAAGAAACATCGATTTGGTTTCAAGGTACAGGTACCTAAACGGAATATATTATACGATAAATATTTCTGTCTAGGCTTACTCTCTGCTCCTTATGTAATAAATGTACACACAGAATATTGCTATTGTAAAGTACTGAAGAAGATTAAACAGTATTTCACACTGAGCACTTCTGGTTTTACACTAAAATCTCACATAGCTGAAAGCGTCTCTTTGCTTATGTGCTTCTCTGGCTGATGTTGGTTTGACAGTACTAGGCGTAACTTGAGTGCCCAGTGGTAGGCACTGCTTGAGTCTGCTCTGTAAGAGGAGCCAGGTCTTTCTCAGGTGGTTTTAGTTGCTGAGGCCCTCACTGATTTTCCTCCCTAGCAGGCAATGACACTTGGCCTGTAAGAATGAGGTTTCTCCTGACTGTGCACTGTCAAATATTGATAGTAAGATCAAGTAGGATTTTCTGTCTGAAGCAGACACTGTACTCTGTGCCTTGGCATCAGCAATTTACATATTATACTCTGGTACCTGTCTGGTGAGGTCTCTCGCAATGAAACTGCTTCCTGTTCAGAGTTAGTTTATAAGCTAAAAATGCTTAGAAGTTCATACATTTTTTTTTCTTTTTTTCAGATTAGGCTGCTCAGTCTGACTAGTCTTTCACATAGTATCTCATCATCCAAGAACAGACATTTTTCGTTTAAGTGCCTTAAAATGTGTCACTTGTTGGCAGGTTGTCAGTCACAGTATCCATATGCTTGTATCCCCTAATTCAGAGATCTTCATCCCAGCTCCCTTCAATCATCAGCTACACAGGGGAGCATGTCAGCTAGGGCTCTTTGAAACATGTTATCAAGATTTTTTGCTGAATTGCAATATAAAAAAAGCTCCATGTTATTTTATGTTATAGTCATATTGATACAGTATATAATCATTTTGCAAATACATTATATAAATTGTGTGATTATATTATATCAATGTAACTATAAAATAATTATAATGATTATTTTTGTTAAAATTATTATTATTGCTAAATAAAAAACAAGAAATAAGAAATATTGCTATTGTAATATTTCACAGTGAAGAAATTTAAAGGAAATATATTTGTAATTGTAAAATTGCAATACTAATATCTAAGTCCCTTTAAGACAAGTCATTTCACTCGGCGGCCATCTTTGAAACGCCTCTCAGGCATGCAAGTGCAGCTCCTATCTCTTTGAATGGGGAAACATCAAATTCTCCAAAGCTGTTTGCCAAGATTTCGATTAAATTTAATATTTGAAATCACCAATGAAATCTGACAACAACTGCCTCATAAATTTTGTTTCTAAACGCTCGAATCATGACAAAAAACTGTATTTTTCAGGCTGGATCAAGCTAATGCGCATGCACAGTCCTAAATGTGTCTCATTTCGGAGGCGCGCATCTGACTGTTTCTATAGGAACCGGAGCTTCTAATGGCCGCTGTAGTGACGCGATGACTTTACCAATCGGCGATCGGCTCTTATTTAGAAGGCGGGACTTATTCCGCCAAATTGCGCGTTGCACTTTCTGCCAATCAAAACAATACGTCTTGTGTTATTCTATAGTCTTTGCTAATATTTATGGCTGTCTTAATATCATTTTCAAATGCTGAACCATTGATCTTTTATTTCAGAAAGAGCTTTAGAAAGAGCTTTATTGCCAGGTATGTTGTTTACACATACTAGGAATTTGTTTTAGTGTCAGAAGCTCCACAGTGCAACAGAGTGACAGCGACAAGACNGAGCAGAAGGAGTTCGTCTGTTTTGTTGGGAAGAGAACGGAGATTTGCCAGATGGATGCTGGGGAGCGCCGTTCTTAATCCGCGCTGTCTGAGTTTCACGAGAGCTCCGGCGCGCTTCCCCCGTCTGCGCGTCCTCCTGAAGCGTCTTAACAGCGCTGCCGCTGCGCCGACTACAACGTTCAACAAAACGTCTGAATAATCGAAATCCGGTAAAAGATTTTGTGGTGTGTACTGCCGAATGTTCAGCAGTTCATCCCTGGTAAAACTGATGGTGTTTGAAAAACAAAAAACAGGAAAAACGAACAAAAACAGAACAAACACTGAAGAGCTATGCACTGAAGCTGCCATGCGCGGCGCCATCTTGCGTAGTAATTTAGACGTAAAACCGAAGGGAACCATTAAAGCTTCTCTTTTTTTGACAACAACTGGTTTAAGTGTGTCTCATTACAAGTTTGGGAATATGGTTGGTGCATGTTGCTTTCCCATATGCATGTTATAAGCGATATATCAAGCGATATGTCCCAAGGTGGAACCTAGACAATTGAAAACACCTCCTTAAGGCCTTTGAAATATTATTTTGGACCTTTGTAGTCATTCTGACTATCATTTGGTACCAATGTAGTGCTAAATATTTGTTTTTGCATACAAGACAGTTATGCATGCTAACCATCAGCACAATGCCATGGTACAAGCTCACAAGGGTGTGCTTGCTTACTTCATTGAGCACTGCATCAAAGGGACCGATTGATGTGTCCTTTCTAATGTGGAATATTGGTGTCTAGCTGAGCTCCTCAGATATTTGCAGTAGGAAGAATTGTTAATGATTGCAACAGGTGAGTCATTAATGCAGATTGGGCTGTGCGTTGTCCGTTTTCCTCAAGTTCACTTTTGTTTCACTGGCATTTAAAGCTAAATTGTTGCTATAACACCATCCTCTCCTGAAGAGGGTCCCTGTATGTGTACTCGTCATTATCACTGATTAACCCAATAATGGTGTTGTCGTCAGGAAATTTGATGATGCTGCTCTTCTGTGTAGAGATGCAGTGAATGGTTGAATAACGAGTATAATTAGGACTAAGGCAAAAGCCCTGTGGAGTGCTGATCTTAATTATTTTTATGGATGAGGTGATGTTTCCCATCTTGACCAACTGGGTTCTGCATGTTAAAAGTCCAGTACCCAGATAGATTTACACATATTCAGAAGTTTCACTTGTGTATGTTGTACAGTATGTTGAATGTATGTTTGCTGTAGTGATACTAGGAAGCAGGGGACTTTTCCCTCACGCCTCCTATCATGTTTTTTAAATTAAAACATAAAAGGTTGTCATGTGAATAACCAGTTAGTAAGGATATTGTTTTTAAGTTTCATAATTGTTAAAACCATAATATGTGCTTCATTTCAAGATGTAAATGAAAGTCAAAATAACTTGATGTTCAGGAAGTGAGTCAGATATTGATTCAGTAATGGCTCTGATTCAGTCATGAAAATGATTCATCAGAATAATTCAAACTGGTAATGTGTGATTTTGTGAGTCTCTCTGAGAGATTCTTTAAAAGAACTGGCTCATAAGAACCATTTGTTTGTTAATCACATTACACTGGTAATGCTATGTATTTGCATTTATTTCACAGAGACAACTAAATAGAAAGACATGCTTTTTTGCCATACCATACAGTCTTTTAACATGTAGTCTCATCACATCATTCAAATCACAAGCTCAACGACTAAATATAATTAATTTTGTTGTGATGTTGATGTCTTCTAGTTATCTAAGCACACATAATTTTATTTTGCCTGCAGTTGAATGAATTTGCCTAGACTCTGGACTTCTTAACCACCCATTGATATCTTAGTTTAGAGTGGGGTATAATTTGATACCTCCAGTCCAAACCTCCTCCAACACATAATAGTCATAACATCAAGATTTAGATTTTAAATACAAGCCATATTTATATGCAAGAAGTCATTGATAGGTTTACAGATATGTCCCCTTTTGTAGCATTTTCATGAGTTGTTGGACTATATCAATTGGCAGTCCATTACAAACCTACACTTCATGTTAAACAGGAAAACATTATGTAGTATGGTGAGGTGAAGCACTCAGGTAAATTATGATTATGAGGTTAAATGACTCCAATAGTGTAAGCAGCCTAGACAAGCAAGGCACTATATCACTTGGTAATGCAATTCCAAGCCTCATTAAGACTGTGACGTTTATCATTTTTCATCAAAGGCACCTGTCAATGAATAATTAAGCTGCAGATGAGAAGAGTAAAATCCCTAGAAGAGTAGATCAGGAGACCACTGCATCATGCAAGATTTGATATCAGTTTGCTTTGTGTATCTCAGATGTATTGCAAACCAACAATCAATGACCTTCAAATTACAGCCAACACAAATATGGCATCCTTCTAGCATATCTTAAATATCTCAGTAATGTTTCATGAATGCTTTAATAACATATTACAAACGCTTGGCCTTTTGCAAATAATCTTCTTGGTCAAGTATTTATTGATAAATAATTGAAATCATTCATGTTATGCAGTACATTGTCATATTGCTCTCGTATTTGCTTTGGTATATTAGAACAAACATTACACTTTTTTCAAAAAATGATGTAATTATGTGAATAAAGGTGTGAATTTTATATAAATAACTTATATGAATGACATTCTATTATGGAAAAACAGGCAATTTATTAAGAAATATTTAAGGTGTTTCATCTTTTTTTGTTCAAAATGTTCTTCACTTTTTGTCCTGATAGTTTTTTTTTGTAATAGAACTATAGAAATAATGAATTTACACACAAACATATTCATTTTTTTTATATGAAAAAAAAAAAATTCAGAAAGAATTCAGAAATTAGAAGTGAAGAACTGAAATAGGAAGGAGAGGGAGACAACATGAGGGGAAGTAGGAAGAAATTTGTATATGGTAGAGAGAAAAGAGCAGGCGAGAACTCTATCCAGGCCCTGTATTATCTTTGTGTGTTCAGACATCATACCAGAGTCACATTTAATTTGGGCTCAAGTCAAGAGACAGCACCTCCCACAGTCAGGAGAAACAATGCACATTTTAGTCCATAAACAATCAGTAAACAAGCACTAATGGGGTTTTTACTGTTATGGCCAAGAAATGAAAAATGCAAGAGGATCAATTGCAGACATTCTATCTGCCATAATTACTTTCCTTTGAGTGCTTCCAGAAATCTGGGAGGTCTGTGGATTGCTTCTTAGCTGATGCGTATTCTGTGAGACAGCTAAAATATGTCTCTCTTAGAATGACTCTGAGTCTGTGAGGTTTATTATTACTCTCTTGCCTATTTTTGTTTGCTTGGGTACATGTGTGCTTCCTTTTGTGCTCATTGAATATTTGTGCTTATATAAAGATGTTTTGCTTCTGTAGCTGCAAAAATGGAATTCTGTAAGCGTAGCTTAAAGATTCTAAATATGGCCTGGTGAGAAATGCATGTACTGCATGTATGCAAAATCCTATTAGAAAATAATAGTAAAACTTATGTATGCAGGTCTAAATTGCAGAGTTAATTTTATTCTAATTTGTTCTCAGCAAGACCTCAGACCTCAATAGGACGTATCCTTTCGACAGCACAAGAAAAACTGTAATGTTAATCAATATTCAGCGCTAAGCATAAAGAGAGTGCTTTCAACATACTGTTCAGCCCTCTGATCTTAGGGCTTTTGAAATGGGGCTTTTATGTCATTTATGGCTCAATTTTGGTTTTGGCTCACTCTTAAAAATGCTGTTGTTAAGTTCAGCTGTTGTTTTACCCGAGTGACATGCTGATGTACCTTTTCATCAGTGCCACTCAGTTTTTGAAGTTTAAGAGCTTTTTTGAAGAGGAGTTCTCTCTACTAACAAAGGACGGGTTCAGCATTTTGCTGTCCACCTCAGAAACAACTCTTTTACACATCCTCTTGCATTTGCAGAAGCCAGCGCTGCAAGACATGACAGCTTCTGAGATGTCTCTATGTCCTGATCGTTTTTCCTCATTTCTTAGGCCTGTTCAGGGGGAAGCTCAGTGTGCTACACTTTGACCTTTACTACTCTTATCACATAACTCTAATTGAGCTGATAGGAGTGTCCAGAATGTGTCACAACCATTTTGTTTAGCAGATAGATGGTCAGTAATAGGAGAGACAGTGCTGTTATGAGAGGACCTGTCAGTGGGACTTGATAATGCCGCTGAGAGAGGAGAGGTTAAAGACACTGCTTCCTCATTAATATTTAATCCCTTGTCTGTGTGGCGGATCCACTTCGCCGCTCCCACTCATCACACCATAATTGCTTTACATTTAATTTGGCCCTGGAGAACGTTTTTAAGCTGAGTAAATTGTGCTTAATGTTAGTGTGGAGACTTTAGACACTTTCTTTTAAAGTGAGAAGTGAATTTGGAGAGCGACAGGTGAAGCCTAGCTAATAAGGGGTTACAGCTGAGATGTTAGACTCTGGATTGCATGTATGTGATGACAGACACTTACTCCTGAATGAATATTTAAAGTGACATCCTATTTGAAACTTTACAGTTCATTGTTTAATATACAAGCTTTTGGCCTTGTTCACTAACAATTACATACAAGTATACATACACGCACAGAAAAGTTTCTCAGGTGCGAACACTCATAAATTACCCTTGTTCTAATGTCAATGAATCTGGATTATTCTACTATAGGAAGCGTTTGCCTGAATTAGCATAATACACCATATAAGTTGCTCCATATAAGGGCTTTTAGTACAAGCTCTACTGTAGAGACATTTTTCACTCTTTTTTAAGTCTTTTCCTACTTTTTTCAATTTTTTATGACTTAGGTGACTTTTTAAGACTTAGCGTGACTTAGTATTTAACTTTATTATTAATATTAATAATAGTTAATAATAATAATACATCAATAAATAATATAATAATAATTATAATGATAATAGCCTATCATGAAAAACAGCTGGCCCATCCTTTCAGGGTTTTGTCCTGCCGTTCTTACCGTTTTTTATTATTCTGTAGGCTATTTTAAATACATTTTTGGCTTAACACATAACATTCCATGTTTCTAAGGCCACAGGTAGCGAATTTTGTTTGTGTATGTTTTTTTTTTCAAAATTTTAGAATAAATTTTTTCGTGAATCATGATTTCTTTGTGAAAATATTCACAAATATGGGTGCATGCACGTGTTAGTGAATGAGAGCCCAGTGCCTCTAATTCTGTGATCTCTTTTTGTGGGAGTTTCCATGTTTGTGATTATGTTGTTGCTCTATATATGCAAATTATAAAAAATTGATTAATCTTTTAGATGACACATACAAATGTGTCTGGAGCTGAAAAGAAAATGGCTTCTCAGTGGACTCGTGCAAACAGTGCAGAGAAGGAGGTGCCCCACACTCGAATTGAGGATGAATCCAACATACAGGTAGAGCCCTTATTGATCTAGATCAGGGGTGTCAAACTCACTTCCTGGAAGGCCACTGTCCTGCAGATTGTAGCTTCCACCCTAATTAAACACACCTGAACCAGATAATCAAGGTCTTCAGGATTACTAGAAACTTCCAGGCAGATGTTTTTGGAGCTACACTCTGCAAGACAGTGGCCCTTCAGGAGCTTTGACACATGTGATCTAGATGCAGTGCATGCTTAATTGTACACACACAATCCCAAATAAAATTTTGTTCTTTGCTGTGTGGAAGTCTTGATTTTTTTTTAGCCATCAGAAATGTATGACTTCAAATCAGTGGCAAAAGGCCACTCCTATCATGCATGGCCTTGCTCACCATGGTCTGACCGCCCTCCAATATGGTAGCGCCCTCATCAGGCCTGGAGGGAAATTACACCTTTATGCTGTTGATTGCCCTCGCCCTCTCAGGAGGTTTCCAACTGCTGTCTTTGCCAAATCCGCAGCAGCCAGTGCTCAGCCTTGCATGCGCAGAGATAATGATCAAGTTAATTAGACCTGAGATTGAATGAACTGCGGCAGCAACTTAATCATTTGTAACTTGATTAGAAATACTATATTCTCCCAAACTCCAGAGACTAGCAAACTTGAAAATTAAGTTCCACTTTAAGGATTCAGGTCTCAACTTAATGGAGTATAGAGAAGCTGAAAAACAAACCCACCCTCATTCTGTCCCCATTAGTCAGAGCTGGAGCATTGTTTACAGTCACTATAGGAGAAGGAGTGTGTTTGTAATACTTCACCTAATGCGGCCCTCTTTATTTGGATACCCAGAAAATCTATTCCTTTGGGAGGAAATTAGGTCAAGGCAACTTTGGCGTCGTTTGCGAAGCCACTCACATTGAGACGCAGAGGAAGTGGGCAATTAAGAAGGTGAACAAAGAGAAGGTAAGTGTTTGGTCATCATGTTTCACCTGTTGACAGAGGTGATGGATGGAAAGCTGCTCACATGGTTGTCAAGGATGGGTTAAGTGTCCCAAATGCTCTGCATCCATGCAGGCAGGCAGTTCCGGTGTGAAACATCTGGAAAGAGAAGTCAGCATCATGAAAAAAGTGAAACATGAACATATTATACATCTGGAGGAAGTCTTTGAGACACCAAAGGTGAGAGTGAAACCATGAAACATCTATTCTGTTCTCTTTCCTTTAAAGTTCGCTCAGATGTGCTATTGTGAACCACATCATGCTGCTGTGTATGCAACTGGATTGTGTTTGACAATGACTTCTCGTTTGATGTCAGAAACTAGAAATATACACGTATATTTGTGTGCTGTTCTTCAGAGGATGTACCTTGTGACTGAACTTTGTGAAGGAGGCGATCTAAAGGATCTCCTGCAGAAGAACAAGCACTTCTCTGAGGAGGAGACCAGACACATCATCAAAAGCTTATCTGAAGCTATTGTATATCTGCACAAAAAAGGTGACGCTCACAAAACCCAGCACACTCCTCCTGACATTCGTCAGCAGATACTTCTCATGAGCTTGTTTTCTGTTTTCTGAGGAAATGTTGATGCTTCCTTATACCTGAAAACATATCATTCAAATTTTATTGATTTATTTCAGTGGCATTAGAGAAATGCGTTAATTGGAAATTAAAACCCTTAATAAAGTTCGGAAATTTGTTCACACCTTTAAGTCATATGCAATGGCCTGGATTCCTTTGTTCCCCCCATATTCGATAATCACTCTGATGATTGCATCCACATTAAGTTCCTCTGTCATTACGGAGAATCAGGCTTGTTTTAATAATGAGATAATAATGAACAACTGTCAGACAAAATATCAGCCCATTTTAATTGAGTCTGAGGGGTTTATTTGAAGATACTTGGCGTTTTTTCTCTTTCTCTCTCCTTCTTGTGAAATCTGCAGTTAGAGGTAATTTAGGACGTTGCTTGGCAATGAGACACCATTACATGGGGCTAATGAGTCATTAACAACGAGCAGGGGAGGAATACTGATTAATAGGTGTGTTTTTCAACAGTCCCCGAGTGCTGGTGTGTCTCACGTCTAGAAGAGCTAATGATGCCACTTGCAATATGTATATAGTACCAGAGTGTTTTATGAGATTTCAGTATATTAGCCTCACATGCTGATTATAATTTGATTATTTTCACATTCCTATTTAAATACGTACGGTTAATGTGTGAAGCAGTAATGAAGAATCATGATGTGGATGAAAGTGGTAATAAGAGGTGGGCCCTGTATGCTGGGTTTACACGGGAACCACATTGTGTGACAGAATGAATTGCAATTTAAAAGTGAACAGAGCAAAACATTTCATTTGAATTGGTCATTAAAGCATTTTTAAAAACGTTACCATTCCAGTGTGTTGCATTTTTGCCATGCTCTCATCTTTATGAATATTACAAACCCATTTCTCTCTTGCTCTGTTTCCTGTTTCTCTCTCTCTCTCAGACATTGTTCATCGTGACCTCAAACTGGAAAACATTCTTGTGAAGAGTTGTCACCACGGCAACGATAACGATATGGTCAATATCAAGGTGAGCGAGACGGTAAAAACTTCTGCGCAGGCATGTGGTATGGCATTCAAACGCGGCGGGACATCTGGACATTCTCGTCTGTTGTTTGGTTCTCCCACCATCCTCCTTGCCCAAACCTTTTAACTGCTTTTTAAATACTGTCTCATTACACCAGACCTCCTGCCTAAGTGCTTTCATATCACATTCTCAAAGAAAATGAATCACAAGTGGCTTTTCTGAGACAAATTACCAGCCGGGGCACAGCGTGGAGCAGAATAGAGCATTGACGGGAGCCGTCTAAAGCCGCTACCTGGAGCGGGGGGTTGAATCAGGGCAGCGCTGTGTTATAAATCAGAGTAGAACGGGGGCCCAAAGACAGCGCTGTCCTGGCACTGTATTAAAAGCTTTTATCTTGCAGAAGGTGGTCATCTCTCCTGGATATTAATCCTGCCCGCCCCTGACGCACCAATGAAACGATATACACTCCTCATATATATTATTCATATGGCTCAGCAGCACATAGTCTGTGTGAGTGTGTGTACTGGCTGCTCTATGGAAGTCTGTTTGGGCCGTAAATATTTTAATTGAGATCTAGAAGTGAATGCGAGGGAGATACGGTGATCAATTGCAGCACGTCTGCAGTTCATTACTTTCAGTATTCCACTAGATCAGAATCTAATGATGAAAAGTATCAAGGAAAGAAGGAAATGTTTGAGTGTGTACAGTATGTGCTTATAATGTTTAATTTTTGGATGGCTAAGATTGTGAATAACACAAAGTCCTGTCTTCTCTGGTCTCAGGTCACAGATTTCGGACTCTCTGTACAGAAGGGCGGTGTGGGCAGTGAAAACATGCTGCAGGCCACTTGTGGGACACCTATGTACATGGGTAATTCAAACGCACACATTCTCTTGTTCCATTTACTTGTGATATGATGAATTACAATGGTGTGTGTGGGGGGGTGGGGTGTTAATAAATTGAATGAAGGGCTGATTAAAATGAGCAGTAAAGTGGAGATGACCTAATTTACTGTAAGTGATGTGAAGCTGATAACATTCGAGAAGGAGTAGAGGCTGAAAGCTGTCAACGACGTCACGCATCAGATATCACACACCAGACCTCAAACATCTTTCATTATTGACACATGGACTTGCCCTTTCAGCACCTGAGGTGATTAATGGTCACGAATACAGCCAACAGTGTGACTTGTGGAGCATCGGCGTCATCATGTACATGCTGTAAGAAGATCTCTCCTGTTGTTTCCCTTCTCTTGCACACGCACAGACTCACATGCACTCAGGCGCTCTGACTTGCACTATGTGTGTATGTTTGTGACTCTTTTTTTCAGGTTGTGTGGAGAGCCTCCATTCATATACAGCTCTAAGGAAAGGCTTTCTGAGATGATTATGAAAGGAGAGCTCACTTTCTCTGGCTCTGTGTGGCACACCATTAGTGATGCAGGTTAGAACTGCCTCTGATATCCACACCGTTCCATTATGATTGCAGTTCAGCCAGTGTGGTAACTATTTTATGTTCTGTCTTACAGCCAAAAATGTAATACGGTGTTTGTTAAAAGTTGACCCAGCTCACCGCATCACAGCCAATGAGCTGCTAGATAACCCTTGGATTTCGGTAAGAGAACTCAATTACTCTTTTCTCCTGTTCAAATGAGGTCATGAATATTATAGATTCAGAAATCAGCTAATTAGCACTCTTCAGTTTGATGGATGATTCACTGCGGAACCTGTCAGAAAGAAAGACTTGAAAGAAAGGAAATCTTTGTTTAAAGGGGGACACCTCAACCACTGTTACACAAACAAACGTCTTAGTGATGATGCGTGATGCGCTCCGGAATGCTCCAAAGGACGAAGAGAGTGTGGAGATGAACGAGGCACTGCACAGCTTCTCTCTCACTTCCTCTCAGGATAAAGGGTCAGGGCAGAGTACTTCTGAAGAACTCTCAGTAACCCCAGCACCTCTTGATGACATCACAGACAGCAGCAGTAGCAGCAAACCCTCCACCCCAAACAAGAAGGTAATAAACCAGTGTACAGATATTATTATTAGGGCTGCCCTCGACTAAAGATCTTTCTGGTCGACTAGTAGTCGTTCATTTTAAGCGATTAGTCGACTAATCGCATGTTTATTAATAAACCATATAAATCATAATGATGAGCCTTTAATGCCTACGTAGCCTGTTCAGCGTTCAAGCTCATGCATAAAGCTTGCCACAGCGCACCGGCAGAAGTAATGATTATGAATGTGTCGGGGAAAAACGGCAAGGAGACTTTTAATAATTGATAAACTGTTGTTTTCTGTATTTTCGGCTGCAGTGATGAAGTCGACGATGCTGACTCGTCATCTCCGCAGTAGCGGACGCGCCTATATGCACGTTTCATACGGATTACATAACCTGAGAATATTTGGTTTCCATTTGAATTGGTTCATTTAAAAAAGTTCACAGAGAGAGATGGCAGAAATCACACCCTGTTTGCTTTCATTATTTTACAAAAGCACAATTTTGTTATTTTGAGCATACACAAATACAAGTAGACTCTTTACAGATTCAAAAGATGTATTACTTTTATCTGTATGACCAAAAAATGTCGGAGTATTTTAAGTGCAAGTGTTCGCACCGTCGTCTTCATGTCAGCTGTCATGCAGTAAGCGCGCTACTCTTCAGCTTTCACACACCTCACAAACACTTGAATAGCCACATTTTTCTAGGTTAATGTTAAAGCAAACGACCATGTAAAGTTGCTACTATTTACATGTTTCAGGTGATAAGCCATATTTGAGGTTGATGAATGATAGGCGAACGTTTGGATGTCCTGTCCGATGTACTGTATTTACCACATAGACCAGCTGTTAATGATCTGTCCGTCACAAACTGCATGAGTTCGCCACTTCCTGTGGATTTTTTTTTCCTGAGACTAAGCGACTAAGTAAATTTTGGTCGACTAACTAATTTTGGTTGCCTATTTTCGTCGACTAACAGTTAGTCCTAATCATAAAACACCAGTCAGGCCAAATTTGCAATCTGGGAGAATCTCAATCCCTCATCACAGCAATCATAGAGATATAAGACTGTGATGCAAATAATACTGTGTATATCACTACAGCCATATGCTCTGTTAATGTTTACTTGATAGGGACAATACAGTATCTAGTTAAATGTTATCTAGGGTAGTTATCTAGGGTGCCACTTAATGAAAAATTTTTTTAATTAATATTTGTATCCTTGCATATAAATGCATGCATTTAGCAGATGTTTTTATCCAAAGCGACTTACAAAAGAGGCCTTTAGCTGTGACAGTATTTACAAGAGAACACAGCTTCTTGTATTGCTCAAATACATTTTTTAGCCTGATTTGAGCTAAAGAAACAAAGCTTACAGCGTCATCTTTTTCGTGGCTTCATTATTTTATGTTATTTTATTCTTTATCTATATTTTTAAACTTTGCAAACAGTTTTGTAGAGTTTGGTCTATCCCTATTTAAGTAAATTCTAGATGCACTTGCATGATCAGAAATACTAATATGGCTGCCACATGGACCGACTTTCTTGAAAGGCATTGAGGTTTTCTCAAACTCTTGTGGTTTTTCATGTGTTATACATTTAATTTCTATAGCCTCTGAAGAAAAAACTATCAGCCTCATCCTCTAATGGTGTTAAGAAGAGTGTGTCTGGTGCAAAGGCCTGCAGCACCAATACATCCACTGCACAGGTCAGTCATTCACTTCACTGAGCTTCCAATTGCTTTGCAGTTGATTTTCAAAAATATTTGTGCTCAGTCAAAGAGAGATATTTTGTCTTTTAAAAAGTATGTGACAGAAATCCTGGCTATTTCATGGCTAACCTCCATGGTCGCATTTTATTAAAAACAAACAAACTGTCTGTTCTCTAAATGGCCACTAGATGGTGCCAAGATAACCCTTCTCCATCTGCTGTCATACAGCATGCAGCACTGTCCGGTAGTGTGGTTTGTTGCGCTTTTGTGAGATGAATGAGAGTGTCTTATCTCGGCAGTCCCACACAGGTAACAAACCCCCTGCTCAGCTAAGCACAAAAAGCTACAGCAAGGCCTCCTCCATCTCGGGATCCTGTCTCAAAACATCATCGGCAGAAGCAGCCGCTGCAGCATCCAACTCAAGCAGGCGCGAAAGCTTGTCCCCACGTCCCTCCACCTCTTCTATCCACCGTTCCACCAATCCAGCTTTTGGCTTCCGGGCTAAAAAACGCAGCTAGACCTCGTGGTTTCATCCAGTGCCAAAGATGAGGAAGTCCTGGGGGTCACTGTGGCGTAGAGGGCCCGCTGGATACACAAATGACTCTTTAAGCCAAACCAGTGAATCAAAAGTAAAACTACTTCCTCCAATGTGAATGCATTTTTAGTCTTCTTTGTAGGATGTATTTTAATAGTTATTTTGCCCTTTGTATGAGTTAGACAGAGGCCTTTTCTTTTGAGGATGAGCTGCTAGGTTTTTCGGGGGGTTGGTTG
This sequence comes from Anabarilius grahami, assembly GCA_003731715.1. Lineage (NCBI taxonomy): Eukaryota > Metazoa > Chordata > Actinopteri > Cypriniformes > Xenocyprididae > Anabarilius > Anabarilius grahami. The sequence goes on along the minus strand of RJVU01061675.1, from coordinate 2,933,608 downwards.
CTGCTTTATTTTTATGGACCTGGAACAGATGAACTCATCACTGGAAGAGCCCTGCATGGCACGAGATCGATTTGCCTGTTCATGGCAAGGCGCATAAGTCATCTTGAAGCACATTGAAATGCTATTAGGGAATGAATTCTCTATAGAGAATAAAGGAAGTTCAGGACTGTGAAGAATATAACAGGGTTTATTAGCTTTAGCTCTATGTTTTGCAATGGTAATTAGGCAATAACTGTAATTTGATGCAATATTCAAAAAGAACATGGTATTTACCACTTTCAAACTAAATCAAATGCCACAACAGTACATGTAACAGCTATCCTGATGGACTTCAGGTTTTCTGTCTATTCATTTTATGAAGATCTGTTGTTTCCTCTGCAGTTGTGTTGATAACACCGCTCACCATTTGCCAAATCACATCAGGTAGCTGTTGTATATGAATAGTTCTTTTTTGTTATCCATTAAAATGAAACCATCCAACAGTAACTTTTGTTGCATTTTTATCCTCATTTTCAGTGACTCATGTACACAATATGAATTTTTCCTACTGGTATTAGATGTGCAGAACGCTTGCATCACAAATAAATAAGTCAGGGGGCGAGGGGACTTTAATGTTAGCCGTATGCTATGACTGTGAGCGGTGGGGCGCCAAGTGGTTAGACACCATGAAGAGAGCAGGATTGGGAGTCAAAGTGCAGGGTCTCTAATCTTGTTGAGAGCAGCAGGGTATACTGAGAGTACTGCAGCACTCCAGCACTGGTCTCTCTACTGAAAAGAGAATAATCCCCAAGATGGATACAATATTAAAATAGTCAAGCAGAACTCACACAGGCTGACTGTATTACAATCCTCCTATTTGCATGTGGTTGTGTGCGAGTGTGCGTTTGTGTTCATGGGAATTCCTGAGAGAAGATTGAAGTTCTCATTCATATAACCCTTTTAAATGCATTATTACTTTGCACTCATATGTTATGTTTTCAATTTGTCCTTTTATAGTAAAAGAAGATGTGATGGACTGCATTAATCGAGGTGAAAAAGGTATGAAAGGCTTGCTTTATCATGAATAAAGCGCCTTGTTAAGAATGAAGCCTTGAGTGCGTTGTTGCTTTTGTAAGGTCAGTACATAATTTATGCATCAATATGTTTATTTTGTATTAAAATATGTATATATTTTATTAAGCGCATTCAATAAGTGCCATCCTTGTACAAGAACATTTTACAGGAAGTTGCTATGAATCAAAAACAATGATCTGCTATGACAGCTGTGTATAATGGACCATCAGGTGAGAGATATTCAGTATAACAAATTCAGTAGTTGATATGAAGATAATTTTTTTAGGTCTTGAAATATAATATAAAAAAATATATAACTCATTTGAACAAGCACTGGAACTTCTCAATGTTTGTATCATGCCACATGTTTGTGTATATGGAATTGCAATTCTAATCCTGCTTTTTTATTTCTTTTGGGAAAAATGTCCATATAATATACCATTCAAAATATGGGGTTGGTAAGATTTTTAATGTCTTTTTTCCCCTTATGCTCACCAAGGCTGCATTTATTTAATCAAAAATACATTAAAACAGTAATATTGTGAAATAGTATTACAATTCAAAAGTAACTGTTTACTATTTTTGTATATTTTAAAATGTAATTTATTCCTGTGATGGCAAAGCTGAATTTTTAGCATCATTATCCAGTCTTCAGTGTCACATGATCCTTCAGAAATTGTTCCAATATGCTGATTTGCTGCTCAAGAAAAACATTTCCTATTATTAATGTTGTAAACAGTTGTGCTGCTTAATATTTTTTTGTGGAAACCATGATAAAAAACTAACATCAACAACAACAATCTTACTAGCCCCAAACTTTTCAACAACAATAACTTATAATGTATTTATTGTTCCTCTAACCGTTGTACTAAAGGTCAACATGGAAGTGTGTGTGAGCTGTGGTTGAGCTATCTTGGTATTCAGTACATCCGAATAATTGTGTTCTGTTATGATGTTGTTAGAAGTTAAAAGCTTTTTCTTTAAAAAAGAAAAAGAAAGAAAGAAAGAAAAAAAGTTCCAAAAGAAGCCAAAGCAGGATCAAATAGTAGCAATCACAAACAGCGTGATACAAACAGTGAAACAGTCCAGTTCCAAATATCATCACTTTTGGCTCGTCCAATCAAAGTAGACCGGAACTATCGTATAATACGAAGCTAAGCTCAGCGATTGCTTCGTCTCACACTTGTATAACTCCAAACGTTCTGAGCGGAGAGATGGATGGAGCTGTAGAAAACACGAAGCACTGACACGCTAGGAACAGACACGAGTGTTGGATCACAATAGCCTTGTATTGAGTTTCCTGCGTGTCTGGCCGTGGTCACTTTTGATGGATTGAGCCATTAAATAATTATAGTGTATGACAGTGTTTATTACCCGTACACAATGAATCATATCCACAACCTGATCTGAGCAATTGTACAACAACAAGATGGACTTTCGACTATTGATGGCAAAAAGGGGAAGATAACAATGATTTATATGTTTTAAGAAAATCTCAACCCCCTCGAAGCGGGGGAGTGAATTTGCATAAGGTCTGTTTAGAGAACCTCCTGTACGGCTAATGTCTTGTCAGTAGCAGGGATGGGATTTCAACATATGGCCCTCATTTTCTTGTGCCAGACTTTTAATTCATTATATCAGTAAGGGAGAGCAAGAGAGACAGAGAGAGAAATCTTCAAATTGAATTGTGCTGGTGGAATGTGACCTGCAGTAAATTACAGGAGTGCATCTGTAGGCCTCAGGGAAAGAGTGAAAGAGAGCAGAAATTTAGTAGATTAAAAAAACGAGAGAAAAACTTGGTTGGAGTTCGGCTAGAGAAATGGCCCTGATATCTTCACATTCCTCTTTGCCAGCACATCCACACTTTAGTTTGTTGTAAAATTGATTTTCTTTCCTTTTTTTTTTTTTTTTGCGAAGATCTTTATCTCGCAAACTTTTCTTCCGAAAAACTAGTGTGCTTGCAGCAGGCAGGGTAGCATAGCAGCTGAGAAAGGGGCGTTTGTTTGGGACAAGCTGTAGAGGCACAGAAAATTAGAAAGGCGGCCAGTTGGAACAAGGTGCTTGCCTTCCTCCTCCTCTGCAGTAGTGTAGCCTGACAGATGGGTACCGTGGAGGAGGAGGAGGAGGAGAGGGGGAATTAAAAATTGGTCGCCTCTTTTAGATCCTGGAGTCAGAGGCACTGAAGGATGTGGAGATGCGGCCCACTGTGTGACTCCAGGAGTTTGCAGGTGTGCAGGAGCTGCTAATGTCACATGAGGTTGAGGAATAGAGGAGGAAGGGATTGTAAGTGCCCCCCTCCGGTTTCCCACCCATGCCGGACCCAGCATCTCCTCGTATAGGGAGTCGCATCTCAATAACCTTAATGACGCTTCTCTTAATTAAGCAGCTCATCTGCTGAGACCTGATACCTGCAGCCGAGTTCCTCCTAATGCACAGCATCCTCACCATGTCGCCCATGACATTGTAGTAATGAGCTAATGCGGCTACAATGTCACACCAACGTTGCAGGGACGTTATCTGTGGGAGCTCATCTCACATGCTGATGTCCCTGATCCCCTTCAATGCGAAGCGGAGCCGGTGTGGTGTGTTAGGTGCTGACACAACCACAGACGCATTTCTTTAAGAGGAGAAACGCTCCGCCTCGAGTAAACATTCGAAACAGATGGCATTTTGAAAGCAAGCTTCATCAATCTTTGTTGACACTATCCCTCTTTTTCCCTCCAAACTGCTCTTATTTGGGATATTTGCAATTATAATTCATAAGCTCATTTGAATATCAAATTAATTAGCAAACACACTAGAGTAAATGCTTTTTTTATAAGTCCTTGTTAAAAGTGAAAAGTTCTCAACTACGGTCGGATGGCGTGTTAATTTACAGTGATATCTAATCCCACGTCGCCAGACATAAAAGGCATTACTATACATATTTTAATGGGGAGGTGGTTGTTTTCCAAGCAATTTTCTGCTACAGTACATTCTTAATTTATTCATATTTAATTTATTGGTCTCTGCATACCCACTCAGCAAAACTAATCAACAGCATGTAACAGGCCTCTTAAAGATACAGCGCTCTTTGGCAGGCGACGGAACGCGAGTGGCCCTCGTCTTCGAGAAGGCGCTCTGAACGCTGAGGACAGTGCCGAGACACACGCATGAACTCCCCCAAGGAGACTGTTTGATTCCCACAGACAACCTTTTGATAATTGAAAGCGAGAGAGTGAGAGGAAAGAGAAGCGAGAAATGTGGCCAGCCTTGAATCACCTGAAATATTTCAATTTTGCGGGTGCTGACCATCAGCCCCTGCTGCCAGAATGTCATCCACAGAGGACTGCTCGCCTCCCCCTCCTCTTCCTCATCCCTCGTTCCCTCTTCGCAAACTCCTCTGCCCTTGAATCTGATTCATTTTTTTTCTCTCTCACTTGCTGCTTTGGCAATCATTTAACACAGTGTGACTTGAGTTCTTATCACCTGTGTGCACTATATGCTCCAAATACCTATCGACCCATTGACACAGTGTAAGGAGGGACTTGGGCAACCTTACACATGGAAATGATTTCAATTAATTACCATTTCCCCGGAGAAGGCCGAGAAGAAGAAGAAGAGCGAGCGAGACAAAAGGTCCGAAGAACGGGAACATTCTTGCGCCGTGATGTGCGCCATGTGTAATGAGTGTTGTAAAGGTCATTTGACGCGTTTCTGTTGCTATGAATCAATTTCTCTTCGAGTACTTAATTCTTGTTTTGCAGGCATTGTGTGGAGTGGGTGCGCTGACCAGGGTTGGGGGGCACTTACAGCATAATAGCTGAGAGCACCCGCAGGGTTACTGAAGAGGATGGAAAGGGATGCTCTAAAGAAATCGAGCATCAGGTCTTCTATCATAGGAAAATCACTGCTGCTGTCCTTACAGTAATTGGGGCATTTATTAGTGGCCTGTGATAAATCCAGCCCGATTACAAGAGCTTCTTCAGAGAAAAGCCCAGTCGAAAAGTGTCCTGAGAGGCCATGACCAATCCGTGTGGGTGATCAAGTAAGTTGCATTTAAAGGTGCAGTATGTAATATTGACAGCTAGTGGTTGAAATGGATACTGCAGTTTACATTCAAATTATTGGAGAGAATTGTTTGCCCCTCCTCCTCAGACTCCATGCTCACATGGGTTGCCAGTTTGAGGACACGCAACAGAAACAAATGCAATTGACAATGGAAGGCTATGAGTTGATTTATCCGCATTTTAATATGCCTCTGGTCATAGAGCTTTCTAGATGGATGCTGAGGCTTTTTAGGCCCTGTTTACACTAGTGCGTTTTCATTTTAAAATGCATAACTTTTGCTACGGTTATGCTTGTCATTTTCGACCCTCAAAAAACGGTGACTTTCAAAAACGCAGAGCCCGTTTTAGTTTGAAAATGCTGGGGTTGCGTTTCTACGGAGCCCCTAAAGGGTGGAAAAAAATTGGGATGGGAGGAAATTTTTTTTTCTTCAAATCGTTTGCGTTCCCCCGAGAAACATTGCGTTCCCACGCAAAGATATTTGCGTTCCCTTGCTGTGAGCTCGGACAAATACTTCCTCTTTAATGTCCTGCTGGCTGGCAGTAGTGTTAATAATGCACACAAATAATACGTGGCTCATAGAGTTTGAACTTGTTGGATTCAAATATAAAGAAATGCAGTCAGTGCTTAACTCAAGGAGTTCAGTAAAGTTGGCAATATCACAGATTCGAACTTCCCGGATCAATAACTCGTAAGCTAAACGTTGTTAATACACAAATGCAGCTATTTCTAATCATAGTAACCTAGATAACGAGCTACAACAACCCAATTTTCCTCAAATGTGCTTTATAATATATAAATTGGTCTCTATGAGCAGGCGGCGGAGAAAAGTCTGAAGGGACCGTCTGAAAAGTGCAAAACCCAAAACCCTTTTTAAATTCAGTATATTACATTACTGCTCTCCTACTGGTTGTACTGGAGCACTTAGTTTGATAAAAAGTGCATAAATTTTATGATTATTTATTATGAAACAAAATCAGTAACTCACAGTTATTTGTAAAAATATTAAATAAATTGTAATGCCATCAAATTCAGTAAGCAATTATCACACAAAAGTGAAGTTACAGTGAAGTTATTGAGTATTTTTCATAATATAAAATGAGCAAAAGGGTTTTGGGTTTTGCACTTTTCAGACGGTCCCTTCAGACTTGTCTCTCCGCCGCCTGCATAGAGACTAATTTATATATTATAAAGCACGTATAAAGCTCATTTCTTTATATTTGAGTCCAACAAGTTCAAACTCTATGAGCCGCGCATTATTTGTGTGCATTATTAACGTATGGAACTAACTGAAACATTACTGCCAGCCAGCGGGACATTAAAGAGGAAGTGTTTGTCCGAGCTCACAGCAAGGGAACGATAATATCTTTGCGAGGGAACGCAAATGTCTTTGCATGGGAACGCAAATATCTTTGCGAGGGAGCGCAAAGTTTCTCTAGGGAATGCAAAAGTTTTGTGAGGGAACGCAAAAGATTTGAAAAAAAAAAATTGTCCTCCCATCCCAATTTTTTTCCACCATCACATCCCTTTAGGGGCTCCGTACATTTCAGTGTAAACGGACCAAAATGGAGACTTTTGAAAACGATTGCGTGGCTGCCCATGTTCGCTCTGCATATCGTTGATGACCGTGTAAACAATAAAATTGTTGTCATTTTTAGCAGCCATTGTACAGTTAAACTGCATTTTTTTATACTTCCGCTACCTACATGCACAAGAGACAACTGTTTACACTTCTATGCTCATACCTAGTGTGCACGAATGGTCATGTGACATGCGTTTTCGGTCGTGTAGTATAGACGGAGATCGTTTCTGAAACCCTGTTTAGACGAGGATCATTTTCATTTTAAGACGCTGAAACAGGACGCACATTTTGGATGTAGCATTGTTTTTCTGAGAAACAAGTACGTGACTTTTTTTCCATCAAAAAAGAACAAGCTGGAAATTATACAGATATAATGTAACTCAATAAATTCAAACACTCTTTTGCTAGAAAATGACAATGCTGATAAGCTACAAAAAAATTAGGATAACAATGATTGAAAACATGACTGTGAAGTATATAGATAAATGGAATATTTTGTTTTTGTTTTTTCAGTGTTTATTCAGTGAAGAATGTATTATACTGATTCAAACTGGCACAGTAACTGAGTTTAAAAGAACCGACTCATTTGTTTGTGAATTTGATTTTATTATTTTATACCCGCATCCCATGAGGACACTGCCGCTGAAAAGCAGAGCAGGAAATGTAATATGTAAGCAGAAATATGTAAGTTATGCCCAACAACAAACTTGTTAATTGAATTTGAAAACTTACACCGTGAATACATACATCGTGACCTGTGTAGCCCAGTTAAGAAACAAATGACTCTGAGGTTTTCTTTTTCCACACAAATCAGTATGGAAACTTTTGCTTTAGTTTACAGGCTGTGCTGTGAATTGTGTGTATCGAACAATGACAGTAGCATTCAGTAGAATTCAAAGCGACCACTTTGGGACTGTTGAGTAAGTAGATTGACTGTCCATTACCCAGAGAGCAGATATTCAGAAGAATCCAACATCCACCAGCGCTAATGACAGCCAAAACACAGACTCACTCATTTATATCAAAAAGGTATGCGAGAGGAGATTTTAAAGTTCAAAGTATTGTTTGAGTGTGATATGGTTTAACTCCTTCAATCCAGTGCAATAGCATTACATAAATAGGAATATTCATGCTAATGGGTCCACAAATGGGGAAAGTATTGGTTTGGTTGTTTTTCCTCGCTGGGTTGATTATGGGAGTGTGACACATTGTAACAATTGACAAACAGCAATGTATTTTATAATAAGAACAATAAGCTGTGTGAATATCTAATGTAACAGTGTACCAATCATACCAACATGATGATTGTCAGCCATGTCTGTGTAGGTAAACAGTTCCCCTAAATCAGCTGATGCTGTTTGTGTGTAGTTGCAGTGTTGTTTTAAGTTCTTTGTTGTTTTCAATTTGTCAAATAGTCTAGAGCGAAATATATTATAGTAAATCATAGTGAGCAAAGTAAAAACACATTTGTTGTGATCAAAGAGGAGAATATTTAATATGTTTAGGTTTGAAAATGCAGATAATATTCAAGTCAGGTCTTAGGGCTGTTTTAAAACTTTGCAGTAAAACAAAAAGGAACAAAAGAAGTTGACACTTAAAAAGGCTGCAGTATTCTTTGAGTAAGCCTGAAGTTAAAGCAACACCATACTCCTCCTCATTTCCCATTCTCTTTGAAAGATTTAAACGCCCTCACAACAAATCCACCAGTTTGCATTAGCGCCAAACTAATCTCTGATCTCTCGCTTTTTTTCTTCGGTTTGGGGTGGGGGGAATATAGCTTTATTAAATATGGATATAATGTCAAGAAAGATGTAATTGGGTTAGAATTAAGGATGGTGCCTTGTTCAGATTACCCCTGTGAATACACAAGCAGAAAGCAACAGCAACATGCTCATGCTGTTAATTAATTGGAATAACACAGAAAACACTAAATAAGCGCAAAATGCAACTTTGGAACATTAAATCCCTAGAATGAGGGACTAAATGGCTAAAAAAAAACTACCCAAGGCGATGTCAGGGTTTTTTAGGACCATACATCTGACTTTAAAAGAATTCCAGTGTTGACTTTGGATAAATCCAAAACATCTCTCATCTCAGGTTGTAAACCCCTTTTTGTGTATCCTTGATGTGCACACATTTTATAGTCAAATAAACCCACATTCACTCGCTAATGTGTGCCCTGTGAATCTGTTACCAGAATGATTCCTCATTTCCTCCCTGGATCACACGTGGGATATGGAGCCTAACACCCAGGCCCTTCTCACACCACTCTGGACCTGCTGAGATTGGTCTCTCTCCGCGTTGCATTATTACCCATTATCACTCGGCCAGCCCTGTATAGGGTGACTGATAGAGAGATGACAGAGAAGACCTGAGCAGCAATAACGCATTATTAGCTTTTTCACAGCTACCTGGGCTGGATTTAGACTGGATATCCACAGGTTCTCTGAGGGCAGTCCATTGTCACAACAGCTGCTTTTCCACCACTGGAGTAACTGCCACCACACAACAGGCAAAGTGTTTATTTAGAGAATGCTTTATTTGGCTTTTAGTCTGTGGACTCAGACCACTGTGGAATTAAAAATAAGGATGTTTTGTGTTCTGCAGTGTACAGGAAGCGCTCCCTAAACTCAGACATGATCGCATACGTTTTCCATATACAGCAATCCAATAGGAAACTTTTCATAATTAGTGTTATATCACAATGTGGCCAAAGCCATGAAGAAATTCCTCAAGGGACAATGCCTTTGAGGCCTGTCTCCACAACAGTGACATTTCGCTTACATGCACATTGTCCCTCTTCAATCTTTTTATGTAAAACATTTTTATGCCACTCACCTATGGATGGATGAACTTTGCAGGAATCGATGATATAGATAAGCAATAGATCATACTAGCCAACAAGACTGACATAAAAATGAATTCAATGTATAGGTGAAGTCAACAACTGAATGTATTCATAATGAGGAAAAGTGAGTTATTCCTAATCAATAGCACAATTATGCTAATAGACTCCACCGCAAAGGCTGGGGCTAAATGACCATTTGTGAAATATAGCTTGAGGGACCTTTTTCGCTTTTTTATTACACAATCCACTTTATAAAGTGATAAGTCACTGAAAAAATACAGATGGTCCATGCTAGACCCTATAGAACAGAGAATAAATATATAAATAAATTCAAGTCAGAAATATTACTTATAATTACTCCTAATATGGACGAAGCCAAATACTGCCACTGTAAAAGTGTGTTTCGCATCAGAAGCAGCTGGTTGCATATGGTGCATAAATGCCAAATTGAAAAGAAACCGTATGTGTATATGTACTGTATGTGTATATGTCTGTGTGTGTGGTTTTGGAGTGTGTGGGGATATTGGAACGTCTGCCTCCTCCATTCTTTGAGTTGAACCATATTGGAAAAGGATTGTGTGGTAGAGAATACAATATTTGTACCATAGCTGCAGAGACAATGGCATTTGACTGTGTCCTTTGTAGAAACCTGGGATATTGGCGGGATTGCTGGAGGGTTTATTGAGAATTGAAAACTCTAGGATACATTTCAGCTTTTGATTGGCAGCATTCCATAGCTTAATGACTGAATGCATTTATGTCGACTCTTGGATTTATATTTTAGTTTTGTTTATTCAACAAATATGAAAATCTTAAAATAGAGCTGATAGGCCTTAAAATATAAGACTCAAGTAAAAATAGCCCCATTGTGTAAAACAGTGACTCTACTTTCTATATGCTTTCAAATCATCATCATCATCAGAATGACCATGATATTTTTGGACAGGTCAGAAGTAGTCATCTTGAAGTCAGATTAGTATTGTTAGCATCTATCTATAAGAGCACAGATACTGTAAAATACTGTAACACGCTACTATTGTGAAATGGTATTATTATTTAGTATATTTAAAAATGTAATTTATTTCTTTATTGTAAAAGCTGAATTTTAAGAAGGCATTACATTAGTTTTCAGTTTCACATGATCCTTCAGAAATCCATCTAATATGCTGATTTTGTGTATAAGAAACATTTCTTTTTATTATCAAGTTGAGTTGTGCTGGTATTGCTAAACAATTTTTGTAGAACTGTGTTTTATTTCCAGAATTCTTTAGAAAGATCAAAAGAACATCACTTATTTGAAATAGAAATATTTTGTAACATTATAAATGTCTTTAGTGGCACTTTTGATCAGTCAAGCTCAAACTTTTCAATGGTAGTGTATATAAAAAAATTATATTCTTACCTTTATGAGCTATCTCATGCACACAGTAAACAACAGTGCCAGCTTCATCTCTTTTCAAGGGCTTTTAGTTTTGACGAAGCCCACTATTTCTGCTTTATTCTGTGCTGTTCTATGAGCATCCAGCATTCTGCTTTGATCCTGTGGCCTCAACCTCTTTTGAACTAACTACCCACCACTAAAAAGTGGAAATATTTCCATACAACTCTTACATGGCACCTGTGTTTAAAGGCTGAACCCTTGGAAAGCTTGTTGAATAAGGCAAGCTAGTGACAGAAAGAGCATGAAAAGTACACTGTTGCTCACCATTTTTGATTTCATGAACTTGAAGTGAGAATAAAAATAATAATTTTCAGCTCAGTAACCCTCTTGTAAAAACCATGACATTTTGAATCATTCAGCCTAACCGATCCTTGCAGAGAGAGAGCCTTTTATATGTATCAGCAACTAGGGTCAGCCAGTGTAATTTGTGGATGGGCTGAAGAGTAGCAGATGAAGACCGGTGGCTGGGTATAAATGGTCTCAATGGAGTTGATTTCACTTTTAAGCGTGCAAGAAATTACAAAATTTAAAGTAAAGCAATTAATGCATCTCATGTGAATAACACTATCTATTTGCTCATTAAATTCATGCATCTTCAGTCACCTCTACATTCACCTATTCCTTCTAGTAGCCCATTCTTTAACTTTTCCTCACATACATTCTGGACTGTTGATTTAGATCTAAATCCATTTGGGAAGCAAAGAATAAAGCCATCTTTCTCAGTATTGTGCACATTTATGGTCTGGCGCTGAATAAAGTCTGAGAGCAGCTCTGCCCTGTCCATCTCTAACAGACCTCTTCTTTCAGGACATTTTTTCTCCCTTTTTTGCCCCTGTCTGAATTGCTTTTGTTGATTATGTGTAATTGAGGCAAATCTGAGAAGCAAGGCCAGCTCCTTCTCATCAGTACAGGCGAGATGAAAAGGGTCCATCCAGGCACCCAACGTGGGGGGTCAGCTGAAATCAGATCATGGGGCTTTTCTTGCGTCTGGCAGCCGACACTTTTAAATGTTAATGGACAGGGCGAACAAAGCCGAAATGGGTCTGAAAACGCTAATTGTCCCTAATTCATGTAAATAGGTTTTTTAATGGAGGAATTAAGCATTTCAAATATGCAATAGTGGGCAATCAGGCCTTTCATTTGGTGAGGTGGCACAGGTGTAGTGGATTGAAATTCATCTTTCGCTGAAGGCGAGCTCATTTGTCACTTGGCCGTAACCGCTGACTGCCACGTTGATGGAGAACGAGAGAATAGGCAGAGCGGAGCACCACAGCCGTACCTGATATGCAAGGACACGTGACGGCGCCAGAACATGAAGAACGCTCAACAATCTTTTGCTTATGCTTTATAGCTGTATCAGCTGGCTATGCACTGCCAATCTCGTACACAAAGGTGCGATACAAGTGAGAGCCATTGAGCTGCGAATTCAATTGGCACCTCTCTTCACATTTGCAACACAAACAGATCCCACAAACCAGAGGACCAAGTTCGTGTTGAAGGGCAAAAGTGTACAAAGGATGATATACATCTTCCTTTCTGCGAATATTTCTATATAAACAAGCGTTTAAAGGTGCTAGATCACAAAGAGCAAACTTTATCATATAGAAGATGTCTTATGTCACAGCTCACCTCTAACCTAAATCTTGCATTACATAGGATTTCACTGAAAGATAAAGATAAAAATATGCGGTACCCATTATGAGAAGTGAAAGGTACGTTCACATACATAATACTCACATGCAGAAGCAACCCCCGTTCTGCCAATGGATTGAGATGTCACAAACAAGAGAATGGGAGCAGCTGCTAACTTATTGCTATGATCAAATCAAATAGAGGAGCAAGAGCAAGGTCATGTTCCATAGTGCTGTAACAAGGCCAGTCAGAGCATTTTGTGACATTGGACTCATGCCGTTAAGGGTATGAATCAACAGTGAAACGCTGTCATAGACTTATTAGACAATATATGAGGTATATATTGAAGCTTTCAGCTTTTTTGTAAAAAAAAAAAAACCAAGGCCTGGCGGAGAGAGCAGGAACCTATTAGTGAATGAGGAAAGATACACCTTGTTTAAAAGGACAAATCAGATTGCAAGATTTCAAACACTTTAGTCTGTACTCACCAGGAATGTTAATGAAAAAGTTGGGATGGGCCTTTTCGGCTGTCTCAAAGACAATGGCATTGTCTAACTAAAAAAAGAGAGGCAAATCAAAGAGCAGTTCATTTTCGCGCTGACCTTCAGAGCTCCTGGCGAACAGACAAGGGCACAAACAGATTGAGAATTAATTGGTGCACTTAACATTTTGTGATTATAAGGACCCCAGATCAATACTCTATGCAAATAGCAGTATTGATGTGGTCGAAGAAACCCTGTTAATTGTGTTTGGCGACCAAACAGGGCCCCTGTGTTTCTATTCCATTATGGAACAGGAGGCACGGACGACACGGCTCCTCCCTCCCTCCATCCCTCTCGTCTCCGGAGAAGTTGCAGAGTTTGATAGTCTTGTTTGCGTTCAGCATGGCCTTTTAGCAGCGGCCTTTGAAGAGGCCTGACGCACATGGCAGTTGATGCAGCTGCTGTGATCTTTTCCACAGTCCCTTTCCCATCTCAGGTCATGGCACATCACACAAATGGCCCTCATCATCGCCTTTATTATTTGCTCCAGGGAAGGGCTGCGGGGGGTGGAGACAGGAGAGCGCTGGTGTGGAGGGCCCGAGCCACGCGCCACATGGCGGAATCGAAAAACACTCCTCGCAGACAGCCATTCTAATGAATTAGTTTCAGCTTTATTGCGATGGACTGGATTTTCCACTCCCTGTTATTACAGTGCGTCAAAGATGCACTTTCATTTCAGATAAGTACCAGTAATCCTGTTTGCAAGGCCGGGGATAGATGAAGTTAAATACAATTTAAGCAGAAACGGAAACGGGTGGAACAATGCAATTACTGCAAGTGAGATTGAAATGATGCTATTACTATTATCATCATTATTATTGTAATTAGTAGTGCTTGCTTATTGAGAAGATGGCGGAGATGAATCATGTCTGTTTTTTAAAATCACACTGACTTACTAGAGATCTGCTATCTTGAAAACCCTCATAAATAATTTTAGACATAAAAAATGTTGTGTGTTGCTTCCGGGAAATGTAAAACACACCGTGATAGAACGCTAGTGCTAATTACATGGGATTAACTACAGCACTCATACAACCTCTTTCGCAAACCCGCTAAGTTGTTTCACCATTTAATGTGAACAAAACTCAAGTCCCCTGTGACATTATGGTTAGTAGTGATAAAATGTGCAAATATTAATCATGTGATCCTAGCTTGGCTTTTAACAAAGCAGAATTATTAATATTAAAATAGTTGTGTTCAATAATTGATCCGAATACATTCATTACAGGGGAGAATATAAGCTCTTGTCAAAAGAGTACAGGTAAAGCCTTACAAACAGTGAAAACGACATGTTATTAGCCGTTTGTTAGCATGCTAATTGCCTTTAATTCCCTTTGGTTCTGGGCCGTGCTCATTTAAAGCATTAGCTCTAATCCCCTTGTGATGGAGGAGTGGCTGGGTGAGGAAGGACAATCTCGTGGAGATGGAGAGAGTGGACAGAACCTGCCTGAGACATGTTTGTCAGACCATTAACCACAATATGCCTCATGCTATATTGGCGGTGAGAGTGATTTAAACAGCAGACAGTTACAGGAGACACTCTGGACTTCAGACAGGGCCAGATGGCTCTTAAGGTCACGCACAGCAGCCTATAGCATGAGACAAGGTGAAATTCAGCATTCTTAGGAATTAGCATAGTGCTGTTGTGACAGCCTTTATGCAAGTAAAGACAGTGGCAGCGAAGCTTGACGTGAACGTATAGGCATATTTACAGTAAGTTGCATTTTAACATGAAATCAAGAACACTAATCACGGCCTGGCCTGCATACACAATGATACATGTGTAGATAAAGGACATGCACAAACAAGGATGAAAGGAAATAATAGAGCCATAAAATAGAAGCAATATGAAATGGAAAGCATTTTCCAAAAAGACTTTGTCAAGATTGAAGTCTCAAGTTAATAGTGCAGGAGGACTCCTCAAATCTGAATCCATTTCCAGCTAAAAGCATCGGTCCAAGAATTGAGGGCATTAGAGAAAAAATAGAAAGGTACATGTCATTTCTATAGGTGCTGAGACATGAGGAGGAGAGAATAGCCAATCTGTACCGTGTAATGGATATGTCAAGAGTTGCTAAATCATTGGTGTTCAGGGCAGAGAGACAAGAAAGCCAAACATAATGTCATTCCGGAGAAAGAGGAAGAAAATTAGAGAAGCACCAGTGAAAACAAGGACATTACAGAGCGGAAATGTGAAAACAATAGGAACAATTAAATCATAACGTTCGCACAAAAGAACTCGAATAATATGACAATAAATAGAATCAAATAAATGGTTTCTTTTCATGTGTCCTATCACTAAAGTGTGACTTCATTGGCATCTTCCTTGTGTGCATTATGGAAATGAAGCAATGCTACTTTGCTGAACAATAACACATTGACTTTGAATCCTCTTACTTAAGGTTTGATTGCTTCTTGACGGTGGCTTTAAATGAATTGTGTTGAGGAGTGATAAAGAGCTTATTGTTGGAAGAAAAGCCCAGAGCAATGAAGAAAAGCTACACATGGAGTGTCCAGACGATACAGGCTATTACGGTGAGGGAATGGTGTCCTTGACTGCCAGGACGGCTTAGAATTTTATTTCATCTTGTTTTGCTGGCTGCGGACTATGATGCGTGACTCTGGTGCTGGAGAGAGGGGGCAAAGCATAGAGCAGTTTAAGATCTCATTTACGTGTCTCTGTGAGCTTGCGTATTCGGATGTGTTCGTACTTACGTGTGTGGGACGGCAGCTATGGAAGAAAATGTGAATGTGCAGTTCAATCTATTACAGTGGGTCATTTTATGTGGGCTTGCTCAGATTGACCGGCCCACATTCGGGCCAGAGAGGAGAAGAAAATGCTAGCTGTCGTTGCTTATGCCAGTGGTTTTCAAACTCTGTTTCGCAAGTTCATTGGGTGATTTACAAAAACATTTCATTTGTTAACATTAGTTACTTGAACAAACGTTGAACAATACTTCTACAGCATAATGATCATTTCAACATTTATTAATACATTTTTAAAATCTAAAGTTTTATCTGTTAACATTAATGTACTTTGAACTAACTAATTAACATTAATACATGTTGTAAAAATATATCGCTCATCGTTAGTTCATGTCAACTAATGCATTAACTATTGTTAATGAATGGTACCTTGTTGTAAAGTGTTACAAAAAAGAAAGATTTAAATAAATTCATTATCAATATTAAATTACTTAACAGTTGTGTTGATAATTTATCAAGTAAGATGTTTACATTAATTTTTTAAAGTGATACATTTTCTCTTGTCTCATTATGATTTCAATAACTGACATGCATTAATAAACACAAGTGTTCAGTCCAACATTTTAGCTAGTGAACAGTTGGCTCATTTAGTTTTATTAGATAACGCGAGCAGCCAGTCACTGAAATAAAAATCTCAGTAAAATTAAAAACAAAACAGTGTGGCATATTGGTTCTAAAAGTGAGGTTATTTAACACAAATGATATAAACAATTTAGGATAATTTGTACACACTTGAAACCTTAGGTAATTGGATTCCAGAAAATTCAGGAAGTTAGATGGTTTGCAGCCACCTGAAATTAGTTGCCAGTTCCTATGTTAGTTTGCTTGGCCGCTTGATTTTGGTGGGCAAAAGTTCATTTAGAGGTTACCTTTGCTGTTGGTCAGTGACACGGAAGCATACACAATCAGCCGAGCTCAGCTGGGGAACACAATAAATGATAGAGCTTTTTCTGTTTTATCCACTCCTTCGCAAACTTTCATAGGCTCTGAAACTGAGTGTGGAGAAAACAGCTTGATCCATCAGTTTAAACGATTACGCTGCACTAAACAAAGGCTGCTAATTGGTCTTTAAGGGACAAAACTACCCTCAGCAACAGCCAAAGTGAACAGAGAGAGAGAACTGTACACGGTAAAGCTTCACAGTACGACTCGGTGCTTTATTAAGGGCAACATTCCAATGAATTATGCAGAGCTTCAATATGAGTGGGCATGAGAAAAGGAGCCAGACAGCTCCTCTGAATCACAGATGCCAAGAGCCATTACTTTATGTATAAAGTATATGTCTAATAATTATCTCATGTCTCATATCTCATGCCTCTCCACACAGCGAAAATAATGATGCCGCACTGAGGGGTCACATCTGCAGTCGGAGGAGGGAGATCTACAGTTAAGATTAGTTCAAGAGACTCAGATCATGAACATACAGCCTAAGTCGTCCACTTTTGCAGACCAGAAGCAAGCGGATGTTCTACACATCTCCAAAGCCTCTATCCAACACTGCTTCCTTTAATTTAAATTGTGTCATTATTTACATACCCTCATGTTGTTTTCTGTTATTTTAAAGGATTTTCATAGCAACAGTTCATAGTGTCCACCAGTGTTTTGGTGTAATTCACAATATGTAATTAGATATTTTTTAATGGGTACAGCAATGCATTGCTTGTTAATTTCACTATAATATCTGAATTATTTTTTTTAAACAAGTCATGCATATTTTAAATAATTCACTAACATATACAATTGAAACCTTGGGAAGCATTGCATGCTTTAAAGGATTAGTTCACTTCTGAATGAAAATTTCCTGATAATTTACTCACCCCCATGTCATCCAAGATGTTCGTCTTTCTTTTTTTCAGTCTTAAAGAAATTAAGGTTTTTGAGGAAAACATTCCAGGATTTTTCTCCATATAGTGGACTACAGTGGGGTTCACTGGGTGGAAGGTCCAAATTACAGTTTCAATGCAGCTTCAAATGGCTTTACGCGATCCCAGACAAGGATTAAGGGCCTTGTATAGCGAAATGATCTGTCATTTGCTAAAAAAAATAAAAATGTATATACTTTTAACCACAAATGCTCATCTCGCACAGCTCTACAATCTGCACGCATGACGTAATCACGTTACAGGTCATGCTGTGACGTAGATGGAAGTACCAATTCAGTGTCTACAAAGCGAACGTGCAACGATTAAGCCAAACGGCCTTTACCAAAAAAAAGGTAAAACAACGATATCAGACGATTTTGAAATTGGAGGAGAAAATTAGATTACGTTTTTTGCGCTACCACTGTACTTCCGCCTTCGTCACGCGTGACCCTAAAATGTAATGCGTGGCGCATCGCAGAGCAGTGCAAGACGAGCATTTGTGGTAAAAAAGTTTATACATTTTTTATTTTTTTTATTTTTATGGTCAATCGTTTCACTAGATAAGACCATTATTCCTCGTCTGGGATCGTGTAGAGCCCTTTGAAGCTGCACTGAAACTGCAGTTTGGACCTTCCACCCGGGGGAACCCCACTATATTGAGAAGAATCCGGGAATGTTTTCCTCAAAAACGTTAATTTCTTTTCGACTGAATAAACAAAGATATGAACATCTTGGATGACATGGAGGTGAGTAAATTATCAGGAAATTTACATTCAGAAGTGAACTAATCCTTTAATGCAATGGGATACACACTTGTCCACATCAAAAACAACCTCTAATGTCTAAATCTTCAACTGTAAAATATGCATTGAAGCCTAGATCAGCAGAAAAAGTAAAGCAAAATTAATGCATTGTTTGCTATAAAAATAACAACGTAACATATTTTTAAAACAACATTATAACATTCCTCAACATTAGTGACTTAGTAGTGTGCTATATTTCTTAAGTCTTATGAAGTCATATGATAGCTTTGTGTGATAAACACAAATTTGTTATTCACTTGATAATCTCAAAATGGACTACAAAACATTATGGACTACAAAAATGGTGTACCAGTTGTGACATCATTACCGACAAGAACCAATGGTGTTTTTTTGGAGCTGGAAAGAAATTAGCATTATGAACTGTCGTTGTTCATATTCTCAGTTTGTGTTTGACAGAAAAAACAACAACAACAACAACAAAACTATTATCAGGTTTGGAGTAACATAATGGTGAGTTAATAATGACAGAATTTAGATTTTGGGAGGAACTCTTTAACAGGCTCAGGTTGTGCTGGTTAGAGCATGGGGGTCCTTATAGGCAAGGCCAGACATGGCAGGAGAAAAAAAAACACTTTCATGAAACACTGCGAACAAATGGGATTTAACACACAAGAGGCACTGATGGCCTATTAATTCTGCTTTGGCCTGTTTCCAGACTCAGGCAGCCTTGCTCCTAATTCATGGCTAATTTCTATCAGAGGTATCAGGAGACCCTTTTTTCCCCTCCCTCTCCACCCAGGCAGGATGCATCCGCATAACTTTAATGGATTCATTTGAGGGCTTGGGCACGGAGACATTGATTGGCCTGCCTCAGAGGGTCCTGCCGCTAGTCGCTTGACATAGGCAGCAAATGAAATGTGACCTCGGGTAAACAGGGCTGAGCCACCAGGCCCCTGCGTAATCCATTAGCACAAAACCTTTTCCAATCTCATTTAATTAATGAAGTGATTTGAAAAAGGGCTGCAATTACCAATGCTTGCAAATGAAAAAAGAGACAATATAACAGCAAAAAATATCAAATGAGGCATAAAGGCACGGCGCCTGACACATAATGGTACGTACTTTAATCAAGTATTGAAAGCAATGCTGAATGTCAAATCCTAGTTTCTGAAGCAATCCTAAGCGCAATATAAGTGCTAGTGAACAACCACAGCTAATGGATTTCAACATTTAGGAAGAAAAATTCATTGTATGAGCAGGTACAATATAGTTTTGTGTTCTGCTCTAGACAGCCTTCTTGAACAAAGTAGTGCTTACTTTCAAAAAGTAGTTGGCGTATTAAAATCAGTTGCTAAGAGTCGTCATGAAAAAAGTCCACAAAGCAACCTTGAACAACATCAGATGCAACAACTTCCCCCTTTAGTTTTTTTTCTCAATGTCAACAAAAAACTGTAAAAACAGCTTTGCAGGTGCATGTGGTTCCACCACTTATTCCTCCAAATTGCATTCATTTATTTATTTTCAATTAATAATTTATGATGCAACACACAGAGCTATGCAAATGAACACTTTAATTTTAATGAGTTTTTAATGACCAAACTAAGAATTAGCAGCCGTTGTGATGTGCATGTAATTTGCTCTGAGTGGAATTGGAGCAGTTCGGTGCATTTTAAAATTCCGTCAATAAATACAAACACAGAGCGCATCCTTGGACTTATGAAGAGGAAATACAGCAGCAAAGCCATCAAACAGCTAAACATCTTTTCGGTGCATGACAAGTAGCGGTACAGAGTGCAGACATAACCCAATAAACAGGCCCCTCCTGTGAAATGACTTCGCATATAACAACTCCAGACAATAGAAAAATCCATCCGCAGTGTTGAACATGTTGAAACGATTCCCATCGCTCAGGGAAAAGAGAGGGAGGAAAAAGAGGCCTGGTGCTGTTGGACCCAAATGGCATTTGATAATGGCTTTTTTCAGCAAACCCAAAAGACATTGTTAAGATTTACATTTTCAAATATATGCTGACCTTTTTTCCCTCCTCTCCTCAGTTGGCTTGTCATCAGGCTGTAATTGAATCGATATATTTCCTGATCAGGCCTGAGATTGAATAAGGTCACAGGAAGCCATGTGTGGACATTAAAAATCATTATTCTACTCAAATTGAGCAGCGATGGCATAGACCATTCAGGGTTCAAAATGAAATTCTATTAGAGTCTATTACACTTTTACAATTATAGAGACATTCCAATATTACACTGGGAAATGAAGTCATAATAAAAAGCCCAGGGGTGTATTACAAAGAAATGACCGTACTATTTTTCTACTTTGAATCCTTATTAAATTGATGAAGAGAACTTGGTGACTTTCCGGTCACTGATAAGTGACCTTGTTCATGAAAAATAGAGGAGTCCATTTCAACATCTACCTTCTTTTTTCCCCTCCAAAGAGGTCCAATTGTGTTTTCCCCTGAGTTACTCTCGTCGGTTCCCGAATTGACAAACTTCTTTTCAGACGCAAGAGGAATGTCAGCATTTATATTGATTCTCCTTACAGGCACAATTTAGTTCTATTATTTGCTGCCAGGAACAATTATGTCTTCAATTACGCTTAATTATACATTTAATTTCGGTAAAGAAATGCCAGAGCCAAATTGCTTCATGGACTTCTCTTAGTTGCTTAAAGGCTAATTGAATAGGAAAAGCCCATTCGGTATAATGGAAGACAATGAGAAAATCGTGTTAGAGTGGCCCTACAGAAGAAAATTAAATAACAAATGTCAACCACCAACTTTAGTTTCAACTTAAAATTCATGTCTATAGCTATCAAAGCTGACTTATTTAGATAAAATTCCACTTTAATTAGTAAGCTTATTGAAATTAATCATACTTTATCAGTAATCAACTTATCAGCTTCAGTAAAAAAGAAATGAGCCAAGTAAAAATGACTCCAGACTGCAGTGCTACATATTTGTAAAAGGATCGGCTCCTTGCATTTGCTGGCTTCAGATGTGAAATGGTAACATTAAACTGCTCAATTCCTATAAATAGGGGAAAGTGAAGGCTCTCTTCACCTCCCTTGTTTTCACAGTGGTGCACCACTGTAAGTAATGTTCGTCTGGTCAATTAGTTGCGATGGTCACAAAGTCTGCAGTGTTCTCACGCTCCTTAAACCCAATTAAATGATGGAGAACAGAGAAATACAAGCCACGTCAAATGACATGGCTCCACAACCATTATCGCCACCGCAAATGGGACTTTCATCTTAGGCGGAAAACAGCCATAGAGAATGTTTCGGTAGTCAGCCATTTCGGGTTTAACTCGGCAGAAAGCAAGGAATGCTAATGAAAAGAACATTTACACCTTCCTCCTCCACCCACCACTTCTTGAGGTTTCTCTACTTTCTTTTATCTAGGAGCATAAAAACCTCAGTCTGGAACGTTTATGAAATACATAATGACAATCTGAATCAGTGGGTGGCTCCAATCTACAAGGATTAGTGGTTTTGATGTATTTCAATACGGGAAGGCGTACTTGTCGCCTTATTAAGAGCTTCAGAAGTCATCCCTGAAGAAATGAGAGGGGAGGGTTTGGTTCACTCTTCCATGGCTCTCACCAAGCAAATTAGGCCCTGCGATAATCTATTCAGGATGAAAAAAGACAAGTAGAAGACACTTACACCGTCAAGTCTTTCGGAGGGAAAAAAAGAGGTCATGTCTCCACACTTGTTTCTTACCTCAAGGGCCTTCTATCTCTGCTCTGTCCTGCCACATCCACAGTATGATTTATTTTGTACAACAAACAATGCTTCCTGCGCTATAGGGAGAATGTACGGACTGTAGCTTTTGCGCTAATATTTGAGGAAACCTCATTCACCATTTTCAAATAATAATATAATGGTGCTCTGTATTTGTCATTACGTTACAGTGCCTTTTGGAAGAACATAATTTACATGAGATAAGACAACAGTCACAAGTTTCAGGTAATGTATACTGTATTGTGTGGACTCCAGAGTGAATCACATTACAACAAAATCATTTAAATCAGTCACTTACTTAGTAACAATAGCACATCATCACTCATGGCTAGAGTGTTTAAGAGCTTCTCAGCCATGCCTCTACCATATGACCCTCAACTTCATAGAGGGGCAACCAGCGATGTATGTCGTTTTCCCTTTGCGGAGCTCCTGCATTGGTGCAGATGAAATGAAAAACAGATTAGTAACCAGCCAGCGCCAGGAGGAAGTTTGTCTGGTTGCGGTTGAGTTATTGGGTCTTTTCACACCTAATGAAACAACATTTAGCACTGCTGCTGATTACATACACTCAAGTCACCAAACAGGACAATCTAGCAGCTGCAGCTGAAATTCACTTAATTTTAAGCAATTACTAACCAAAAGTGGGTGGGGATGTCAAATATTTCTCAAGAACACAATTTACAAACCTCGTAGGGCTGTACAATTTATCGCTCGATACTAAAAATAGCATTGAACTTACTGTAAATGCGATTTTCACTTAAACTCGATTTCTTTTTTATGCACAGCTTGTCAATTAAGTATGGCTCCAAATGCTAATCCATCTGAAAGCACTGCGAGTTTGAATCACTTATAATATACATTTGAAAAAGCAACACGTGTCAAACATCTTTCCAGACATGAAAAGCATTTATTAACATCTTGTCAAACAAAAGACAACATTTAATAACATGTTTTTACTCACTTCATAATGACAGTTGAGCATCCTTCTGTGAGATGATGACGCTTCTTACACTGAATAAGGCAGTCTTGTGTTGATTAGTCATGTTTAATCAATCAAAGTGTTTCAATCTTCTGTTTATTCAGCTACAGCGTTATGACACGTGTTATCTTCTTCTGTGGCAGGGCATATTTTGAGTTTCTGAGTAAGAGCATCTTTCAGATGGAGAAGCATTTACTACTGATCACAGAGCCGTACAGCTCTGACCAGCTGCGCATTAAATAATCACAGCCTTTGCCAAATCGCGTGCGATTGAATCGTGATAAATCGTGCAGCCCTAAAATCTGATTAAGTATAAATCATTTTTGTAACTTTCTTCCATATTGTGACATTCATCCGAATGAAATGGAAGTCCTGCATACTTCACCAGAGAAAAATCTTTTTTTTTTATTGGAAGATTGAGTTAAACATTTAATTAAAAATTACAGCTCAATTTTCTTTTTTTTTCTTATGTTGCAAAAATGAAACATATACATGAAAGAATAATTTACAATAAGATATATAACATGTATTTAGAAAATAGTAGCGTGAATTTTCATTTCATGCCGACTTTAAAGGGGTGGTATAATGTTACTTTTACAAGATGTAAAATAAGTCTATGATGTCCCCAGAGTGTGCATGTGAAGTTTCAGCTCAAAATACTCTACAGATAATTTTTTATAGCATGTTAAATTTGTCACTTTTTGAGGGTGAGCAAAAAAGGCTGTTTTTGTGTGTCCCTTTAAATGCAAATGAGCTGCTGCTTTCAAAAGTTTTAGGAGCTTGTGTGTTAGCACTTAGCTCCTCACATTACCTCAGGCACACTCACTGAAAATGTCAGAAACTGTTCAGCCTTTTATGTTCAAAACGGAGTCGTACAATGATGGAGAGATTCAAAAAGAAATGACAACATTTTGAATGCAACAGGATGCTTCTGAACGGTTAGTTGATGAATTTATGTAGCTGACGTGGAGTTAACTATCTTAAAGTCATTGATTAGCATATTCTGTCATGATAATCTATAAACCGCTCGTGTGGGAACTGTTGTAAGATGCTTACAGAGCCAAGAAAGTGGCAAGATGAAAACCACTATTTTCTGTTTCAAACTTTCACATAGCATCTTTTGGTTATAAAAACATAAAAAATTCGAATCTACATTTTGGTTTTAAAAAGTTCATTATAAAAACATATTATTTTTTCCCAAAATGCAATAAATCCATGACACTTTTTTTTTTCAAAATGCAATTAATCCATCAATATAAAAGTTATTTTTCAAATTGAAAATACACAACAAAGTAAGTTGATTCACATACAGGTCCTTCTCAATTAATTAGCATATTGTGATAAAGTTCATTATTTTCCATAATGTAATGATAAAAATTAAACTTTCATATATTTTAGATTCATTGCACACCAACTGAAATATTTCAGGTCTTTTCTTGTTTTAATACTGATGATTTTGGCATACAGCTCATGAAAACCCAGAATTCCTATCTCAAAAAATTTGCATATCATGAAAAGGTTCTCTAAACGAGCTATTAAGCTAATCATCTGAATCAACTAATTAACCCTAAACACCTGCAAAAGATTCCTGAGGCTTTTAAAAACTCCAGCAATCATGGGTAAGACTGGCGACCTGACTGCTGTCCAGAAGGCCATCATTGACACCCTCAAGCGAGAGGGTAAGACACAGAAAGAAATTTCTGAA
>RJVU01061675.1:2871932-2908475 GCA_003731715.1 Anabarilius grahami | reverse complement strand
CATCAGTATTAAAACAATAAAAGACCTGAAATATTTCAGTTGGTGTGCAATGAATCTAAAATATATGAAAGTTTAATTTTTATCATTACATTATGGAAAATAATGAACTTTATCACAATATGCTAATTTTTTGAGAAGGACCTGTATATGAAAGTCTAAACTTTGCCAATATTTATCTTATACAGGCATTTTACTAAAAATACATTCAGCCGTCGCTCCCAAAATAAATTCAACGGATCATCTTCTTAATGTTATAAATGTATTTGTCATTACCGATTAAAGAGTATCTGGCGCCACCGCACAGTTTAATAAACACATTTGCCGAGTACATTGGTATTAAAAACGGCTTCAATGTTTACAATGCGTGGAATGGTGTGCTATGATTGTTTGAGCGGATATATCGCGATCTGCAGAAAAAGGAGACTGGCGTTTGTCGCTTTTTGGAAAGAAAGGGAGAAAACATGACAGAACACCACGACGGATATCGCATTTTGCGCAAAATTAATAAATTACTTTTCAATACCGACCAGATACAATACTAATTTTGGCGGAAACTCAATTTTTTTTTAAAATGGCGTTTATTGCGTTTTGGAACCAAACTCTTCATATGCTGCATGAAGATAGAACAGGCATAGTTTAGTTTAATTACGGTTATAACTTGTCATTTTGTCATCTTGCTTTTATGACATGCTATTGCATTTGTGTTACGTACTGTAATGCAGTAACATGCCTCGCCCCCTTTGTTGCGTGTTCTCGGGGGGGCAGGTTTTATGTAAATTTTAGGGTTAGTGATGTCACCAACCCGGGAAGAAGCTCGTTGTAGTCCCTGTCAGCAGTTTGTTGTAATCCTTAAACAGAGATTTCTTTAAAAGACAATATCTCCGTTTGCATTGAACTTTCAGTGCTGTAACTTTGCAGATACTGTTTATGCAGCAACATTACACACTAACTAAAGTTTAAAAAGTGAAATCGCAGTGAACCACCCCTTTAAGACACCGACAACTCCAAGCAGAGCAGTGTGGCACTAGAGAGAGTAAAGACCAAAGGCTGAAGAATAAATAGCTAGATTATATTTACAAAGCGAACACATGATGCGTGTCAAACAACGCAGTCATCGGAGCATGCAATTAAGACTACATCAGTGTCTCATTCATTATTTGATAATCAAGTCTAATCAGTTTAACCTTCACTACAGGGCCTTTATCACAAGACACATCACACTTCTTCTGAAAATCATATTTAGTCAAGGCAAGGAATCATTTCCTGTCATTTTGTTCAATTAAATTTCAAAGAAAAACATGTCCTTTCAGGTGTAGATTGTTCAGTAAGATGTTCTGTCATCAGAGATCACCTGTTCTCTGAAAATGTGATGCTTTAAATAGAAGGATAATCAGGCAGGCGGCCTGATGCACAAGATCTCTGTTTATAATGATGTTTCCAGAAATCTATCTATTGCTCCTGAACTGTAATTAAACTTTCACAGAATCGCCTGCTTCAACAGTTTCTCCAAACCCATGTCAAGTACTTATCACATCATTGATTTGTCTTGTGCTGCCTCAAGCCTCATGAGCAATGAGCTCACATATCCTTAAGTCCATCCTGCACTTGCTCGCAATGAGTAATGAGTAAATGTAGAAATTTTAGACACAGTGATTAATACGTAAATAATTCTGTTGGTGCTAATGTTGATAGCAGTGCTCAAATCGGTTAAGTGAACGATTCACTAACTCACAAGGACAGTCACTAGTTTAACACTCTGAGGTCTAAAGGTCACGCCGGCGATACCACCGTGGTTTTTTTCTTACCAGTGTGAAAGAGACTCAAAATACTCCATCAATGTTGCACATATAATTAAGAGTTATACACCATTTTAATCTGTGGAATATCTTCTTTCATTTGTGTACACTCAGAGTAAAAACAAAATGTTGTGCTTTTTGTAAAATAAAGAAAACTAACATGATGCGTGATCTCTCGTCTCCCTCTGAACGAAGTCCAATCTGATAGTTCTCAGAAAATGAACTGTAACTTAGTGAATTCTAATGACAAAAAAATTACACTTATGTCAAAAGAAACGTTGAGATGTCAGGTTTTAAATCGTGTAAGTCAAATCGAAAACAAACCTTCTGTGTTTATGTAATCTGTATGAAAAGAGAGCCATGTCAGAAGTCCGTGATTCAGCTCATTATCCGCTAATGCGGCCACGCTCATGGAGTGAACGCTATTCAGACGCAAATTCAGTCAATACATGCAGACATAGTTTCAATTGTGTATTTATTATCTTGAAAAGTGTTTATCTGGATGTTAAAGCCATGGTTAGCGAGCTCTAGAAGACATGCAGTTAGTTCCTGGTTCTTCTTCTTCTTTATATTGATTTGTGGACTAAAGGTGTACAGAGCGCCCTCCGGCTGCAAGTATGAATTGAAAACACAGTATCCAGCACTCATAGTGATGAGAATAAATATAGAATAAATATTACTCCTCTGTATAGAAATTTGACATAAACATATAAGAATCATCAATATTTCTCCAAATGTGCATGCTTTTAAGCTAAAAGCCTATATGAAATGCCATAGAGGTAACATAATTGTTCAGACACTTTGCATCACAGAAATACATTATATTTTAAAGAATATAATAGAATACCATTATTTTAAATTGAGCTGAGACATGATTACAGAGGGTTTTTTTCACAGCCTACCTGACTGAAAGAGCTCATTAATATGCAAGTCATTTCAGCTCATTACTATTCAATTCTTTTGTCTTCTCAGGTGAGAATGATCCATTATTCACGATCATTCACGCCTCCATGCATACTGTTTCTCTTGACAAAAAGTGTCTTACAAAAACTAAATCAATATATTGTTTTATATGAAGGAGTAGGCAGCATAATTTTTACATAATTCTGAAGCAAAAACTCTAGTCTACAACCTCCAATACCCAGAAGTCTTATGAACACAGATTTAATATACTTTTTTTGGCCTTATTTCAGTGACTTAAGTTTTTTGTTTTTTCAATAACCACGCATAAACGTTATTCCTTCAAAAATACAAACATGTACATACATGTTCCTCACATATTATGGTAGCCTAGTTTGTGCTGAATACAGTGTAATGACACTTGTGTCATTTATATGTTTATGAACAACTGAAAAAAGCACAAATGTCAGGGCATGTCAAAACTTCTCCAGGGCCCCAAAAATCCTCAGACCCCAGAGGGTTAATTCCTAAATGCATTAAACGAACAATTCAGTTGAATGAATGATTCAGTGACTCACTTACTCAGTGATTTCTCAATGTTAGCTGCAGAAAAAGTCACTGAAAAAAAAAAACTATAAACATTTATATTTATTAATACATTTTATTTTTAATTTTTTTTACAGACATTTTGTGTTTTTGTGTGATAAACAGTTTTGGTCACCACTTGATGTCAAATCAAGTCTTGAAGCAAAATCAGTTGAGATCACAAGTTTTAGAGTTTTTTGAGTCAAGATATTTTTGATAAAATCAGATGGCTCAGTGAAGGCTCAGTGAGGCCTCTGTTGCCAGCAAGATAATTAACACTTTCAGATCCCCAGAAAGCTACTAAAAACATATTTAAAACAGTTCACGTGACTACAGTGGTTCAACCTTAATATAATGAAATGACGACAATACTTTTTGTGCGCCAAAAAAAGAACAACAAAATAACGACTTTTCAACAATATCTAGTGATGGCCGATTTCAAAACACTGCTTCGAAGCTTTATGAATCTTTTGTTTCGAATCAGTAGTTCGGATCGCGCATCAAAGTCACGTGGACTATTAAAATTTCGAAACACTTATGACGTAACGAAGCCCCGTTTACTGAAATCATGTGACTTTGGCGCTCCGAACCACTGATTAGAAACAAGATTTGTAAAGCTTTGAAGCTTCATGAAGCAGTGTTTTGAAATCAGCCATCACTAGGTATTGTTGAAAAGTCGTTATTTAGTTTTTTTGGCACACAAAAAGTATTCTCGTCGCTTTATAATATTAGGGTTGAACCACTGTACTCACATGAACTGTTTTAAATATGTTTTTAGTACCTTTCTGGGCATCTGAATGTGTTAATTATCTTCCTGGCAATGCAGGCCTCACTGAGCCATTGGATTTCATCAAAAATATATTAATTTGTGTTCCGAAGATAAACAAAGGTCTTACGGGTGTAGAACGACATGAAGGTGAGTAATAAATGCCATTTTCATTTTTGGGTGAACTAACCCTTTAACAGTGACTCTAAAGACTGCATCTAGCATCAGTCGCCAGTGTGCCTCTTGAGGCCAGAGGAGTGAGGTTTACTTGGGCAGCTCTTACTAGCTGGCCTCCATCACATGTAGCTTTTTTGGAACAGTCCAGTGAAACTAGCCAACTGTCGCTTTTCAGCCCCACCCCCACCTCCACCCCACCTCACCCTCCTTTTTCCCCACACCAGGTTCCAGTTCTTGCAAGTGCACGCACTGCTTTTCTTTCCTCTTTCATTTGAGTTTGACCCCTACTTTTCGTACTTCCGAATGGGCTTCATTAAATGCCTCTCTGCTTCTCTCTCCACACACATACTCACTCTTTCTCTCACTTAGTGGGGAGAAACATTACAAAAGGGAAAGATTCCAGTGAGCAATTCTCAGTGGAGAAGGTGACCCCAACTTTGGGGAGAGAAAGAACCTGAGAATAATAGCAAATGAAGCCAGGGACGCATTAATGGGCAGACATTGGCGCCGAGTTCTGAGGGGCTTCCTAATCTGACTGACATGTATATTAATACTCAGCACTTTTATTGAATCAGGGGGTGAAAAAGAGAGAAGGAGAAATATGAATATTCATCCTCATTTATATTTCAAGGCATTTCCAGTCCTACGGGAGGCCAGCGCTGGTTTTGACCAATTTCCATCCCCATTACAGAAATGACAGCTTTCACTCCTGGGCCCTGACAGAGGTCTGGCCCGGTGCACAGGAGGTCCGGCGAGGAGGGAGTCGGCGCCTGTTCCCAGCTGTCCACAAACACTCATTAACAGAGGAAAATATCCAATGGAATCTCTGTGAGAATTTTTAATCACACAAAGGCCCTGCTAATTAGGCAGCTGATGGGGCATGGAGAGCACAAGGACGAATTCTTTAAACAAAGGACTGGAAACTTTAGGAGCTTTAATTACTCGGGCAAAGAGTTCATTCCTGAACTGGAGAGCACATCATTCCACTAATGAGACCAAGTGGCAGCACATATTAGTGAGAAGTAATGTGGAAAGTTCAATTATATTGTGCTTTTGGAGCTCCCCCCAACACCCCCGTGCACCCTCCCGCTCCTCGCGTCATACGCGCACACATGTTAGACAAAGATCCAGCTGGGGAGAAGTGGAAAGGGGGTGGACACGTAATGGCTGGCACTGGGTCTCCATTCTTCACATGTAGCTTGGCAGGCTTGATCGTCTTAATTGCCCATTAGAATGTTCTCCTGTTTGAAAATGAATATCATTACAGTCCCTAGTTTGGTCTCCACCAGAGACAAAGACTTATTGCAATTTGTCATTCAATACTTGCTGTATGCATGTGGAATTCCAAACACACAATGGATGACTAATTTGCAGTAACTGGGCCCCAGAAAGTTATGAAAGCGAGAGAGATAATTAAGGTGCCCTCGTTATTGAAAAATAAAATTATCTTTTTTTTATTATTCCTGTCTGAGAGCAAATATCTATTATGAAACTAAATAAATTTACATCGTTCTGTCTCCTGGATACAGCAAACATTGGAAAACAAATCACGGGTTTCTACGCAAACGGCTCCTTATAAAACATCACTAATGAAACCTCAAAGCTACACACGCTATGACTATTACTACTGGGAAATGTGGGTTAATAACACGTGTGAGCTCTCGTTCGTCCTGTAAATACATTAAACATGTGCTGTCATACGGTGAGGGCAAACCACAAATTACAGTAGGACTACTACATGAACTATTAAACTAATACTGAACTTTTTCCATAACTGCCTGGGGTAAGGATATGGGAATTAGTGAAGAGTTTGACAAACAGCAATGCTTACAAAAACTTCCAAAGAGTACCATGGTACTACCATGTTTTTTTTGTGTTTTTTTTTACATGTACAATGGTTCTACCATTTTACCATTGGTCAGTACGTTTTTTTATATAAATTAATACTTTTATTCAGCAAGGAGGCATTAAATTGATCAGAAGTGATAAAGATCACTGACAGACATTTATAATTTTACAAAAGATTTCTATTTCAAATAAAATGTTTTTCCACTTTATATTCATCATAAGAATCCACAAAAAAAAGTTTTACAATATTACTGTTTTACTGTATTTTTGATCAAATAAATGCGTCCTTGGTGAGCATAAAAGAGACTTTTGAACAGTAGTGTACAAAATAATAAATACATGTAAATACAGAGAACAAACAATCTCCAAAATATTAATAAACTGGTTACAAAAATTTAAAATCACTGCATAAACACACAAATAATACAACGAGACAAGTTCTTCACCAAACAATATAGAGCAAGGTGCTAGAAACGCTGCAGTCATGGGTTCAATACCCGTGAAATAATGAACTGATAAAATGTACACCTTGACTGCAATCTAGGTTGATTTGGATAAAAGCGTCAGCCTAAATGCATAAATGTGAACTAATAATAAGTTATTTGCCATAATCCAATCTTGAAGTGAAATCAAGTGTTTAAGAATTTACAGCAAATAATGGACAATTAAAACCCAATAACGTTTCGCTTAAAGGGTAATTTATGCATCCTTCACCTGTGTAAAAGATCACCTTCCAAATGTCCAATGCACCCATTGCATTAGGAAAGCCCTACATACCAATTATGGCATACAGCAAGTAAATTCTCCGTGAAATAAATGGCTAATGGAAAATAGAGGGGCGCCAGCACAGCGAACCGGGCTGCAGCTGAAGGAGAGTTAGTGGGCTGGTGAAGCAGAGAGGGCTGGCCTTGCCTGTGGGCTTAATGTCAGTCATAGCACAAACGAGGGTGTACGACTAACAGATCTCTCCTCTCATTGTCAGGTTTCTCTTCATTTTCCTGAGAGAAGTCTTTTGTGGAGTAATTTCCTCGCTTTCTATGTTGGAGCGGTTCTCTTCCCTAGCTGACCTCTTCTCTAATGATGTCATGTCCCTATGAAGGCAGGTCTGACTGTTAATGCCAGCTGGCAAACTACAGTCATTTTCAAGTTCTTTCTCGGGGTCAGACGAGTGGCGTCAAGATCCGGTCTCATTTCTATGTGTCTGCTGTCTGCTATACTTTTCTTATAGCTCTTGGCAGTGCAGACAAATGAGAACTTTGGAGTTATTATTGCATTTGTTTCAGCTCTATTTGAAATGATCATCTAACCATTTTGTTGTCTGTCTAATCTAAATCTTTCAATATGTCAATGTAAAAAAATGTCTGTCCACTTATTCTCCCTGCAGCTTCCGAAGCCCAGTGAGAATAGTCTGACCAGAGAAGACCGAGTGGGGTAGCCATATTGATTTTCCTCCCAGAAGTACTGTCTACCTCATGTGTTTGTTTCTTTTCACCCCTTGCACTTGCTTAATCTACAAGGAGTCAGATCGATAGAGATGCTTGCTTCTTTACGCACTTGTTCTGGCTTTATAAAAACACATTTCTGTTTTAAACCCCCTTAAGCACTCTGGTGATTCCTCCAGTGGATCAAATAATTTGAGATTGAATGACTGACGTGTGTAATTGCACACAGTTCCTAAAGAGAGTAAGTCCTGATAAGTATATTTGTCGAGGGCTGTCAAAAACTAGGGGGAATATCTTGAGAATATCAGTCTTTATGTTTTTACCATGGCTGGGCAAAATTCTGAATTGAAGAATCTGTTCCCTTTCAATTATGAATGACAATTTGAATTGAATTGGCCACACCCCACAGGAAGTTGAATTGGAATGACAGGAAGGGGAACAAAGACTATAGATAGGCCTATACAAAGACGTTGCACTCCTATAACTTATGAATGTGAGAAACTGCAACGCGCAATATGGCGGAATATGTCCTACCTTCTAAATAAAAGAGCCAATCACCAGTCATTGCGTCACTGCAGCTATCGTTAGGTTCCTATAAAAACCTGAGACTCGGGCTTAGGACTGTGTCTATGCACATTGGCTGGTCTAGCCTGAAAAATACACTTTTTAATGCAATTTGAGCTTAAAAAACTACATTTATAGGACAGTTCATGTCAGATTTTGTTGCTGATTAGAAATATGTTATAAAATTGTGAGTTTGGCAAGCAGTTTTTGAGATTTCAGGATTCCCCCACTCAAATAGATAGGGCTTGGTCTTGGATGCCCGAAGTGATGGTGAACAGAATGTCCTCTATCTATCTATCTATCTATCTATCTATCTATCTATCTATCTATCTATCTATCTATCTATCGATCGTTTGCCTTTGCTTTGCTCTTCTAGTTAAAAATTAAACTTATTATGTAGTATATATAATTATACTTCCTTAAATATAAATTTTGCATCCTGTTTGCTGCTTTAATTCAAATTCAGGAACTGGAATTTAAAAGGCATTGTCAAATCTTTTTTTTTTTTTACAGAACATGCAAATGCAAGAATTGTGTGCTACAGTGGGCTACATATGCGTGAATGCGAACACTGTACAAAGTCCTTGGCATAACACCCACCAACATGATTTATGTCTGCAATTTGGGATCATTACTTAATAATTAGGTGGCTTAAAACCTTGTTAAATGTCAGCATGGCTGTATTTTATTAAATCTACCCACAGATGGTACAATTTACACATTCACACCAGATTTCACTCTTTATGCATGCAGTGAAATGCGGTCTGCTTTAATAAGACAGTTTTTTTCATTGCATTGATCAATAAATCCTGGGCTCTCATAGCAAAAGCCAAGGAGGCAGTTTGAAAAACTTACTTACAGTCAAAGTTATACAAGAGTTCTTCGACTGTAAGGCCTGAAAGTTTGCTTTGTTTATGAGGCTCCCAACGCCCTCTTTCTCCTCGCCCCCCGCTGGCTCTGTTTAGCTGTCTGCGCATCGGAGGCTCTGTGCTGATACACCCGTTTTGTGACAGGGGGTGCTCTACTTTGAATTAAAGGGCTCTGATTGATAAGGCGGTTGAAGGTAAATCTGCTCCCGCTAATTGTCTTTCAAATGCCCTCATTAATCAAAGCCGAGCTGGGGCTGTGACGGCCGGCCCTGTCAGCCGCTCCTCGTCTGGACGCTAACCTCCCAGCGTGATGCCTGCCTCCTCCCTTCTACCCTCACGGAGCCCGGCTCAGTGGAGGATCATGGGCCGTTGGTCACGCACCTGCCTTCAGCAGAGACAGGTGCTGACCGCCCCTCTGCCACCACGCTGGCCCCTGAGACCAATTTAACAAGCACTTAAAGATTCATGGCTTTGAGAAAGGGGAAAATGGGGGCAGCATATGATAACAGGAATAAACACGTTTAATTAGCTCCTTATATACATTATTTATTTATCTACCTGCTCTCTGATTAATTCATATACTGTTTGAGTTTGACAAAAGAGAGAGAGGGGCTTTTTTGGTATTCACAGCATCTGTTGGGATGCCTTTGTAGTACGCTTTGCAGAGTGCTTTCTCTCCCCCCGATCGTGGTTTGGGGGGCTGGTTCTGCACCTCCTTTCCTGTCGTCCTGGGATGTGCACGTCAGATGTGGGAAGAGCGTTGGGAAGGGGGGAGTCAGGGGGGATTTAGCAAATCAGCCCCACAATGAAATGGCTAGGTGGATTAGAGTTTAATATATGCAGCATGCCCAGCTTTACATAGGCTTGTTTGTGAATTTCATGACAGGTAGCGACTCCCCCGGTTTTCTTTGAGAGCAGGGCATGCATTTTCATGGAGCCGCTAATCAAAGTGAAGTAGTGGCAAACAACGGGTGCTATACAGATCGTCCAATCAAAGAGAGAGAGAGAGGGGCCCGGGCCCTTCTCCACACATCTGTACACTGATGATGATGATGCTCTTACCCAGGCATCGGCATTTACAGCATCTGATATATACCTTCACTTTGTGGAGGTCATAGGTTTCAGTCCATAAATATGGACACATGCATACAGTTTTGACCAAACATCTTCCGTTTAATCAAGACACTGTAGTTATCCTCCAAACAATGTCTTCTCAATGTCAGTGAATCCCAATCCTAACTTTCTGCATGATTCCCTGAGTGTCCTTGGTGCTCTCTGCACAGACACACTATCGTCTGGTCAAGTGCTGTTCTCCAGCCCTGACTCTTGACAGAGGGGGAATCAGTGGAAAGGTGGGAGTTTTGCTGAGAGGGCTTGGAGTGACATGCACACTCTTACCCACTCCCCTCTGTAATCCCTGACTCCTGAAGACCTCCAGACGCCCTCCTCTCATAATGACACGGCTATCAAACCCAATTGCTGTGGCTCAGACTCAAGGCAGTACATTAAATGCCTTAGAGTTTGATTGCTTCTTCAGAATCAAGTGTCTGTGTACTCGCTGTCATTTCCTCAGCCTTTACAGGCAGCAGTCAGGGCCTAGCAGAGTTTGAAGTACTAAGGAAGGCTGGCCACTCTAACTCCCCCATCTAGCCTATGTGCATTATCAAAAACCCAATTTACATACAATTTATGTACGTAAATCCTTCAGAAAGGAAACCTTCACAATACTCGTCAAAGATAACTTTTATTTACTGCACATTTGCACAAATGGGGCATTCTCATTCTTGATGGAGACTTTTTTTTTTTCATAATATAAATGTTTGTATATTTTGTGTTATTGTAGTCAAACTGTCTTGATAGTGTCTGAGCCACAGGCAAGTCATGGTTCTTTCCTGATCTGATCCTGTTTCTCTCTATCCTCTATATACTATACACCATACGCTGAAGCAGACTACATTAAATAACGATCGCTTACAGCAAGGATTAAATCTTACATTTTTATGTTTGAATTTAAAGGATTATTATTCCAGGATTTTTCTCCATATAGTCGACTTCAATGGGGTACAATGGTTTGAAGGTCCAAAATGCAGTTTCAATGCAGCTTCAAATGGCTCTACACGATCCCAGCCGAGGAATAAGGGTCTAGTGAAACGATCGGTCATTTAAAAAAAAAAAATAAAAAAAATTCATAGACTTGTTAACCACAAATGCTCGTCTTTCACTTGCACGTAGGAAAGGTCACGTGTGACATAGGCAGAAGTACCGACCCAGTGTTTCCAAAGCGAACGTGCAAAGACCAAGTCAAACGGCATTTACAAAAAAGTTAAAACAATGATGTTGTTTACGATTTTGAAGTTGGAGGAGAAAATGTGATGGAGTTTTTCACCCTACCCTTTCCCTGCTGCTGGGTCAGTACTTCCACCTACGTCACGCGTGACCTTTCCAACGTGATAGTGTAATGCGCAACATTTTTTTTTAAAAATAACATTGTTTCGCTAGACCCTTATTCCTCGTCTGGGATCGTGTAGAGCCCTTTGAAACTGCACTGAAACTGTGGTGAAACTACTCATTTGGACCTTCAAACCATTGTACCCCACTGAAGTCCACTATATGGAGAACAATCCTGGAATGTTTTCCTCAAAAACCTCAAAACCTTTTCTTTTCGACTGAATAAAGAAAGACATGAACATCTTGGATGATGTGGGGGTGAGTAAATCATCAGGAAATTTTAATTCTGAAGTGAACTAATCCTTTAAGGACATTTTTGTAGACATTTGTACAATAAACACTTTTGGTACTATATTTGGTCTCCAAACCATGAAAGCCATTGCTATAAATAACTTTAATCCACAATAATTTCAGTAAAAGCTTTACATTCTTCTAGTAACCTATTATTTGGAAACATTAACAAGATATTGTGAACAGCTTTCCTGTAGCTCAGTGGTTAGAGCATGGCACTAGCAATGCCAAGGTCATGGGTTCGATCCCAGGGATTGTACATACTCGGATACAAATGTATAGGATAATGCAATGGAAGTCGCTTTGGATAAAAGCGTCTGCCAAATGCATAAATGTAAATGTAAATATTCTGAAGTGAAAAGAGGTTTTGTGGCGTTCATGAAGTTTTAAACAGTTGGGATGGTGAATGAAAAATTCTTCAAACAAGAATGAAAATTGCTTCTCTGCTCAATGCAACTTGCCTCCTACCAGCACACTAAAACATTAGGCCAAAAAAAAAAGAAGAAAAAAAGCTGGCATTTACACATTAGCTTTCAAACTCAAACTCACTTTACGAATTCCTGGCCTTTGTAAGTTTAGTACTCTCCTGTAAGTGTGTGTGCAAGATGGAGTGCAGTGTCAGTGTTTGGGCATGGGGTGAAAAACGGCTGTACTTACAGTGTAATCATGAATGCTGTCAGGCTCGTCCACACTGTGTGTGTGTGTGTGTGTGTGTGTGTGTGTGTGTGTGTGTAGAGGGAGACTTATGGAGATGAAGCAGGGCCGATGGGAAGATCTATCCACCTGGATATTTATTAACCATGCTGCTGACAGTAATGAGCACTGAACAGGTGGGCTGGGACACACAGATCACAAAGTTGGGGCATCGACGAGGAGGGGGGCACCACGGAGACAATGGCAGATAGTGGAAGGAAGTTCGACCCCTTGCCGCTACGATGAGAAAGAGAGTCTGGAGTGAGCATACATCCACACACTTCGGCATTCATGGTCAAACTTAGAAACACAGACGCGTAGCGCTGCCTGTTCGGCTTTGTTCTCCCTGCACACATACACATGAACACCTGGTGCAATTAGGCAAATGTGGCCATAGCTGTAGTAGAGGGGAATAATAACAGCGGTGTACCGCTCTATATAAATCACACTATAACCAAAACCATGCTATTTATGTTTGACTATATTTATAATGCATGATGTACTCGAACAGACAACCCATATACGCATTTGAACTGGAGGGAATGTGGATAACAAATGCTTGAGGTGTCTTTGCATATATTTCAAACAGACTGTGAGCCATTTCTGGTGTGAAGCCTCTGTGTCAGTCCATTCAGATCATACAGAAGTCACGCAGCGACTCGAGAGCAAACAAGAGTCGGTGAATCGCCTCTGACACACCTGGAGGGGAAGATGTCATAAACACATAATCATTACCTACAAAACTGCTGAAGCCGACACGGAGAGAAAAAACAAACAATAACAACAATAAAACAAATTCACTCTGCCGCCCAGGTGACAAGCCCACGTAACGTTCATTCCTAGTAATGAGACTTCCAGAATATGGAACAAGGATGATGTATTAATCTGAGTCAGGACTTTCGTGATGGGATGTGGCTTGGGGACAAGCCCGAGAGCACTGATTTCAGTTTGGCGAGGAGCTGAGCTTGTCTTATTAAGACCTGAGTGAGGCTAATCAGCTGTGTCACTTAATGCTGAACAGATGTGCACTACAAAGGAAACGATGGAGGCTTCCGCCAACCCAAGGTGCGTCTGCGGGGGAGGAGAAAGGGAACTAGAAGGAGAGCGAGAACGAGAGTGCGTCAATGATTCTGATGTCTGATGAAGGCACCCTTAACAGAAACTTGACGTTTAGACCCAATGTGGGTCTTGAAGGCAAAGAGATGGAAGACTACGTAAGACAGCAGCTGTCACAACATTCTCACTGATGAGTCAGATCTGGCTGTGAGTGACAGGCTGACACTGACAGAACTTGGCTAAATGACACAGGGAAGAATTTATTTAACAAATCCAAAGTCCCTCATGTATACAGTACTATTTGATGTTTTAATGTTAAATGGCCATTAGGATAGTGGATGGTTGAGGTAAAACTACAGGTCTGTGGCCACTTTGGATATCCTTATCAGCTGACAACCTCCAGTATGAATCATAGGTTGAAAAGTGTTGGTAATGAGGTAGACATGACCTGTTTTAATTACCCATCAGTCAATGTTAAGAAAGCCATGGGTTCCTAGCATTTTAGAGCCAACAATTTCTCCTTTCCAGATCCAGTCCCTTTTGGGCTTTTCATACTGCAGTCCAACTCGGGTTATCGTTTTTTTTTTTAACCCTGATTTTAAAGGCATAGTTCACCTGTAAATAAAAATTCTGTCATCATTTACTCACCCTCATGTCATTCCAAACCTGCATGACTTTATATTCTTCTGTGGAACACAAAAGAAGATTAAATGATGACATAATTTAAATTTTTGGGGTAACTAACCCTTTAATAATGTAACGTTTCACACTAGGAATTTTGAAAGGGTGTACTAAACACTAAGACACTTTTTTTTGTGAAATGATAATAGTGACAGAATGCATTTTTACTTTCCACTGCACTGATTTTCTGCTGTGTTTCAAAGTTAGCATGCACTAGACTGATGAGGTTGACTGTTGTGTTCACGCCACATGACACAGCATTCTATAAACTTGCTCAAGTTAAAAGTACTTCAGCTTTTAAAAAACACATCTCAAGGCTTTGCATTTTGTCCTGTGACTTGGGTTTTTAAATGCAAACAAAAAAAGAGTTGTGTGAATAAGAATGTAATACCAATTGATTAGCAACAACCAAACAATCATAAACTGAACATTGCTTGCTTCAATATTAAATATTCATGCACTATGTCCAACCCCACTGACTTTTCTTGTATGGACCAAACAAACAAACAAAAAACTAAAAAAGAACACTGCGATATTTTTCAAAACATCTTCTTTTGTGTTCTGCTGAAGAAATAATCAAGTAGGGTTGAAATGACCAGTGTTGGGGGTAACGTATTACAAGTAACACAAGTTATGTAATCAGATTACGTTTTTCAAGTAACTTGTAAAGTAACGCATTACTTTTATATGTACATCAAAATATCTGAGTTATGTTTTTAAATAAGTAATGCAAGAAAATGTAAATTTATCACCTCTCCTGTCCCCATGTTGAGAAAAATCGAGGGTAAACTTTGTGTGCGCTGTGTGAACATGATGGGTATTCTAGACTAGTTGTAGACTAAATGTGAGCGTACATTTATTCATCCCACTTGCACAAAAACAGATTCAGTATTCCTTCAAATGAATAAAACGGACTGAAATACAAACTCAGAATATTTCGCAAACCTGCAATAATTAATGTTAAATAATAGATCTATAGTTTATGTATTTTATCTCACTTTATTAAACAATGTCATTGCTGCTGACCTTTGATGATCCAATTCAACAATACTAATCTGAAAAAATGACTTTAGATAAACATCACATTCTTTGTTTTATTGCTTAAAGGGGTCACATAATGCCACTTTTACAAGATGTAAAATAAGTTTCTGATGTCCCTAGAGTGTGTATGTGAAGTTTTAGTAATTAAGTAAGTTGTCACTTTTTGAGGGTGAGCAAAAATGCTCTGTTTTTGTGTGTCCCTTTAAATGCAAATGAGCTGCTGCTCTCAAGAAGAGGGCGGAGTTTCAAGAGCTTGTGTTAGCAGTGCCGATTACCTCATGCAGACTGACTTAAAATGTTAGAAACTGTTCGGTCGGACAATGATGGAGAGACTCAAGAAGAAGTGACAACATGTAGAATGCAACAGGACGTTTCTGAATAGTTGATGAATTTATGTAGCTGATGTGGAGTTAACAATCTTAAAATCATTGATTAGCATATTCTGTCATGATAATCTATAAAACGCTTGTGTGGGAACTGTTGTAAAATGCCTACAGAGCCAGAGAATATATGCTGCATGAAGATACAACAAGTAGTTTAGTTTAATTACAGTTATAACTTGTCATCTTGTTATCTTGCTTTTATGACATGCTATTGCATTTGTGTTACGTACTGTATTGCAATAACATGGCAAATTTTAGGGTTAGTGATATCACTAACCCGTGAAGAAGCTCGTTGTAATCCCTACCAGCCGTTTGTTGTAGCCCTTAAACAGAGAATTCTTTGAAAGAAAATATCTCGCTTTGCTTTGAACTTTGAGCATCCCAACTTTGCAGATGTTGTTTATGCTCTAACAACAACATTACACTAACTAAAGTAAAAAAGTGAAATTATAATAAACCACCCCTTTTAGTAAGAGTGTTGAACTTTCTTCCCCTGCATCCTATTCTTCTGTGATCCAGAATTGCAGCACAGCTGAGATGTTTGTTTGAGCTGCGTCCACTGTACAGACGTGAATTTGCATTTCCTTCAGCCTGAGGCTTATTCATCTCACTTTTGGTGTGAAAGGGCCTTTACATTTGCCCAAAAAAAAGAAAAAAGAAAAAAAAAAAGAACAAACAAACAGCCCAGCCCAGATGAGAAAAAGCAATGCAAAAGTAACGTAAAGCATTACTTTCCATAAAAAGTAACTAACGTAATTAGTTACTTTTTTAGGGAGTAACGCAATATTGCAATGCATTACTTTTTAATTTAATTAAAGTAACTCTCCCCAACACTGGAAATGACATAAATGATGATATGAATTTTCATTTTTGGGTGTACCACCACTTTATGTTTGAAAAGCTCTTCTGGGCTACAGAAAGTGTTCGTCCAATTGCAGTGCTGCAGATTCTCTGCAAACTCACCTGCCTGACTGTTAGAACAACTCCACAAGCTTCAGGCACAGGACTGTGCTCTCATTGCCCATGAAGTCTGACTTATTCCCCATCAAGCCTTCAATAATGGATGACCCTGAGCAGATAGAAACCTGCCAAGTTTCTCTAACTGTACCGGAGCCTCTGCTAGAGCCCTTAAGGGAAATCAAATACACTACACACACATGCTCACAAAAACCACATAATGAAGGTCTAGTGGGTGTTTGGACACTAATCCTGGACAACACTTACAGTCAGGACATTAACAATGCTTTTAAATTAACACTGAAGGAATTACAACTTTTGGCTCAAAATACAGACTATACTTCACGATAAGGCTACTGCTCGTGATGGAAACTAGAAACTGTTGGCACATGATTACAATCCTCTTACCACATTCATTTACGGTCACTATACCGTATGATGTGCTCTCATATTTGGAGACAATTACTATGGCTGTGGAAATCTCAAGCAACAGATCAAGTCTTAGTTTTTACATATTTCCAATTTAACAGATTTTACAATTGTGTCTCAGTGATGGTAAAATAACTGTCACAATATTTGAGGATTACAGTTTGGTCATTCGCTACAAAATGAAGTCTTCCTCCTGGATTGTCCATTTTTGTGAAAAGGCTTCTATTATTAGCGCTTTAGCTTAGGCCAGTGTGCTGTGGCACAATACCATTCTTTTAATCTCTGCGCCAAGGACTGTACATCTGCAATCTAAAGAAAACAGCAGCTAATATCAGACTGAAGCTGACAAGCCTAATCTGTTAAACTCCACCAAAAGCTCCTCCTCAGCACCACAGATGGGTGGTATTAGCTGCCTCAGCTAGCGTAGAACGAATCTTCAAGCATGTGGTATCGCTTAGATTAATTAGGTCTAAAACTTTACATTAAACATAAATCTATATTAAAACAGCCAATGCCATGCATCTCTCATTCTGTCCACAATACCCGTGATACTCAAAGAGTCATAAAAGCAACGGGGAAGCTGAGAAAGTAGTTAATGCTCCCTTAGTCCCTCCACTGTGCTCCATAATGCATGATGGACCCATCCAAAGCACTTTAAAACATATAGTGATTTGAGTGACAAAGATCTCATCTATTTTTCAGCCACACACACTTTCAGCAGGCCACCGAAAGAGACTGAGTGAGTAATCACTCTAGAGCTGCAGTGATAATTAGAAATGTGTTGCCGGCCAATACAGCCTTGGATCCCTTCACAAATTAGCTTCATTTTGATCTTCTGTGTATGTGAAAGTGAGAAAGAGGGAGTGAGGGAGGGAGAGCGAGAGAGAGAGAAAGTGCTCAGGTGATTTAGTTGTGTAACTCTCACCGAGTTCTAGTTTGTCTGTGAACAGCCAGCACTGTTTGATTTCATTGCTTCCTTTAAATCTGGATCTCATGAATTCATGCAAGTCTTATAGAATAAGAGAACATAGACCAAGGTTGCCAGGTTTTCACAACAAAACCTGCCCAATTGCTAGTCAAAACTAGCCCAATCGTGTTTCAGGGAGGTCCCACAGTGAAAATCAGGGGGTAAAATCTGTGTTTTTGGCGGGGTTCCCCTAGTAAAATTTGCATTCCAGGGGCTAAATATCATGTTATTTGGGGTCGCTTCAACCCGCGGACAGGAAAAACAACCCGCGGCAACAGTTTAAAAGTAGCCTAATTCCGCGGGAAAACTGCGGACTTGGCAACACTGACATAGACAGAAGTGTCATGTTCATTCAAATTGTGCCCCATGTATCTCCTCCAATTCTTTTAGTCAGCTGAATTTTTAATGGCAATTCTATTTATTTATTTATTTTGAGCATCTTTGATAATTCAGTTATGAAATTAGTGAAGGTTGAAAAAAACCGTTTATCTAAGTGGCAGGAATCATGCATTCACAACATGTCTATTTGAATCGCACATTCCACAGATCTTTTGAAAGTTCTGTCATGATCTACCCACCCGCATGATGTTTGAAACCCAAATGACTTTTTCTGTTGAACACAGGAGTTATTATCAAAATGTCAAAAGCTTTTCAATGCAATGAAAATGCATTATTATCGCTGGCTGTCAAGTTCCGTCACAATTTTTTCCGGAACTGGTCCCGTACCTCCTTGTACATTTAACAAAAATGATACCACTGAACTAACACATCTAACACATTTACAGAGACTAATAAGTAGTTAAAAAGTGCCCCCCCCCCAAACATAAGAGGAGGATTAATATAGAAGAGAACTTGGCCGAAATCTGTAATGCAGGGTAGAAAAATTGCTCTAATTCTTTTCTAATGCTTTTTCACATTTAATAGTTATGAGAAGTTTCTGATCTAAGAAAATGACCTATTGCTACAAAGGAACGGAGTCATTTCTCCAATTGTCTTGATGATAGCTTAGATCCTGAGGCGCTCAGATCACACTGCAGTGGCTCTTCCGCCAATTCCATTCGGCGCAATTCAAAGATGCATTATTAAAAATACTTTCATGCACTTTGCAGCATCTGCAGGAGCTTTCAGCATATAATCCAGTCATGTTATAGAATCGTATTGAGCAACTGTCAAATGAATTTGCCTAATGCAACTTCAAAATGTATTCTGTCACTAGTAATTGCCCACTTGCCAGCTGTTTGTCAACCTCCCTCTTTGTTGTGTCACGATGAGAGGGATTCAAGCTTTAAATTAGTGCATTGCGTGCTGTTTGCCCATAAAATATTTTCTGACAGTGTGGCTCTGCATGATGCTTGCTCTTGAAAAAGCTGCAGTCGGACAACTGTCTGATGCAGTCTTAAAAAAACTTAACTTTTAAACCCCTTAAGTGTTTGATTTTTATTTTTCAAGCAACAGTTTCCTCAGGGATCATTCCTGGTGCATATGCAGACATTTCCGCTACAGAACAAAGCACTATCCTGCTTTGAAAAGGACGTTTTCTCGCTCACACAAACACCCCCTCTATTGATTTCTTAGGTCTTTTAATTTAGAACTTTCACTTACTATTGGCCCACACCCGGGAGAAGGAGGCCATCTGCATATTCAGCTGTTAATGCAACAATCAAGTCCAATTAAAAATGCATAAGCTTCTCGACTGTTGCAGATAGGAGCCGTATTGGTCATTAGATAATAAGGATTGATAAAAGTTACAGGGCACAATGTTAAAAATGGTCAGATCGATCGGAGAGCACCTTAATAATGAAAGTGGGGGCCTGAGGGACGAGAGCCATGGATCATTTTGACAAAGGGTCCTCCGATGGCGGATGAGACAGAGCGGGGACAATTAATCCCTCCAAGCTTCCACGTGGCAAATCAAGTAGTTGCAGCT
Organism: Anabarilius grahami; assembly: GCA_003731715.1. Taxonomy (NCBI): domain Eukaryota; kingdom Metazoa; phylum Chordata; class Actinopteri; order Cypriniformes; family Xenocyprididae; genus Anabarilius; species Anabarilius grahami. Next base: position 2,888,655 of record RJVU01061675.1, on the reverse strand, counting down.
CATTACTGGCTGACCTTCCTAAACAGCCTTGAGAGCACAGGTGACCTTCGGGAACTGACGAGTTTAAACCTCTGGCTGAAGGTGTGGAGAGCATGATGTTAAACGCAGAAGAGGCCTGAAGTAAGAAAGAAGAGAACCGTAACTGCAACCTGTTTAAAACCAGATTGCAATAAACTTGAACTGAACCAGGATACAAGAAGCTGTCTGAATTTTAGCACCAAAAATACGCATGACTGTTCGGGCACCAATCGCTTTATATATAATAGCTTTACATAGTTTGATCGGTGGTCTCTATAAAGGCTGATCAGATGATGCAAAACTCGCAAGACAATTTTTCTTTGCACAACTATAATTGCTTCACTATGGCTGCGTCCCAATTCTGAGGATGCAACCTTCGAAAGACTCTTACTTCAAAGGTCACGCCTTCGAAGGTCGGAGGACTGTTCTTGTCGCCTAGCAACTGTGATAGATGCTGTTGCGACAGTAATATTTTAGTAAGACTTTTAAAAAAAGTTATATTAAACTGTCTAATAACAAAACAGGGTTCACAAACAGTCAAATTACGTTCACCATGGACCATTTCGGCATACAATAAAGAGTATAAACTAAATATAATTGCATCTTAGTAAGATATGTCAACATTTGAACCAATTTAAAGTTTTTTATTTTATTTTTACATTTGTATCATTAGATACTTCATTAGAAGTTGAAATCCAATTTCTCTCTCTCAAAAAAATCCTGTCGTTAAAGGTGCGCAATGAATTCTGGGGTAGGCAAAGCCGCGAAGGATCCATTTTTTGTGTCCTGTGAGCGTACGCGCACAGTCAAATGCAAAGTATACTTCATCTGACTCGTATGTGTACACAGGCGTTCGACACGTGCGTAGTTTTGAGCAATTTCTCATCACGAGTTACAACCCATGTAAATATCTTTGTATTCTTTCATGCTAAAGTTGAACAAATGAGGGTACTTTCTAACCTCTTCGCACAATCTCTCGTCTATGTAGGCCTCAATTGTCGCTGTAGCTTGCATGTGCTCTGGTCTGTTCTGTTTATGCAGTTTTTCTTTGACTACCTTGTAAATCGACACCCCAGGGCACGGTTGCCACCTTGTGGATAAAATAATTATTGCAAAAAAATTAAATACGCACGTGTGATCTGCACGTACAGGCGGTGCACTTACAGTACACTCTTCTGATGACGAAATTTGTGTCAAAAGTGAAGAATACTTTTGGCTTAAGCCTTTGATCAGTTAGAATTCACTATGGAGCTGATTTATTATTTTAAACCCTTTTAACTTATGAATTTGTTTTATGCACCATTCCATATGCATATAAGTATAATATATATGCATTATATTAGTATAAAATTACACTAACGAAAAAAAAAATCAATAGTATAAACATTGACTGTGAACATAAGGTAGCTGTGTGATTAAATCTCAACATAATTAATAGGTTATACACTATTATGTGATTAATTCTTAAATAATTAATATACTCTACAGTTAAGTGCCATCTGCTGTGATGTCACAATCAAGTTGAAATTTGTGATATAGAGCTACTTAAAGTGTATATCGAAGAAGACTCACAGCCTTTTTCTAAATCCAGGGGACAAGGGCCTATCCAAATAAACTTCCCTCGCCCACTTGACAAAGTGGAACGCACTTCAAAATGGTGGCAGGGATTGCCCCGAGCGGAAGTGCTTAGGCAGGTTCACGAGTGTAAAGAGGCGTAAAGAGGTAATCATTATAATCATTATTTGAAGCTCCAAGTTACTTTCAAAAGGTGATTTTCTCTATAATTATTTAGAACTATAAACTTTTATCCCAATGCTTCTGTGATAAGAATATTTGTAACAGAAAAATAATGATACTGTGTGGTTGAAAAGACAGTTTGTGAAGCTGTTTCATACCTTTCACAAGATAACGGCTCTCTCTGGGTCAGTGGGAGCGCTAACGCAGATCTGAATGTTGAATCTGAATGATTTTGTTAAAGGTTTAATGGACACAGGCGAATAGTCATTTAGAAATGAGATCTCAATCTTTTGACGATTAATCGTGCAGCTATACTTCACATGCTTTTGAAAATCCAGTGTTTAGTTGATCCTGATAAGCCACAGTTGTCACAGTTGTAAACAGGACTGCGTTCTTCTTCCATGAGGGGGTTTGGTGTCACAGCATCTTTGTTTCCAAGATTCTTTATTTTACAAAGCACAATGTTTTGTTTTTGTTGTGAGTGTACAAAAATAAAAATAGAGCCTTTCGAATGATGTCTTATTCTTATCTGTATGACTATAAAAGACGGAGTTTTAAGTTGTTTCCGCTGTTATAATGAAACAAAATCATTTGGCATTGTGCCGATTTGTGTTGTGGAAGTCTCACTACTACAGTCCAGTGATGAAATATGAGTGTCCTGGAAATGGGAAGCCTCGGGTGCCGCTTCACTCGCTGTCTCCTCGTGGAAAGGTGTCCGCTTCACTCGCTGTCTCCTCCTCGCTCATATTTCTGTGATTTCTTGAAAAAGCATAATATTGAACTTTGTGTATCCGTTATTTTCACCGCATGTTAATGAACTCTTGTTCACAAAGAAAAATCTAATCTCTGCACGTTTTATTTCTCATTATTATTCTATTTATTTTGTACTTTTATAACACAAGATGATTTTCAGTTTTGTAGCTGATTTTGACCAAATACCTTTTGTTTTTTTTATCAGCCCTACAAAAAAAATATGACTTATGTTAGAGTGCATTTTGTTTACTTATTCGTGCTTAATACACTAAAGGAGGCTGTACTGTACCAACTACCTCAGGGGGAACTAAATGCCGCTAGTTGAAACAAACTGTAATTTTCACTACTGTCTGTTCAAAAAAAAAAAAAAAAAAAAAAGCATTGGGGATTTGTTGCTTTTTCCTGTTTTACCAAACTCATATCGAAAACACACACACATTTTGTGAATTGTGGGGACATTCCATAGGCATAATGGTTTTTATACTGTACAAACTGTATTTTCTATCCCTCTACCCCTAAACCTAACCATCACAGGAAACTGTGCACATTTTTACTTTCTCACAAAAACTCATTCTGTATGATTTATAAGCCTTTTGAAAAGTGGGGACATGGGGTAATGTCCTCATAAGTCACCTTCTCCTTGTAATACCTATGTCATACCCATGTCATTATACACATTTGTGTCCTGATATGTCACAAAAATGCGCACACACACACACACATATATATATATATATATACTACTAAGTAATGGTTAATGTATATAATATATACATTTTTCTTCTATTTCTACAATTTTTATTATTGTTTACAATATAAATCAATATAAATGGCAATTATTTAATTTTAAAAACAACATGCTGACATACTTCATGCCTCAAAAAGTCTAAATAGGTCTTTGTGCATCATCATATTTTGGGTTACTTGGCATCCAAAAGTTTGACAACACCACCTGGGATAAAGAAGTGATGGAATGACACATGTGCCTCTGGGTGTGACTAGGGGTAGTAATGAGAAGGTGATGTGAGGAAAAGAGATACATGATGTGAGTTTATGGAGGGAACAGGAGTCATTATATAACAACAAAAACTCGTTCAGCATGTCTTCATTTACCAAAGCCATGATCACCTCTCTCAAAGCATCATCCGTACAAACTGCAGGCCGTTCACACAATCAGACTGATGAGCGAGCGCATATGCCTATCTTCCCAATTAATCTGGGCACTGAGCTGTGTTGTGAAAAGAGAGTGAGTACTATATCTCTCCCAGCAAAACCTCCCCCGGGCGACAGTCTGGGGCACAAACACGGCCAATATCACCGGCCCATATTTGGATTTCATTGGGATCTGTGACTCATTGCAGAAACGTGGATCATACCAGATACTGGCTGGAGGAGCAATTGCCTGTATAAGCAAGCGTTTCTCTGTCCTTCTGTCAGAATACACATACACACACACACACACACACACACGCTCCCGGCTCAGGTATCAGCATGCCTTGGTGTCGTGGGCTGTAGCACAGAGTAGCACCACACAGTGGCTGCACAGACACTATTCAGAGGAAAGCCTATTATCTCCTGCAGGAGCCTTACTTTATTACACCATTATTTGGTGATCGTCTCTTCATACTACAATGCCCAGAAACTTTAGATGCAATATAATGTGAAATTTGCAGGTTTTATGGCAATTCTTTGGGCACCAGGGCATATTATTCTCCCCATTTCATACAATTAGATCTTTTATGCTTAAATATTGTGCATGCAAAAATAAAAAGTCTCTGCAGTGCATTAGCACTCCTCACACTCTTAACCATTAGCATATGTCATTGCATCAACAATGAGAGATGTCAATTTCTGTCCACCAGAATTAGCATAAAACCTGTCGGTGATCTCATAAAATCAATCACTATATAAATATAGCCACATAGTGAGGATGTGCAAGTGCTAATGACTCCTTTTGATTAGCATTAGGTTACAACTCGGTGAAAGTGCTGAAATACTGAAGGTCAACCTGCCGTTTTGACATGGGAGGAAAATGATTTTTATTTTTTTTTTGTGGGCGAAGGGATGTCATGATTTGAATTAAGATTGTCAGATTGGCTGTAAGCTTGAATCGGTGGGCACGAGTGTCTTGTATGACCTTTTCAGGGAATTGTCATTTTCCGCCCCTGTGATGCCACCATGGCTCAGCGGCAGAGAGGGCCTGTTCCCCGCGCTGTGTAATTTGTCCTGGGTGTTACTGTTCACACTGCACTAGCTCTAGCGATTCAGCCGCACAGACCTCAATGTATCTGCAGAGCACCAGGCTGCGACTGCGGAATAACGAGAAAAGAGCCGGTGCTAGAGATACACTCCATGCTCCGCAGACGGCGGGAGAGGCTCTGCCAATGACTTTGGCTGCATCTCTGTTTATTTCTGATGCATAGGGCTGTACATTCCCACAGAGTCAGTGGCATGCATCGTAGTAGGAAAGTTAATTCAATGGTTTAACGATCAGAAAGTGCACATGGAACCCTTTATGACAAGAGATGGTCATAGTATGTTGATCCTGGAAAACCTGTACAAAGCCATAGAGCTGTAAAGAAGTGCTTAGAAAAGTACAAGTACTTGAAGTTTGTAAAAAGTGTTGCACGTGTGTGGTAAGTCTGAAACGTATTTGTTATTCTCTCTAATCGCTGTAGTATTGCAGAAAGAACTAGCTTATTAATTTCAAAGTTGGCCCATTTAAAACCCTACTGGCATACAAAACATTTAGGTAATGCGTCATGCTGGAAATCTGACCATACCGAGCTTGTGCAAAGCCACCATGATTAATCAAATAATTTATTCTGTTGGCAAAAAGAGTCTTCTTTCATGGCCAAAATTATTCAGTGATAAACCAGACTAGGCAATGGAGACAACATTTGCTTTGGGAAAAATCAAGGGGTCAATTTATAATATAAGCCATCAGGCAGATAATCACTCTTTGCTTGTTATTAGAGGCCAAATTAATGTTAATTAAAAACAGTCGAGGCTCAGAAGTTGCTGGTCCAACCTCTCTTCACAGTAGCTGCCTTATTATCATTGAAACCTTATCTTTTTTAACACCCCCTGTGATCTTCACCTCTTTCTCACTTGTGATGTTGGTTTCTCCTAAGTTAAGGCCTCTCATGTCTTATTTTCACGCATTTAACACGGTTAAATGTCTACAGTAACGTACTGGGACTAATTAATTTCTGTTTGCTTTCTGAACCATTTTTTTAATGAGGTGAGTATTTAGAGTAAACTAGACGGAGCAAGAAAATCTCTGCAATATATGTGAAGAACATTTATAGTGGCTCCACAGAGAGCAGGTCTTTGTATTTGTGCGTGTGTTTGGTAGTTTGGTCTGTGCCACATCAGTGCTACCAGTTCACAATTGTCAAGAACATAATCATGTTGTGCTCCTTTTATCTTTGTGACTTTATCTGTCTCTCTATTGGCTGATGGAAGAACTGAACCCGGACATTCTTGTGCGACTAGACTGTGTGCGTTTGTCTGCGTGTGCGTGTGTGTGTGTAATTAAAAGCTGTCATCCAGAACCACAGTCCTCCTCTCCATTAAAACAACCCATCAGATGGCACTCAGATAAACTGCCAGGAGGGAAGTGTGTGCGATGGATGCGCGTGTGTGTAGACAGAGGAAATGGGTGTGTGCTTAAGAGCAGAGAAGAGAATCAAAAGGAATTTAACAATTTCATTTCCGATTCCTCTTAACGATTCCTTAACATTGTGTCAAATTCAAGTGATTCTTTTGAATTTGAGGAAGAAATATTTGGGAAACGGAAATGCAGGTACCATGAAATGTAATAATTTCAAAACAACAAAGAACAAAAAATATGGTGACGTTTAGTTAATTCTATTATTTTTATAAAATACCACCAAGGGAGGCCTGAAGACGCAAACTTTTGAAAATGAGTTTCAAAGTGAACGTTTTTGAAAATGATACCGTTACTGTCTTGGTGAAAACAGAAATGTGTGAAAACGGTGACGTCAAGCGCATGCGTTTTATGTGTTCAGTCTATAGGTGCATACTTTTTGTTTACGAAGTGACCTCGCCAACTACTGGCCTGGCAGCATTTGATTAATTGAAAAACTTCTCCAATTAACTCAAGCGTCTTTGTGATTCATTAAAAAGAACCACTCATAAGAGTTATTAGCGCATTGAACTTCACTGCTTGTGCTGTACATTTTTGATTCCCTATAAAGAAGTGTCATTATGTGTGTTCAACATCAGCTGCGGCTGGATGCAACCGATCGGCGAGAGTGACGCTCGCGCTACATTTGCGCACTTTATCACAGCTGAAGTGAAAAAAATTCTATATTTGACTATTTTCATTCAATACTTTATGTACTGCTTACAGCGTCTGTTTGTACATGAATAAAGTTCAACATAAGCATACCATTTAAATACCAATGTAGTGGGACTACGTTTTTTATCAGTTTTATTTTGATAAACATGACACAATATAACATTGCGACTACATGAAAAGAGCTTTAACTGTTCTAAAAATACATATTTATGAGCATTAATGGAACTGAAGGTGTGAGAATAAACACAAAATCGCCAATTGCCAATCGTGAAACAGCTGTGTCGTCATCAGAGCTTGTGCAGTCGCTCTTGAGAAGCTGTGCAGAATGAACCAGCCGACTGCTCTCGAATCGCTCTCGCTGCACTTTGATGCCATACGTCACAGTCACATGATGTCGTGCTGTCTCAAGTTGGACAAAATTTCTAACCAGCATGCACTTCAAGTCAGCCACTGATCGGTTGGCGCAGTGCTGCATGAAGTCGAACAAGCCTAGTAATTCAGGAATCGAACATCACTGGTTGTGTGCATGTTTTTGATTCACTAAAAAGAACTGGCTCTTAGTTAAGAGTTGTTAGTTTGGGAACTAGTCAAATCTTTCATTCGAGAATTGGACTTCACCACTCGCGCTGTATAGTTGTGATTTAGTAAAAAGAAAAGGATTAAAAAACATTCTGTAAGAATCAGACTTCACTGGTTGCATTATGTTTTGCACTTAATAGTAATGCAGCGAACATTTTCAGTTCCCTCTGCATCGGCAGAAAACATATGTTTGTATGAGTCTTACAAACCCTTCAACTTTTTATCATCTTAAAACTGGGTGTGAATACATGCATGAGTAAACAGCTAAAACTTTTAAAATTCACCAGTGGGTTTAAATATGATAAATGAAATGCACTCCTCAGAATGTGTCCTTGAGAAACATTTCTCATAATCCTCCTATCTGGTGATGTAGGTCATGAGCAGGTGGTATGTTTAGAGCGCCTAGAGAAGGATTTCCAATAATGTTGTAATTTATTGTGCAGATGGAAGTAGTGATCCAAGTAAGTTTGGCTCAAGAAGCGATGGCACTTGATTTAATTTTTTTTTTTTTAACAATGTTGAGCATTTGCTCACGACAGAAGAGTTCCCGTATGCGCTTCTCCCGCCAACGGTCTTCCACAGAGGGAGAAATCTTTGGAAATTAATTAGAGGCAAATCCCTTCTTGCTGTTGAAGTGTGGCATTTAAAGGCATTGTCCTTGTAGCTTGTGTAATGCCACCTTTCAACAACGGTTCTCTCATTCCCTTTTTGCTTTCTCGCTTTCTCTCTCTTTCTCTCTCTCTCTCTCTCTCCCCCCCCTTCTGCATTGGTTGGATAATGCCCCCTAATCCGTCCTGGCAACTCCAGCCCCTGTTTTCGAGCAGAAGTCAGCTTCTAATTGCCTGGCATTATTAGGTACTTTACTTGTAAATTTGCAGAAGAGGAACATCGCTCTTCTGCATCCAAGCAGTAAATTATCCAATTTCACCTCATCTCCGACAAATGTTAGTTTCAAACGCCCCCACAGCACCCTCCCGATCCGTTCACACCCTCACTACAAACGGCCTTTTAATTTCCCCTTCTTTCTCTTTTTCACAAGCTGATTGGTGCATTAAAAATTTAGAGTATTTCTAGTTATTTATTTAAAAAATAAAAGGAATCAATACAGACAGAGCTGATGGTAAATATTCTATGACAACAAAAGTATTGCATTTAACCTCTCAATAGGGCAGTCTGACTGAAAGAGGATATCAATAATGCAGGATCACGGGATATATTACAACCAATGTCCATTATTAGATTCGCTTTAAATATGAGGCAGCTTCAGACCATAAACAGTGGGAGTTTATGCTGCATTAACCGCAAAACCAAAAAACATAGCTGAGTCAAAACATAAAGGAAGCCACTGAAATATTTATGGGGACGGAAACATTGTTCCACACAAGAACTGGCTAAATCCAAGCCAGGCTGATCACTCTTGTTTACTTCTATCTCTGCAATAGAAATATTTCTTGTATCACACTAAAAGGGTCATTCAATACATTTTCATATCCCATCATATACTGTATGTCTTAATATATTTAATAAAATATTAAACGTGCAATATTTAAAGCTGAAAATCATATTAGTTAGTTTTCTTTTATCGCAATAAGAGAATTAATTGAACACGGGTTGAATTTTAAATAATTTCAGTACTGATGTACGGCAATTTATTAAGAAATTATTCTGGGTGTTTCTTAATTTTTTCCTTTCTATAAAAGAACATTTTCAAACTGTTTTCTTTACTCTTTATTTCCATTCTTGCCATTGTGTAAATAATCAAATAATTGCTAAAGTTTAAGTGTCTGATTGTTTTATTAAAATGCATGACATTCATGCATATGCATATTCATTAAACAGAGTTGCAGAGCTCAAAAGGTACTGCATAACAGGAATGACAAAAAAGGCACAAAACAATCTGATGTGTCTTCAGCAGTGTAGATGAAACTTAACCCAAAGAAAACAACAACAATGGACATCCACCCCCAACTCAACTTGTATTCATCTCACTTTCTGTCCTCACAGACAATAAGGCCAACGCACAGCATTGCATGTTGTAAGCCATCTCTGTCAGAAAAGCACAAATCACAGCGTTTCATCAGCCTATGTGTCTCTCTCTCTCCTCCCTCCATAACTAAGCGAGCAGGCCTGCCATGTTGGCTCGCAGCTCTGTGTCTGAGAGATAAATGAAATGCAGATGACTGAAAAATGATATGATACACAAAAGCAAGTGTCATGTGGCTTTTGCATCCTCCTTGCTCACTGGCTTGTCTTGTGGCATGCCTTGGGCGGGATGAGTGGCCGACCCGAGCTACACAGATGCTCGTTAGCTCTACATGTGTTTCGCTGACAGCGAGTGTCTGACTGACGAGAGGGAAAGGCAAGGGGGTCCTGTAACATCATCTAACATCGAGAGCTCATCCTGAGAAATGGGAAAAAAGTCTGTCTCATTCTATCTTTGCAAGTTTGTGTGTGTGAGAGAGAAAGTATATGCTGGTGTGTCTGCCAAACAGGTGACAGACGATCATTACAGGTTGCGCCATATACCTCTCGACATTTCCCCATGTTGTACATTTGGTCAGCGAGATGTTTACAATGACAGAAGTCGCTGGGCTAACCATCGCCAAGGGGAAAGCCTGGGGCAACTGTCTGCGCGCATGCTAATACCTTACTTACACATAAATTAGTGTATTTTAGTATTTGAAGAAGTAACAGAACAGAGTGACGCATCAGTGAGATCAAAGGAACGCCTTCTCCCTCGTCTTTTTCAGTAAAAGGTTTTCATTTTCATAAATTGGGAATATATGAAGGAAATGTTTTCCTTGTCATCATTAGAGAAGAGACAGTTCTCTACATCTCGGGGTTATATCATTTAAGATCTGCCGACGAGAGCTCCAATAAATCTTCTTCCATGCATTCTTGTTAAGATATTTTCACTCATTTGTTTGAGTGTGACGACAGCTACGTTTGAACTCTGATGAGGATACGGCCAAAATCATTTACTCACCCTCATGCCTTACCAAACCTGACTTTCTCTTTTTCCTTAGTACATAAAAGGTGAATTTTTTAACAATATCCTGGCCACTCTTAAAATGACTGTAAATAAGAACTGGGTCAAAACTGTCTCTTCAAAAACAAATGAATCATAAATGTGGGGAATACAGAATTTAGTTCATTTTTCTCCAGTAATTTTTCCTTCCAGTGGTGTGTTAGCCATTGTGAGCTGAACTCAAGAACTGGATCCATTTGCTTCATGAACAAATCATCTGATTCATTGAGAAGATTTGATTCAAAAGAAGCCGACAGCTGTCAGCGAACATCTTTTCGGCTAGTTTTTTTGTGGTGTGTTCTACACGTAAGCTGTATTCCGGCTCACGTCGGCGGGAGTTCGCCAGATTCAGCAGGTTAAATCGGCACCGTGGCCTTCGGTAAGAGAGTTGACTCTGATTGGCTGTTTAGTTTAGTTAGTGTATAATGTTGCTGTTTGAGCATAAAAAAGATCGGCAAGTTTACAAAGCTCAAAATCCAATCCAAAGAAAGATATGTAACTCATTTAAATAATCCCCACCCAGGGAATACGCAAAAAAAGGGGTCAAGGCCTGGTTGAGCTGCGCTAGTGAAGATGAAGAAGAAAAAAACTGCTTTAGTAATGTGTTGTTGCCATGTCAAAGAGACAGTTTTTTCCACCCCTGGTTCTTAAAACCCCTTTGTTTGGCCTTCCTAAGGAAGACGATTTTAGAAAACTGTGGTTAATTTTTTTTAACACTGTTCCTGAACATTATAACCCCAATGTTTATCTGTGTGCTGTACATTTAACGGAGGACAGCTTCCAGAACCTAAGAGAGTACAATGCCGGCTCCGCACAAAAGCTTCTCCTGAAAGATGAAGCTGTTCCCACTTTGTCACAATCTTTGTTTATCAATCACAACCTGTAAGTATGTTTTCTTATTTTTTGTTGTGTTTCTATTAACAGTTCCAACAAGTTTTATGCTGTTGCCATGATGTAAACAAAAGGCAAAGCTGTTTGACTCCGCTAGCTAAAATTACAGTGTTGATGAAATGTTTGGCTTCGGGCTCTCGCTTTTGCAATCTCTCGTTTTTGTAATACTGTTCACCGATCCTTAGGAACTTACCACTCTGAAACATCCTGTAAAATTCTGTGCCTGCAAAGGTTTTGCACGATCCTCTTGTTTGTAAACATTCTCAGCAGGGCTTGACATTACATTTTTTGCTCACCAGCCACTGTGGCTAGTGGTTTTCCAAAGTTACTAGCCACTCAGCATTTTCACTGGCCACAATTTTGCTCGTGGGAAATTACATTTTATATGATTAAAGTTGACTTTAAAGTTGACTACAATTACTTGATTTTGAATCATTTTACTTGATTGGCTAGACTTAAACCCTTTCAAACTTTCAAATGCAGACTGACCACCAAAATCAAGACAAGGGCTACTTGGCATATCAGCTGGTATGTACAGGTGGGCAAGGGGTGGGTAATATGACCATAATATAAGTTATTTTTGTTATAAAAAGAACAAAGAAGCAAATTAGCAAATTACAAATACAATAGTACATTAAATAGCCTAAACTCTTTTTTTCAGATACAGTAAGTTTAACATCTTTTATTGTTTGATTAACATTAATGAAAGACAGGTATTTAATTGGGCTGCTGAATGCAGTTATTACCAACCTGTTTACGTCCACTTATGCCATAACCGACTGTATTCACGCTAGATACTGCACACGATGGACATTTTGACATCTGTGTGTGTGTGCGTGTATTTGACGCAAGGAGATCGCTTTTGTTGTGTCATTCAATGCGATCCCGCCTTCACTAACTGCAAGTTAATCGATAAGGAATTGTGATCGGATTGTAATTTTGTGCTACGGCGAGCTTGGCTACCTTTGATTAGGCTCTAGGCTGAAATTATATTCAACCCGCCAAAGTGGCTAGATGGAGTGGCTGTCTTACCCGCCACAGCTGAAATCTACCCGCATTTGGCGGGTTGGCGGGTGTTAATGTCAAGCCCTGATTCTCAGGGTCTGAATTGGGCCCGAATTGGTATGGCAAAATTGACACAATCATTAATATTTTTACCTGAGCAGATGAAACTCGAGGTTATGGTAAGGGATGTGATATTTCCGGAACAAGCTCTAAGCAGTTCGCCAATCACAACACACTGGGCCAGCTAACCAATCAGAGCACATTTAGTATTTCGGAAGGAGGGGCTTCATTGAAACAGGAACTAATGAACATTTGAAAATTGGGGAACTAATAAACAGGTGAAAATGAGGGAACAAATTAAGAATAACATGGCCACAATTTGACTAAAATGAGGGGATTGATTAATAAAACGTGGTCACAATAAGAAGTCATGAGAATGAATAATGAATAAGGCATGAGTAAATAATGACTGAGTTTTCATTTTCAGGTGAACTATTCCTTCACATTTTCTAGAGAACTCTTTACTAGTTATCAGACAAGATGTTCATTGTGCTACATCCATCTTCCTAAATTAAAAAAGAAAGAGGAGAAAAAGAAATTTAAGTGAGTTACAGACCCCTGTGTCTTTTAGGGTAATAAAAGAATATACATTCTCAGTTACTGTGAAACCTCGACTGTAAAGGGTTTCATATGACCTCTGACTGGGCAGGAATTAGCAGAAGCTGCTAATGAACATGCAGGCCTCTCTTCTTTCCTCTTTGTTAGCACTCTGCCGTGGCAACCTAGATAACAGCACTCAAGCCAGAGCAGTGACATGTAAAAGCTCTTTACGTAAAACATCAGAAATGCTCTGGCAGAAAAATACTCTTCTAAATACATAAATGAATAAATAAATAAAATGAAGAGTGGGCCCATTTCTCGTCTTTTCGTGGCGGCTTAGATGCAGACTGGCAGTAAGAGTATAAAAGCGGGTGTCAGGGGGGTGGGAGTGATGTGTTTGTATGAGGGTTCTGTTGAAATGTTTACTCTAATGGAGGCCATAATGAGTGCATACAGCGCAGCGCTCTGGCTCCGATAGGGGGCTGCGTGCCAGCAGGGCTTTAAAGGAAGGGCCCAAAGCCTTGGGCACTTGGCATGCCTGCTCTTCCCGCAATCTCCCGGCACACAGAGCGAAGGAACGGTGAGAACCTGCAGATAACTAGCCATAAAATCTGCCATCACATGCCTTTGATTACTCATCCACAATTTACTGTTTTTAACCCCCAACCTCAGATGCAGTAAATAAACATGATTTGCTTTTTCATAATCTTTCACCTCCCTTTCAACTCCCCCACCTCTATCTGTCTGCTGCTATCAAGGGTCCGGCTCATGTCTGTCGAAAAAAAATGGTTCCAACAATGCTCTCTTATCATTTGCTCAGTGCAATCCCTGAATCCTTTTTGTGAATAATAAAAAAAGGAAAAATCCCACATTAGATCAAGTATCTAATTGTTTGGCCATTTCCTGAAATGAATTAAAAGCCTTTTCTCCCGTATACTTCCAGCCAACATTGTGTCTGTGCACACATGTGCATATCCGAGGGTTTATTTAAATGAAGAGAGAGAAAGAGTTCAATTTGAATGACGCAGAAGCTGTCAGTGGCTTCTTGGACACAGAAGAGGCACAGATGAAATAGCACTTGCTGACTTGTTGTTATTTAAAAGCAGTTGTAATCCATCTGAAAGGGGCTGTGATATAATCCATTTAATTTCTCCTCCCTCACAGCAATAATATGGAAGAAAAAAATATATCAAGGCTATATAGCCTGGTGATTTAGTAATTATCTTTATTTTACCCTGGCGCATTTCGCCGCAGATTAATTGGATCCTTATCTGCTCCGAGTGGCAGGTCACTTACCTCGACGCACCACAATACGGTTTATCTTAATCCTCACCCTCTGCTACCTTTAACCATGGCCCGTATGAACCCGGAAAGATTATTTCGCATCGAAATCACCAACACAAACAGCATGGTTGTTATACTGCGTTTAATTGGTTCCCCAAGATAACACTTTACGGTGGTCTGATTGTGTAAAATTTGTGCACAAGCCCGAAAAGAAGATGATTCTTACCAATTGCTTCCCTGACATAGACAAGGCTGTTAAACGTGAAAGGAAATCGGGGAACAGATTATCGTGATGTGTGAAATGGGAAAAGACATTTGAAAATGCCACTTAGCAGGAGAATGCCAACACCCTTTACAAGTATTGTTTGAGTCACACACTCCTAAAGAAAAATTTCTGGAGTAAATCAGACACTGTAGCTCTGTTCCAGAACCTAGTGAACTACCTCGCTGTTTACAGCTGCCGATCATCGTCATGTAACCTCAAAAGTAACTAATTTGCAATGCAGTACAAAGTCAGCAACTCTGCATGTCACATAAGTATAAAATTACATACAGTAGCACACACAAATATTAGGTAAAACACATTTGTAAATTCACAAATTATATCAAATAAAGGTGGATTTAAGTAGATTTTCAAAAACACTGTTTGGAAGTTAGTCGGGCCGACACCAACAAACGTGTAACCAATCAGCATTAGGGAGCATATAACGGTTAAGGAGACAGAGCGGCTGACGTGAAGCTGATGTGCTGCTCATGCTCGCGGTGTGAAACGGCTGTAAGAGGGAGATTTGAAAGAAAAAATAAACTCCCGAAAGAGAGATGAGAATCCAAAAGAGCTCAAAAGAATATCACTGGAATGAAGGGTTATGACTGGGCAAGATCTTTACGACCCACCTTAATATTAGAAAAGCTTCCCAGCACTGGAGAGAGCTAAGCAGGAAGGCCTGAAAACAGACGCAGATGCTGCTTTGATTCTGCTTCACATGTGAGTAACACTGGGTTTGATTGTAATTGATTGNCTGTGAATCGAAACTAGGAATCGAAACTAGGAATCGAAATTTAAACTTTTGAACGATTCCGGGAAAATCGCAAAGCTAGTCCCGGTTCCAATCGATACTCGATACTCGATACCCAAGCCTACATAAGTATAAAATTACATACAGTAGCACACACAAATATTAGGTAAAACACATTTGTAAATTCACAAATTATATCAATTAAAGGTGGATTTAAGTAGATTTTCAAAAACACTGTTTGGAAGTTAGTCGGGCCGACACCAACAAACGTGTAACCAATCAGCATTAGGGGGCATATAACGGTTAAGGAGACAGAGCGGCTGACGTGAAGCTGATGTGCTGCTCATGCTCGCGGTGTGAAACGGCTGTAAGAGGGAGATTTAAAAGAAAAAAAAAAACTCCCGAAAGAGAGAGGAGACAATCCAAAAGAGCTCAAAAGAATATCACTGGAATGAAGGGTTATGACTGGCCAAGATCTTTACGACCCACCTTAATATTAGAAAAGCTTTCCAGCGCTGGAGAGAGCTAAGCAGGAAGGCCTGAAAACAGACGCAGATGCTGCTTTGATTCTGCTTCACATGTGAGTAACACTGGGTTTGATTGTAATTGATTGTCTGGGGCTGCTGTGCTGTTGGCAACTAACAATGAACTCTTGTTTGTATTTACTCTTGTGTACTGTACGTTCATTATTTGTGCTTCCTTGATGTTCGTTCATCATCTGCGCTTTGTTTTTTGTGAAGCATTATTTTGTTGCACGTCAGCTGTGATAAACAGACACCCACTCTTGCATTGCGTGTGTAAAGCCCGGAACACACCAAACCGACGGTTGGCTGTCGGGCAGTTTTTGTTCGTAGGCCGACTAAGTTTTCTCAGTGTGTTCCGCACCGTCGGCTGAAGTTGGTCCTCGTCTGCTTTTCGGCCGATTCGACATGTTGAATCGGCGTCTGAGCTTGTCGGTTAGCCGGGCCATCTGATCATTCTGACTGGCTATTCAGCTACTGCCACCTGCTGGTATGGAAAGGCATTTCTTCTTACGCAGACGCAGAACGGACGTGCTACTTGGCCGTCGGGTGTTGAGCATCGGTTTGGTGTGTTAGGGCAACTTTGGACCCAGAAGCTGCCGACGTGAGCCAACCCCACAGTCTGCTTTTGTCGCCGCTAGTTCGTCGGCATCGGCTTGGTGTGTTCCGGGCTTAACAGAGGCCAGCTAGTGAGAGTTGTGCAAGTAAACCACTGCGCACTGATGACAGCAGCGAACGGGGCGAGGTTCGAGACCGACTCGGAGCAGGGTGGTTAGAATTGGAGAGTGAGTTTTGGAGGTGGAGCAATGAAGAGAGGGGTGGGTTTGTTTGGGTTGATTTCAAATATCAACATTGTTCAACAAAGTTTTTGAGAATCTACTTAACCCACCTTTAAATGATAAATTAACAATTTTAAAAAAATAAAATAAACAGTGGGCAATGGAAGGAAATGTTGATTTAGATA
>RJVU01061675.1:2840515-2853336 GCA_003731715.1 Anabarilius grahami | reverse complement strand
AAAACAATTTCTGCTGCACTTAAGGTTCCTAAGAGCACAGTGGCCTCCATAATCCTTAAATGGAAGACGTTTGGGATGACCAGAACCCTTCCTAGAGCTGGGAGAAAGTTGTAGAAAGTCAACCATCACTGCAGCCCTCCACCAGTCGGGGCTTTATGGCAGAGTGGCCCGACGGAAGCCTCTCCTCAGTGCAAGACACATGAAAGCCCGCATGGAGTTTGCTAAAAAACAGCTGAAGGACTCCAAGATGGTGAGAAATAAGATTCTCTGGTCTGATGAGACCAAGATAGAACTTTTTGGCCTTAATTCTAAGCGGTATGTGTGGAGAAAACCAGGCACTGCTCGTCACCTGTCCAATACAGTCCCAACAGTGAAGCATGGTGGTGGCAGCATCATGCTGTGGGGGTGTTTTTCAGCTGCAGGGACAGGACGACTGGTTGGAATTGAGGGAAAGATGAATGCGGCCAAGTACAGGGATATCCTGGACGAAAACCTTCTCCAGAGTGCTCAGGACCTCAGACTGGGCCGAAGGTTTACCTTCCAACAAGACAATGACCCTAAGCACACAGCTAAAATAATGAAGGAGTGGCTTCACAACAACTCCGTGACTGTTCTTGAATGGCCCAGCCAGAGCCCTGACTTAAACCCAATTGAGCATCTCTGGAGAGACCTAAAAATGGCTCTCCACCAACGTTTACCATCCAACCTGACAGAACTGGAGAGGATCTGCAAGGAGGAATGGCAGAGGATCCCCAAATCCAGGTGTGAAAAACTTGTTTCATTTTTTCCAAAAAGACTCATGGCTGTATTAGATCAAAAGGGTGCTTCTACTAAATACTGAGCAAAGGGTCTGAATACTTAGGCGCATGTGATATTTCAGTTTTTCTCTTTTAATAAATCTGCAAAAATGTCAACAATTCTGTGTTTTTCTGTCAATATGGGGTGCTGTGTGTACATTAATGAGGGAAAAAATGAACTTAAATGATTTTAGCAAATGGCTGCAATATAACAGAGTGAAAAATTTAAGGGGGTCTGAATACTTTCCGTACCCACTGTATATACACACACACATACATATATTACCATGTGCTCGCAGTGAGATGTATGTTGCTGCAAACAACTTTCAAAAGATATTTTGTACACCACCCACCCAAGTTGTTAACATGCACTTTTTCCTCTGCATTGACAAGGATACTTTCCCAGTGTAAAGTTACCTGCTTGACATGCTATCGCCGCCTGTGTGTCGAGTGTCAGCACATTGGCTGGTATAATGTGTCATTGAGCCCTGTACTGAAGGTGGCTGAGGTGTTGAGATGGAGGTTAATCAGCTCATGTGTCATGTAGCATAGAGACGACGTGTGGCGCAGAGAGACCAACAAGACCTTAGTGAATCCCCCAGCTGCTTGGCCCAGCCAGTTAACACCACACATTCAGGTCATGGCCCGCCAGTGAAGGACACACAGCCCCAGATGTGTGATATGAACAGGGGATGCAGGTGGTATGCAGCCCACACACTAGCTAATAATGTGCTGTGGCACTTTTTGGACTTGCACCTTCCATCGAAAGTCGCTGGGTGATGGAGCTCGTCCTTGAGCGCATCAGGTAAAGACAATATCAGGTTTGGCGAAATGGTAAGGAGCCCCTAAGGGGACATGGTGATGGAAGAAAAATGTAAGATAGGAGAAAAGAACATTTTTATTTTTGCGTTAACATTTGCGTTATCTTAAAAGTATTGCATTTCCCTTGAGAAACTTTTCGTTCACTCGCAAAACTTTTGTGATGAAAATAATATGGGAGGAAGAACTATATTTTACTGCTTTTGCGAATACAAATTTTCTCATGGGAATGCAATATTTTTATGAGAGAAAGCAAAATTTTTTTGACCGAATGCAAAAGTTCTGCAAACGAACAAAGTTTCTCGGGGGAACACAGTACTTTTCAGCGAGAACACAAAAGTTTGGCAAGTGAACACAAAAGCATTCAAATATATTTTTTCTTTCCCATCTTATATTTTTTCCCATCATGTCCCCTTAAGGGCTGCGTAAAAATGGAGAGCTAATTTCCGAATTAATTTGACCAATTTCTTAATGTTGATATCCGTCTAATTGATGACTTGGTGCCACATCAATCCATTGTGCATAATTTATTTTGGATCAAGTCCCACATTATCATAATCACTCACTGGATATGCCGCTCACTGTGACACTTCAGCAAGTGGCAAAGCCGTGACTCTGGTAGGGATGAAGAGCGAGATCAGTTGAGAGAGAGAGAGAGAGAGAGAGAGAGACGTACCCAGCGGCTGGCTCAAACATCTCCCTTAGCAGACTCTTCTGTGATGTACGGGATGTTAAGATGTCAGCCCTTCATTCACTTAAAGCTGATAACTGCAGTCAGGAGTGTGACTGCGCTCAATTTGTTTGCAGACTGGCATGGAATGGGTTACCCGTCTGCCTGCCTACTCAAATGCTGCCGTTTGCAATCACTAAGCAGCTTTAGTGTCTCCTACCACAGTCCTGATTTAAAATTCATAAATGCTAATCCTTCATAATTTACAGTTTAAGAAGCAGCCCTGCGCGTGGGCCCTGTGGCCATGGCTCAGTCAGAGTAATTATCCCAAGGAGCTGGGAATGGACTACTCACCGAGACTTTTAACAGTCAAGGAAATCCCCTCCACTGGCACCCAACCCAATTACTCCAAATAAGTAAACAGATTAGCAAGTCATTTTCCCGTGCAATCTGGACAAAGAGGCCAAATCGCAGCCTTGCAAGGAGTCAGGTGGGTAAACAGTCTTAAAGTTGGGCCTGCGTGCTCTTTATAAGGTGTGAGCTCTGCCAAGTAATTTTATTAGCCATTTCATTTCATTTGTAAAGAGGAAGTAATGGATGATTGTTTCTCGCAGGGCTAACACACTCTCTCAACAGCATCGGAAGGTTATTCATTGCTTGCGCTCTGATGTAGGTGACGTCCTTGCAGCGTGTGGCCTCACGGTGGCTTTTTAAAGCTTCAACTGATCTGTGTTTCTGTTGTAGAGAGTGGATTATTCTATCTACTGTGAATGTTGCTAATGGTGGTTGACAACATCCATTTGGAACTGACCTGGTTTTTCAATTTCCTTTAATGGCTCTAGTGGTTTCACAAGGGGCTTTGGTTTTGATGTGGTACATTTGGGGGAAAAAAAAAAAAAAGAATACTAAGGCCAGCATATATGGATTTGAAATGAGAAATGTACTAGAGGTTGATTACAAATGTTCAGTCTGTGTATCAACGCTGCATTTGTTTCTTTCCTCATTTTGATTGAAAATCACTCACCATGTCATCAAAGTCGACCGTGTCATTCATTGACCATACATATATCAAATAATTCATAGTATTAGACATTAAAGTACCATCTTTTGGTGTAATGCAAGAGTAGAAAAGGCTGGAATGTCTGGCTTGATCTTGATTGCATCTTGAGAGCTTTATAGTGAATATATTTGAATAGATAGAATCTTCCATTAAGTTGCTGGAGACATAAAGCAAGATCTTTCCATAGATAATTTAGTCAATTAATGTTTTACTTCTCCAACTTGACCTCAAAAACATCCAGCACAAGTGTGCTCATAATTTCATCTCAGTGTCAATCTATTAGAATTAAACTAGAAAAAAATGTAAGGGTTAGATCAGGTAAAAATACAATACCCTTCAAAAGTTTGGGGTAAGTATGATTTTTTTTTTAATGAAATTAATACTTTTTTACTTTGCAGGGATTCATTAAATTGATCAAAAGTGACAGTACAGACGTTTATAATGTTATATAAGATTTCTTATTTATTTATCAAATAATCCTGAAAAAAATATATCACAGTTAAGAAAAATATTAAGCAGCACAGCGGATTTCAACATTGATAATAATAAGAAATGTTTCTTAAGCCCCAAATTAGCATCTTAGAATGATTTCTGAACGATCATGTGACTCTGAAGACTGGAGTATAATGGCTATATATACACACTATATTGCCAAAATGAACATGAATTGCCAATGAACTTTAATGACATCTCATTCTTAATCCGTAGGGTTTAATATGGAGTTGGCTCACCCTTTGCAGCTATAACAGCTTCAACTCTTCTGGGAAGGCTTTCCACAAGGTTTAGGAGTGTGTTTATGGGAATTTTTGACCATTCTTCTAGAAGCGCATTTGTGAGGTCAAGCAGTGATGTTGGTGAGAAGGCCTGGCTCGCAGTCTCCGCTCTAATTCATCCCAAAGGTGTTCTATCGGGTTGAGGTCAGGACTCTGTGCAGGCCAGTCAAGTTCCTTCACACCAAACTCGCTGATCCATGTCTTTATGGACCTTGCTTTGTGCACTGGTGCACAGTCATGTTGGAATAGGAAGGGGCCATCCATGAGCCAACTGTTCCCATAAAGTTGGGAGTATGAAATTGTCCGACATGTCTTGGTATGCTGAAGCATTAAGAGTTCCTTTCACTGGAATTAAGGGGCCAAGCCCAACCCCTGAAAAACAACCCCACACCATAATCCCCCCTCAACCAAACTTTACACTTGGCACAATGCCGTCAGGCAAGTACTGTTCTCCTGGCAACTGCCACACCCAGACTCGTCCATCGGATTGCCAGACTGAGAAGTGTGATTCGTCACTCCAAAGAACACGTCTCCACTGCTCTAGAGTCCAGTGGCTGGATCTGATGCTTTGCATTGCACTTGGTGATGTAAGGCTTGGA
This sequence comes from Anabarilius grahami, assembly GCA_003731715.1. Lineage (NCBI taxonomy): Eukaryota > Metazoa > Chordata > Actinopteri > Cypriniformes > Xenocyprididae > Anabarilius > Anabarilius grahami. The sequence continues at coordinate 2,848,618 of RJVU01061675.1, read as the reverse complement.
TGCAGCTGTTCGGCCATGGAAACCCATTCCATGAAGCTCTCTACGCACTGTTCTTGAGCTAATCTGAAGGCCACACGAAGTTTGGAGGTCTGTAGCTATTGACTCTGCAGAAAGTTGTTGACTTCTGCGCACTGTGCGCCTCAGCATGCGCCGACCCTTCTCTGTGATTTTACGTGGCCTACCACTTCGTGGCTGAGTTGCTGTTGTTCCCAATTGCTTCCACTTTGTTATGATACCACTAACAGTTGATCGTGGAATATTTAGTAGTGAGGAAATTTCCCGAATGGACTTATTGCACAGGTGGAAACCTATCACGGTACCATGCTTGAATTCACTGAGCTCATGAGAGCAACCCATTCTTTCACAAATGTGACCCGTCACGGAAACCAGGGACACAAGTCGGCAGCACAACTCTCGAGCAAAATGAGAAAGAAGCGTTTTTTTCAAAATTGGTGATTTTCGTTTTTTTGCAGAATCTGTTATGAAGAAGCCTCTCCATGTTTGAGATAGCAGTATTGGTATATTTAATAGCGTACATTTTGAGGTTGAAATCGGCTTGTTTTTCGGAGATTCTAGCACGCAGTAGGGGCGTGTCATTGTCTGTGTGTATTTCCATTCTGGGAAACGCGCCGGCGCGTTTTTCAGGATTTTTTTCACATTGCAGCAAAACAGACTTAAAATACTCCGTCATTTTTTGTCATAGAGACATAAGTAATATGTCAATTGAAACTATAGAATGTCTTCTTTTATTTGTGTACACTCAGAGTAAAAACAAAATGTTGTGCTTTTTGTAAAATAAAGAAAACTAACATGATGCGTGATCTCTCGTCTCCCTCTGAACGAAGTCCAATCTGATAGTTCTCATAAAATTAACTAAGTGTATTTTTTTTGTGATTAGTATTCACTATGTCTAAAGACACGTTGAAATGTCAGGTTTTAAATCGTGTAAGTCAAATCGAAAACAAATATTCTCTGTTTATGTAATCTGTATGAAAAGAGAGCCATGTCAGAAGTCTGTGATTCAGCTCATTATCCACTAATGCGGCCACGCCCACGGAGCGGGCGCTATTCAGACACAAATTCAGTCAATACATGCAGACATCGTCTCAATTGTGTATTTATTGTCTTGAAAAGTGTTTTGAATAGCCATAGTTAGCGATCTCTGGCCTCTGTTAGTTCAGTTAGTTCCTGGATTGCCTATTCTTCTTTAGCAGGCATTTGTGGACTAAAGGTGCACAGAGCGCCCTCCGGCTGCAAGTATGAATTGAAAACACCAGCGCTCACAGTGATGACAATAAATATTGAATAAATATTACTCCTCTGTATAGAAAATTGACATAAACATATGAGAATCCATCAATATTTCTCCAAATGTACATGCTTTTAAGCTAAAAGCCTATATGAAATGCCATAGAGGTAACATTGTTCAGACACTTTGCATCACAGAAATACATTATATTTTAAAGTATATAAAACCATTATTTTAAATTGTAATAAAATTTCACAGTATTGCTGTTTTTTCTGTATGTTTGATATACACCATCACAGAGGGTTTTTTCACAGCCTACCTGACTGAAAGGCCTCATTATTATGCAAGTCATTTCAGGTCATTATTATGTGATTCTTTTGTCTTCTCAGGTGAGAAAATTTCATTTCATGATTATAGTGACCAAAATGATCACGGTTATCACAGAATCCTGTTCAAAAAGTCCTAATGCTACACAATGAAATCAATTCACCAAGTTTTATGTAGAAAACCAGCAAATAACAAATAAAATTAGCATCAATATGTACTTTTTCTTTATATAAACATTAAAATAATAACATTAAAAATGATGGCCAGATTTTAAAGGAGTGTCTTGCAACATGTTATCTCCAAATCATTTTCAGCCTCTAAATCATTTTTATAAAAGTCAAAAAAGATAAATTACTGACATTTACAATGCACATTATCCTTTATTATTAATAGTATGCGGTCCATGCAGCTTTACAGAGGGGAGCTTTACAGGGGGTGTGGCTTATCTAAATGAGATGTAAATGAGCCCCATTGTCACTCCCAGCAGGTTAGAACAGGTGAGAACTGCAGAAACTTTAAAGGGGTTTTTCTCCCTCTTGAGCTTTTTTGAGTGCCTACCTTCAAATGGCCACAACTTCTCCAAATATTATCAGATTTCCATGTGTTACACATCGTTGGAAAGCTTGGAGACTACACTTTCAGAATCTGTGAATAACTCAAACTGCCCCAGAACCAACTTGTGTCCCTACTTTCCGTGGCTGGTTACAAATGTTTGTAGAAGCAGTCTGCATGCCTAGGTGCTTGATTTTATACACCTGTGGCCATGGAAGTGATTGGAACACCTGAATTCATTGATTTGGAGGGGTGTCCCAATACTTTTGGCAATATAGTGTGTGTGTACATATATATATATTGTAATGATATTTTAAAATTGTTATGATACAGAGGGGTCGAACACAGATGTAAACAGGTAAGCAGTCTTTATTTAAACCAGTGAGCAGGTAAGGCAAGCAGGATAGAGCAGATGAACAATGGTAATGGCTGGTGATAGTTACGGTCCTTTTTGTGATTGCAGATGAGAGAGTCTTGGAACGGAATGGAGCTGGAGAACGTTGGAGACGAGGGAGCACTCACACACAGACGCGGAACACACTGGGAGATCGGGATTCACAGGAGACAGGTAGGTAGCGAGCGAGGAGTCCTTGAGGTAAGTATACATGTGAGTTTAGCTTAACGAGACCGGACAGTGAGTGTTGGGTGTGAGTGCTCTTTATGGTGGTGTTGATGAAAGGGGTAATGAGGTGCAGGTGGCGGTGATCAGTACTCCGGTGATTGAGTGCGTTGTGATTGGTGCATGGTTGAGCCTGACGTGTCTGTGACAGTACCCCCCCCTCCACGGCCCGCTCCTGGGTTGGTATCCGAGTACGCACTGGAATGGAGTGAGTCCAGTAGTTGGTTGTCGTAAGGAGTTCTGTGCGTACTCGGCCCAACCCAAGTACTGGTTCCAAGAGTTCTGGTGGTCATGACAGAAGGTACGGAGGAAGCGGCCGATCTCCTGGATTTTCCTTTCCGTCTGCCCGTTCGACTGTGGGTGGTATCCGGATGTTAGGCTGACGGCCACACCTAGGAGAGAGTGGAAGGCCTTCCAGACACGGGAAATGAATTGTGGTCCTCTATCGGAAACAATATCTTCAGGAATTCCGAAGTACCGGAACACATGGTTGAATAATAGTTCGGCCGTTTCTATGGCAGTGGTTAGTCCTTTCAGAGAGATTAGTCGACATGACTTGGAGAAGCGGTCGATGATAACCAGAATGCAGGTGAATCCATCGGACGCTGGAAGGTCAGTGATGAAGTCTACCCCTAGGTGTGACCAAGGTTGATCAGGAACGGGCAGAGGAAGGAGCTTGCCGGCTGGAAGATGGCGTGGACTTTTGGAGATGGCGCACTCCCTGCAGCCCTGCACGTACCTTCTGACATCTACAGCCATGTTTGGCCACCAGAAGCGTTGTTTTAGCAACGAGAGGGTTCCATTGACCCCCGGGTGACCAGTGCCAGGTGACGTGTGAGCGGAGTGGATGGTAGGAGTGCGTCGTAACCGGTTGATAAAAAGCAAGCCTGGTGGACAACCTGGATTCGTGGAGGCATTGGAGGAGGGAATGGTCTCCTCTGACCATGTGATGGGGCTCACTATGAGGGAACTTGGGATGATCGGCTCGGGTTCTTCTGTTCTTTCTTCAGGAGCATGGAGACGGGAGAGAGCATCCGCTTTCACATTTTTTGATCCAGGACGGAAGGATATGGTGAAATGAAAGCGAGAGAAAAACATGGACCTGCGGGCTTGTCTGGGGTTAAGTCTCTTGGCAGCACGGAGATATTCGAGGTTCTTGTGATCCGTTAACACCAGGAAAGGGTGTTTGGCTCCCTCCAACCAATGCCTCCATTCTTCAAGGCCTAGCTTCACCGCTAGAAGCTCCCTGTCACCGATGTTGTAGTTGACTTCCGCCGGGTTGAGCTTGCGGGAGAAGAAGGCACATGGATGGAGTTTGCTTGGGGTCCCCTGCTGCTGTGACAGCACCGCTCCCACTCCGGTGGTGGAGGCGTCCACCTCCACGATGAAGGGCAGCTCTGGATCGGGGTGGACGAGGAGGGGAGCGGTGGTGAAGGCTTCCTTAAGCAGGTTAAACGCATTGGTGGCAGCTGGTGACCAGGACAGAGACTTGGGCTGATGGCGTAGGAGGCTTGTGAGAGGATGAGTGATGGAGCTGTAACTCTTGATGAAGCGGCGGTAAAAGTTAGCAAATCCCAGGAATCTTTGAAGTTCTTTTATGGTGGTAGGTTCTGGCCAGTTGGAGATGGATTCCACCTTCTTCTCGTCCATCCGGATGCCACTGTGGTCGATGATGTAGCCAAGAAAGTGTACAGATGGTTGATGGAATGAACACTTCTCAGCTTTTAGGAAGAGATGAAACTGCCGAAGACGGGTGAGGACCTCCGCAACGTGGTGGCGATGTTCGGCCAGGCTCCGGGAGTATATGAGGATATTATCGATGTACACCAGTACGAATCGGTTGAGGAACTCCCGGAGCACCTCATGGATAAAATCCTGGAATACGGAGGGGGCGTTGACCAGGCCATACGGCATGACGAGGTACTCGTAGTGGCCGGTGGGTGTGATGAAGGCAGTCTTCCACTCGTCCCCCTCACGTATCCGGATGAGGTTATACGCGCTGCGGAGGTCCAGCTTCGTGAACACAGTGGCACCACGGAGATGTTCCAAGGCCGCCGGGACGAGAGGAAGGGGATAACGGAACTGTATAGTGATCTTGTTGAGGGAGCGGTAATCTATACAGGGCCTCAAGCCTCCGTCCTTCTTGGCCACAAAGAAAAAGCTGGATGCAGCAGGGGACGTTGATGAGCGGATATATCCTTGATCGAGGGCCTCCTTGATGTACTCCTCCATGGCCTTCTCCTCCGGGATGGACAGAGGATAAATCTTACCTCTTGGCACTGGTTCACCCGGAAGCAGATTGATGGCACAGTCCCATGGCCGGTGTGGAGGCAGCTGAGAGGCTCTCTGGGGGCAGAAGACGTCGCTGAAGGGGGCGTAGCACTCGGGGATGTCGATGGAGCGTTTCTCAACTGGACTTTCAATGGAGGTGGTGCAGACTGGGAGTTTGTTGGAAGGAGCTCGTGGAATGGGAAGTCTAGAAATGCAGTTGGAGAAACAAGCCTTGCCCCACTTCAGGATTTCGCCGGATTTCCAGGAGATGGTCGGGTTGTGCTGCTCCAACCAGGGTCGCCCTAATACCACGTCAGCGGTGGAGTCCTCCAGAACCAGCAGATGAATACCTTCCGTGTGCAGAAGTCTGACTTGCAGTTGAAGGGGTCCTACCATCCGGCGGACATGCTTACGGCTTAGTGGTTTTCCAGTTATGGAGCTGATCTGGTAGATAGTCGGAGACGGAGCTGTCTTGAGGCGGAGTTGCCGACAGAGGGAGCCGGAGATGAAGTTGCCGGCTGACCCTGAGTCGAGGAGCGCCACAACTGTAAGTGAAGTAGCAGCAGCAGTAAGATTCACAACAGTGGTAAGTGGTTTCATTTTAGGAGTGGAAGGAAGAATGGCACTCACCATGGGACGAGGTGGTCGCGTGGGGCATGCGGAGATGACATGCCCCGGCGTACCGCAGTATAGGCAGAGGTTCAGGGTCAGCCGACGGTGTCGTTCAGTGGGAGTGAGACGAGAGTTTTCAACCTCCATTGGTTCGTGGCTGGTTCGTTGGCTGGTTCTGGGGAGCTGACGGGTTCGGACCGGCAGAGGAGTGAGGTGGAGAACGACTGGCCCTGGTGTTCCTGGAGACACGCTTGCATACGGGTGGCGCAGCGTATGGAGAGCTGGATGAACTTTTCTAGGCCGATGTTATCCTCGTATGCAGCGAGATGCAGCCGCACCCGAGGCTCCAGCCCTTGGCGGTAAGTTGTGATCAAAGCTTGTTCATTCCATCCACTTACGGCAGCCAGCGTTCTGAATTGCAAAGCATAATCATAGATAGACATGGAACCTTGTTTTAAATTGTACAATTTCTCACCAGCAGACGAGTCAGTGATGGGTTTCCCGAAAACCTCCCGGAAATGGGAAGTGAAGGATGAGTATGACTGCGTGATCGCGCCATGTTGAGACCAGATGGAATCAGCCCATTTTAGTGCTTTGCCGCGAAGTTGAGAGATGAGGAACGCTATTTTGGCTGTATCGTTAGGGTACAGGTGCGGCTGCATCTCCAGGACCAGTCCACACTGCAGCAGGAATCCGCTGCAGTCCTCCGCCGATCCGGCATAGGGCGCTGGTGTGGCCATGGGACTGCCGTAAACAGGTGGAGAAGAAGATGGGACTGTGTTGACGGAAGTGACTGCAGGTGCCGGTGAGGGAGAGGTGCTTGTGGATGGCGTTGGTGGATTGATGGTGAGAGTGCGGCGTAGCGCATCCACAAGTGCTTGAAATGGATCCTGTTGGCTCATGCTGGTTTCACGGTATTGGTCCGGTCTTCTGTTATGATACAGAGGGGTCGAACACAGATGTAAACAGGTAAGCAGTCTTTATTTAAACCAGTGAGCAGGTAAGGCAAGCAGGATAGAGCAGATGAACAATGGTAATGGCTGGTGATAGTTACGGTCCTTTTTGTGATTGCAGATGAGAGAGTCTTGGAACGGAATGGAGCTGGAGAATGTTGGAGACGAGGGAGCACTTACACACAGACGAGGAACACCCTGGGAGATCGGGATTCACAGGAGACAGGTAGGTAGCGAGCGAGGAGTCCTTGAGGTAAGTATACATGTGAGTATAGCTTAACGAGACCGGACAGTGAGTGTTGGGTGTGAGTGCTCTTTATGGTGGTGTTGATGAAAGTGGTAATGAGGTGCAGGTGGCGGTGATCAGTACTCCGGTGATTGAGTGCGTTGTGATTGGTGCATGGTGGAGCCTGACGTGTCTGTGACAAAAATATTACTGTTTCTGACTGTTTTGATCAAATAAATGCAGCCTTGGAGAACATAAGACTTCTTTCAAAAACATTAAAAAATGGCCAAACAGTAGTATCGCTCAAACAAATAACATCTACGTTGGCACATCTTAACCTAATATTTTGGACACATGCCATCTACAAAGTCATATGTAAAATGGTGACAAAAAAAAGACATTTACACAGACATGCATTTTCACAATAATCTAACTGCAGAAATAAATGATCAATAATATATTTTTTTAATATGACGTTTTAAAAATAGATACATAAAATTAAAATCTGAAATTATAAATGATACATACTCTGATTTACTCTTATTGATGTTGTATTTCACCTACAAAGAAGCAAGGGGCTGAGCTGGCATATTTCTTTATGGCTTTAATGCTGCATTGGGCCTTACACAGAATTTAGAGCTAACACAGAGTCTGCTCAGAGCAGCTTTAACTAGCCTGTGCAAAGACACTGTCTGGTAGATCAGCTACATCAGCTGGTATAACGACAGAATACTAAACTAAAACTCCAAGAAAAGTGTCAATGAGACAACATAAATGCAACCCAAACCACAAGATTCCAGTACAACATCCCCAGAGGCAAATCACAACACCTTATAAACTCACAAGACATTGATGTATATCTTTATACAGGTAAAAGTACCATATCTGACAACCATCAAGCATGTTCTGAGTCTGCTGCTGCTTGTTTACTCTAGTCATTGAATAATCACCTGTCTTTCAGACTCCTCTTTCCACAAGCCTCAGTCATCACACATGACTGTAATGGATTCTGAAAAGGCACCATGACTGAAATCAGTTCACTCCAAGATGATGAATCCATCAGTTCCACATTCATAAACACAATCTTTTGTTTCCTCCACATTCATTGTGAGAGATGATAGACTCTGTATGCCAGCAGGGATATGGGACTGAATGTTTTGAACTGCTATAATGAGCAAATAATAACCGTTGAGATTTTAAGACGAAAGAACTGTCCAGCGGCAAGATGTTAAACAGCTGTAAAGGGAAATCATATCTCTCTCTCTCTCTGTCCTCATCTCTCTAAATATTTATA
>RJVU01061675.1:2809362-2830985 GCA_003731715.1 Anabarilius grahami | reverse complement strand
GTAGCTCAGTGGTTAGAGCATGGCACTAGCAATGCCAAGGTCATGGGTTCGATCCCAGGGATTGCACATACTCCGATACAAATGTATAGTATAATGCAATGTAAGTCGCTTTGGATAAAAGCGTCTGCCAAATGCATAAATAAATAAATAAAATAAAAATAAAAGTATCATAAAAGTGATCTACATGACTATATTTCAAGCCTTCTGATGCTTTACAACAGATTTGTGTGATGAACAGACAAGTCATTTTTCATTAAATATTTTAATATCCACCCTAGCTTTCCTGAGAGAGTTTCTTTTGAGTCTGGTATTTGTAATGAATCAGACTCAAGAACAAAACAGGCCTGAATGATTTGCAGAGGTGGAAAGTAACTAATTACAAATATTTTTGTTACAGTAGGCTACTTGAGTATAATTAAATTGTGATACTTTTACTTGAGTTGAATAAAAATAAAGTATTCAACTTTGCTACATTTATTTTTCAAATGTGCCGACAGAGCAACAGGGTGAGCTGGTATTTGACAAGCACTTTTCAAACTAATGTGGTGGAGCTCTGCGCTTCAGCCAATAACAGACAGGTCTGACTCGGGTGCAAAACCAATCAAAACATCCAGTTTGGCTGGGGGGTGGGGGTTCCGCTTTGACATTCAATCACTGGCGCTTGCGAATTGAATCAGTATCGCTAACATTTCAATATTTAGTGAATGTAAGTGAGCTATGCTCATATTCTGATTTTAAATGATAATTTTGGCAGCTCCTGAAATGGGTCATACCATTTATATTACCAAGGCACTGAGCAGTTGAAGTAAATAGAAAACTCAGCTCATACAAGGGCGCAGTTATTGCATGGATGGAGCAAGAACAATGTAAGTGTCTAAAATGCATGCACACAGTTTAATGGTAAATGTTGCCCTCTTTAACAATGCAGTTAAACTAAATGTACGAAGCAATCTTTGTACGAAGCTGAAATAACCTCAACATTAGCAACAACAGTGAAATAAGATCGCATGATTTATCTGTCAATCAGATGCATGTAAAAGTGTGGTTTGTTACTATAGCAACAGTGGGCTCATGGCACATTTTTGGTAGAATGAAAAAAAGAGCATTTTATTTAACATGTTAACCTCTACCCCACTTTATTTTTTTTACCGCGATTTTCTATTCATACTGTTTTAATCTCTCATTTCTTTCTCACTTACCCTTCTTTGCTTTTGCCCTTCTTAAAAAAAGTAATTCAAATGATCTTACGTGGACTCACTTTTCGAAATTAATAATGAAACAGTTGCTCTTGGCAACAGGGATAGCTACGTTTACTTAGCATAGCGTCAAACACAACAATTTATGAGATTATTATCATGTTTTGCCCCAGTCCTGTTTGTGTTCTGTGAGACAGAAAATATATTATGTAATTAAATTCTATGAAACAGGTGATTATATGATATGATGCATTATAGATATACATTATTCTTATGAAAATGCAGAGATGGCTTAAAAAAATACAGAAAAAAATACATATCCTCGCTATTCTGTGTTTATTGTCTTCAAGTTTCATCAGTCAAAATGTCTCTATCTTCAGGTTATTCAGCTATAGCAATATCTGATGTCCATATAAGGGATTTCCTGTAACGTCATACGTTTAATACTTCTATGAATCTCACTTGTGGACTTTCTGCATGAGGGCACCCTCTGGCTTCCAGTATGAATGAAACAGAAAAATTACATGAGTGTGTTTAGTGCTCCATATTGCTAACATCGCCTTATTTTGTGTAAAAATAGAAAAATACTACTAAAGCACTTTGTAACGTAGTAACTGGAGTAGTTTTTCAGCCAACTACTTATTTACTCATACTTGAGTCATATTATTTTTCAGTCCTTGTACTTATTTCTTAAGTAGCAACACTTTTACTTAAGTACAATTTTTTTAGTACTCTTTCCACCACTGATGATTTGTTTGTAAATCAGACAAAACAATCACACAAAGCTATTATGTTACTTTATGGACTACTTTTATTTTATATTTATGGTGCTCTTAAAGTCACCATGAAATCAAAATGGACAATTCTTATTTTTTATGCGTGGGTGTGAAAGCAGGACAATAACCTCTCCCCTCCAGCAACCTGTCACTCAGATGAGATCACAGCAATAGTAAACCACAATAATACAACAATCCAATCAATTCCCGATTGACAAAATCAAGTCCTGCCCTACTTTTTTTTCTCGTACAAGAAGCCGTTTCACTGGAAAAGATTATCACAACTTCTAACATGAGGGTGAGTAAATGGTGACAGAATCTTTGACAGAAACACTGGTTACCATGGTAAATAATATTTGCAAGAAGTTGAGCACTTTATCTTCTTTCTAACTGGCACATCAAAATTAACCAATAAAAGACTGTCGAGTTTTTTCAAAGAAAACACCACATGCAATTATAATCCCATTAATCTGCTACAACATTGACACACTATTGAGTTCCAATGGGTTGTTAAAAAAACAAAAAACATACTGTGAGAACAATAGAAATCTGAGATTCTGGGGCCCATGTTCTAATTACCTGTGTACATTCCCACAACAGCCTCTGTATCCCATATGGCACAAACAGGTCAACATGAAAACCGAACAGGATCTAATTTTCTCATCTTCCAGACGAAGAACTAATAGATCAACAGACAGGCTCCTACTCTGGACTAGATTAGTGTTTTTTGTCCTCTATTGACATCTTCGGATTATCATATCAATATTTGTGTTAGTTATTTGGCTGCATTGTGGACTAGACTTCATAATATGGCCTAGTTTATTACTTCACATATTTGAAAGAGTGGGGATGGGTTAATATTTTCTGCAAACAGATTCATATCTCGAATGACTCTGGGAAACATTGAAATTCTCTGTTTGAAAAGCTGTGAATAATTAGACAAAGAGTCAGCTCCTCTACAAGATATTGAATGTGAAGCGTATGCGCAGCGCTTGTGCAGGTCTACAAATGTGTTTTCCTGTGTGCAGCCAAATTGGTCCCTTTGCTGACTCAGAAATAAGAGAATGGGTTAAATGCATTGCTTCAGCATTTATTGACCTCAGCAATCCCCACTTGAGTATTTCATTATCCAAATGTTGGAGACGGATGTAACTAACAAACAATCTGCAGTCTTCACTATACGCACAGAGCAAACTGTGCACTGATTATAAATTTCCTTTCTCTGCTCAATTGCAGGTAGGAGCAACAGCTTGAGGAGCTAAAAACAAACCTAGGCAATAATTGAAATGTAGCATGAAATTACCCCTGTAAATAACCAGCAGCCATTACAAGAACACATTCTTTCTCTTTTCCATTAACACCAGTCTGCATCCGGCAACAAACAAGTATGCACATGACTGCACGCGCTCACACACACACAGTGTAGGTGGGAGAAAGGTTTGGAGGGTTGTACAATTGCACATTTATCCTCAAAATTAAAAACGGTGATTGATCCGTGGAATATTAACGGTCAACCGTGTTTTTCATTAAGTTGTGAAGGGGAGCGGAGGAAGCCCTTTGAAGAAAAAAAGCTATGAGGGAAAAGAAAGAGGAAAAAAGGCCCCTCTGTTCAAAGTAGATCCCATATAGTGAATAACCCTGAGAGAAATGTAAATACCCGACTCCAATAACGCGACAGCACACTAATCATATTTACAAACTATATTAAATCTGTCCATTGTGCTTGCCGCTGCTAAGGATTGGCTCCCCATGTAATTGTCATTGTAACCAATGTTGGCTTATGGGGAGGGAGAATTTAACTGCAGTGATATAAGGTGACTGGTAGGCTTATTATTACTGCATTATGACCCAGTATATGTTTATTAAAACAATTTGTCATGCAGAACAGGACTGGGGGAATGGAAACATTAAATCCCAGCGTACTTCGGCCGCTGAAATGAGTTACAATAAAATTAATGGCGGCAAAGCCCGGGCTGACACCACAGTGCAGCGTAATAACCTGCCGCTTCGTTTCATTTGCTGATCATTTCCTGTCGGGGCCCTTGCCATTAAACATACATGTTGAGGATTATTGAAATAGGCCCAAAAAAGGTACCACGAAGAGAGCGGAGTGGAAAAGGCAGTATGTAGAGGTTTTTTGAAGTTCTGTTGATAAAAATGCAGAGGAATCGACTTCCCAAATCACAACAGACTGAGACGTATCTGATTAGTTTCATCGAGTATGTCTGATATGACTGATGCTGCTATGGGGAATTGATCACATGAAGCCCAAACACACTGCGCATGTAATAAAAGTAATCCAACTTGAAAATGAGCAATGATCTACAAGAGGAAATGACAGAAAAAGAAATGCACCACACAGATCAAAGGAAAAGATAATTCACCCCCTGGGGATTAATAAAGTATTTTATATTGTATAATTTCCATATGTGTGATTCATAGATCTTTCATATAATGATATTGGGTGCAAGCCGAGGAAGTTGGTGGTACATGATCTTTTTTGCAGGGTTAATTTCCATGAGCCTTTATATTAGGTTATCAACACCCCCTCTGATGCCAACACTCTCCATCTACCGGCAGTTCATGAAGCTGATTTAGTGACCTGCTTACGCTCAAAAAGCACATCAAGAAAAAGCCCTGGTCCTTCTGATCAATGCACTGGGTGATTTACAAGTTCTCAGGTGTTATTTCCATTTCTCAAATTGTTCCATCAGTGTGAAATGTGTCTTTCAACAGTAAATAGATTCCGGGAAAGTAATACAGGCCCTACAGTGTATGTTTTTAAACATTTACTAAAGCCCCATCCACTGATGTTATTATTTTAGCTTCTGCTGAATGAATTGTTTGCAGGTTGGATTGAGGACCTCCATTTTGTAAATCCCCTCTTTTTTTCTCGCTGGTTGGAATTTGCTGTTTTTTGTTTATATTTAGTAAAAACAGGAATTGGTCACGGTAGGCCTTAGGCACATGATGGGACCTGACAGATTTGTTTATCTATATTTCAAAACGGTTTTAATCAAACGGGAGGTATGTGAATGGGAGAGTATTGTGTTGCAGTTTTTGATGTCACTGGCCCTTGGGCCTCTGTTTTCTCAGATGAATTTCCTGATTACACAGAAAACATAAATAAACGGATGCTACCACCAGCTAATTCCACAATAATTAAAAATTAAGGGAGGGGATTCATTCAATATTGCATCTTATTGCTGTAACTCTTGTTGGGATGTGTGGAAATTGCTCCTGCTGCAAACTTATGGGTCAGCTCTGCAGGAAATCCACAGCATAACGTTCTATGCACTTTATCCACTACATTTGTTACTGAACCAATCAAATCTCATTAAAGACCCCATACAATAACAATACAACTGCTGCTGATATTTATGGGGTGAATACTTTATAACTCTTATACTTCCATAACTTTATAACTCATTGAAGAACTGGTTTCCATTTAATTCATGAGTTGGAATTTGAATTGAATTGGCCACACCCTACAGTGGGTTCAATTAGAATTAGAATTGGAATTATATAGGAATTAATTTAATTGTTATCCATCAATCCATCCTTCCATCCAAACCTTTTGAACTTTCAAACAAGACGTTGGCAAGTTATTTAAAGTTTTCTTGACTTTTATGGTTAAAAAAAAAAAAAACGTTATATGAATTTTTTTAAAATTTCGTTTTAATTCCACTTCCTTATACATTCAAACTTGAGTTGAAATTCTGCACCTTGTTTGCTACATCGAATCAAATTAAATTCAAATTCAGAAAATTGTTTTGGATATTAAAAGGCATTCTCAATTCAACTCTGAATGGCACACAACCCTGCTGTCTTGTATCCAATACAGGCGCCGCTATTCAATTCCTTGCTCCTTAAAATGGACAAAAGACTTACAACAGGATAAAGATTTATCAGAAATCTTGTGATCGTCTTTTTAAAATTTTAAACACCTGCTAGCAGTGCTCCAATGCAGTAGATTAAAGATGAGTACAATATCAGATCTGACAACAGCCCCTCAAAGTGATTTCACATCATCTTAACCACGGTCAGACTCTACACTCTTCCTTTTTTGTTTAGTCCATGCTTGTTGGGCCTGTAAAAGCTAGATTATTATTAGAAAAGGCAATTAAACATAAGTGAGGTCACTTTGAGTCAGACCATCCCACCCCACACCCATAGGCCTCCTTCCTGAACAGACCCTCTTAGCGGCACATTAATACAACTAATTACCATGTCAATCACAAGTAATGCTTATTAATTACCCCTTAGAAAAGGCCAATTTTAGACAGCAAGTAGTCCCCCTTTAAAAGCCCACTAAAAGACTGACTGCAGGGAAAGCTAACTGAGAGAGAGTGTGAGTGAGAGCCATGTTTCGGTCCCACTTATGGCATTAGTCAATCTGCTGTCCAGATGTCTTACACAGGTGACAGCTGCAATAGCCTAACAAGCAAATTAATCATGGGGCTTTTGTGGCACTTCTTTCTCGGGAAACTCATTTCGCTTCATAAAAGGCTTCATCTCATGTGAAAAGTGACAAATTGCGGGCGCCACGTAAAAGGGAAAGGCCCGAGCGGAGTGTGTGTGTGTTGCCTGAGAGGTACAGCCAGGCAGGATAACTCAGGCCAAGCCTGGCTCAGACATAATGAAGTCCTACTGCTGCCACGCCAACCGCAACTTCTGACGCTTCTCACAGGTGGTGCGCCCAGATTAAAAGCCACCCCTGCCTCTGAAGCCGGCCACACGGCTAGGCCTTTGAAGCCAGGGAAAAGCACTTACCACTGTGTGCTAATCACTCATTGTCTGTGTAGATGAACAAGGAAGCCTGGATGTGAACGAGCGCTCTCTCAAAACATGCCCATAGGAATCTGTTAAACTAGCCGTTTAACTTTGATAACAAGGCCAAGGGGCAAAATTCACACATGACCTTTCGAGTTTGAGTCACGAGAGCTTGCCGCTGACGTTTTTCCGGGCAGGCATTTTAAAATAACTACGTGAGTGCTAGTAAAAAAGGCCTGTTTCACACTCGCTACCCAAATGGGTTGTCTGTAAACAGAGCCACTGTGTTTCATGGTGATTTCAGAGTTGAAAATCTGTGAAACTTTTCAGCTCAGCCATAACAGAAAAGAGAGGGCTTCAATGGAAACACAAGAAAAGGAAGAACATAATGACTTTATATTTCAAAAAGGAAATATGGGCAATTGAAAATGAACAATGACAATAGAAGTAACAAAGCATAAAACTTTCGGATTTAGTGGAAGCGGGAAAGTTAATAATACAAAATAGGAGATAAGTCCTTGAAAGTCGTCCAACACAAAACTGCAATTATCATTGTTACAATTAAAGAAGAAAGGGTTTGCAAGGCAAAGTCTTCCTTTAAAGAGGATTACACTACTTCATTTGAGAGGGAGCATTCTCTACTCATTTCTCTTTATTTTTTCTCGAGACGTTTTAAAGTGACAGATGTCACAACTGTCATTATTACAAGCTCAATTATTGGATTGCTCAGTATTCACAGTTGCAAAACACTGTGATTTGTATTCCACATGGAAAATCCTTTCAAGTAACTGCTGGCTTTATGCCACATCTGGATTTTTGCTTCCTTACTGCATTACATACACACAGTATAAAACACACAATGCTAGTTCACGTGTTGCACCGAAACTACACATTTCGAGAGGTAATTCAATATGTCAACACAGCACCTAGCGTTTTATGTTCTCTTATCTGTGGAATGATAGATTGAGAGTCATCCTTGTGGCTGCTTGCTCTCGGTAAACACCTCAATCGCAGCAATAGATTTTGTTTAATTTTCTGTGTAATTAATGTCAGGGAAAGGGTGCTCGCGTCGACTTCCACTGGTTCGGCACAGTTATGGGCGACGAACTTGAGTGATGACTTCATTTATAGATCGCGGGACCATCGGGCGGATGACAGACGTAGCCGACGAGGCCTCTGCCTCTCCAGGACCGCGATAGAGCCAACCTCTGACTCTCCCACACTGTCCCACTGCCAGATAGGACCTTATCGTGACAGTCCATGCAATACATCTTCCCACACTACGAGCTGCGATGGGCAAGCTGGTTCTCTCGTTCAAATGTCTACTTTACATGTTTTAATGAATTACGGCTGGATTGTTGAACAGCCTATTACTACAGCAGGCAGTTAGTGACAGGTATTTTCCCATGCATCACTGAGGATGGGCTGTTGGAGAGAGCTGGTGACATATGGCTCCAGGTAGGCTGGAGTTGTATATATCTCCAGATAGGCTGTTTGTCTTCTCTCTACTAGTTGGATGAGAGTAGATTAGGGTTCTAATGTTGCTGAGTGGGTATACACATGTGATTGTGTGATTATTTGATGTTTGCAGCATGAAATGGCAGCATCATTTCTATCATTATAACTTTCTGTCACAAATGCATTTGTCCTCCACATAAACCAGGAACAGACATGCCTTAACATGTCTCGTTCTACCTCAGATTTCACCTGAATGTTTCTGCATTCCATGTCACCCGCCCATTTCAAACGGTCTGCTGATATTTTGGCTTGGGTGCTGGCTGTTGTGTGGTAAAAGTTGGAGCTGAGTTTGGGGATTTTGGATTTATTTACTTATTATGTACATACATGTTATTACACCTGTACTTAATTTCTGTAATTCTATCTATAATTACACTGTTGAACTTTCTCTTACCTTTTAACCCACTCTTAAACCGAACCATACCACCAAACCTGTCCCTAGTAGAAAAAGTGTTTTGCAATACAACATGAACACAATAAGTAGGCTACATTTTACTTATTTTTTATATAAGTCCTTAAAGCTGCAGTTCATAATCTTTTTTTAAAAATGATCCAAAATCAATTTTTGAGCAAGTACTTAACCATCCAGTGTTCAAAACTATCTCCTTACTTTAGCGCAATTCACAACAGTAAGCTTGTGATAATGTGTTCTAATCCGAGTGGTACTAGTGGGATTCCGCGGGAAATTCGAGCATGCTGCTGTTCATCTTTGTGCCATGTCTGTTTACGTAAAGAAGGAGTCCCAGCTAGTAGGCTATATGGCATGTGAGGATGCTGCAGGTGGCAGATTATTTATAGCCTTTTCTCACAGCAGCTGGAGTAATTAAACTTATCATTCTGATGGCGGACTGTATGGTAAGACAAATTAACTTTAGAGATTAGACTGTACAGAAATTTAAATCTACAGGTAACGCTAATACACACTAAATACATGTAGTCATGCAATGCTGATGTTGTAACATTACAAATTTGAGTAATTATTATTAACAATAATAATAATAATTTGCACTGTTTGATGTGATATATAAGCTATCATTAGATTTAAATCACCATTTCTAGCACGATTTATTGTAATGCTTTTTTTTCCCCTCAGTTGGTCAGAACAAAAGTGGTAGATTTGTTACTCACTTATTCAAATGACATTTTCCGGTTAAAATTCTTATTTTGGTCATACTTCCAAGACTACAATCTGTGATTCCGAAGTACAGTATCCACCGGTGTGGCTGACTGACAGCCACACATTCTCCTCAAAACATTAGATTCATCTGCGCTAAGGAGCCGTGCTGATGCACAACCCACGTAAAGATGATAATTCCGCAACTAACTGCAATTGCAGGTTTCAATCAGAGATGGCAAACCTTACTGACTGATGCTAATATAAAGTGTGACCAAGAACACTTTATCATATAAGTTCAATTGATTATAATGCAGCATACAAAATATAATGTGACACAAAAACAGTGAAGTAACATCATATACTGCTACTCACAGGAGAAAAAAAAAAACCGACCTGCTGTTACACTATGGAAAAAAGTTAGTAGTACACTCTGCATCCTGCCACCCTTATCCCTCAGACTGAGGCATTAATTTGTTTATTTTATTATTATTATTATTTTAAATGAATGTAGCATTGATAAACACTGGCTGACACAAACACTGGGACTTATTACGCTGCTCAATTACACTTTCCACAGTCTCACAAAAAAGCCCCCCTCCAGAGGTACTTCCTGTGCATCACTAAAACAGCCATTTCACCCACATTTAAAAGGATTCCATAAATTCTCTGGAATTTTAAAGTGATTTAGTTGTGTTTTTAATTTTCTCTGCTGGTATCCACTCGTTGGAAAACAAAGACAGAGCACATAATAGAGAAGAATACTAACTGTACAGAAAAAATAAAATAAAAATAAAAAATAAAATAAACAAAAGGTCATCACAAATCTTGAAACGTACAAACTCCCAAATATGACTCCTCCAAGAATGACTCTTTCTGCAAGTTAGCCTACATCATTTTGTGAGTAGATGGCAACAAGTGAGTGAGTCATTAAGCATCTATTCAAAAAAACGCACTGAATCAGGATCGAAGCAAGCGATTGTCTTTATGAGTGGACCATTGAATCATTCATTCAACCAATTGAATGAGTCATTGTTTTTGAGAGAATAAGTCACTGATTCCTTCAGAAACAAGGCATGCTGCATGTGGCTCAGAGATGAAAGCACATATTATACTTTTACTTTATTTATTTGTTTTATTTTTATCAAATACACTCAAACTTTGTCGACTGGCAAATACAGCAAGGAAAGTCTAGCAGGGCATTTTCCATTCGGTTATGTATCAAGCCCTTGATATATGACAAGGACTTTGCTTAGTTTTCAATATTGGTTTTTGGTAATGATACATAACAGAAACGTCAAACGATTTGATGACACTGCTGTCTTAGCTGCATTGTTCATTAGCAAAATGTCATTAAAAGCACATCACCGCCTGCCGGTTGAGCGTCATGGTTAGAATGGATTTGTTTAAGTCGTTTGAAAGTTCTCCTAAACATTTTGTTCAGGTCAGCCCCTCTCTCAATCCAAGACGGTATGCATCATGATGATGGAACCTCTCTTACACTTTGAAGTCTGCTGCGTCTCAAGATGATATTCATCAGTTGTGGATGAGTCAAACTTCTTTTCTGCCCTGCGATGAGTGTGATGGTATTTTGAAAATGGCTCAGGTTTCTATGGGCCTAAGTGTCTTACACCCCCAAGACAATATTGCCCAGGCGCCAGGAAAGCAATATTCAAGCCATTCCATCACTCTAATCCACTCCCTACACATCCATATTTCATCCTACCTCAGCCTTAATGAAAGCCATGGCAAACTTACCACTGCATCTCGTAACAGAGCTAAAATGGAAAATTAATAAGTAAAAAATATGTTGGCCTTTATATAAACTAAGAAGAAGGATGTGTAAGGCCAAACTCTGGTACACAATGAAAGGAGTCCAAAAATAAATAAATCTGAGCACAAAAAGTGAGAAAGAGAGAGAGATAGAAGAACTGAGAAAGTCCTCTGAAGCTCTGAAACAGCTGGAAAAGGCTGGCTATCTCTATCCCCAGTTACCCCATCCAATCCCTAGTTCCCTATCCAAGAAAAGACAAGCGGCTGTTTATTCCAATGCCCTTCAGCTGACATTAGTGCAGGTCTCTTGTGCAATGCAGTTATCTTCCGCTGTCCTGAATATGTGACATTTTTTTAAGTAATGTTTGGCTGTGTTAAGCGTCTCTTTCCTCTAGATATTTCCAGTAAAGGACTACTGGGGCAGAATTCATTTGGTGTATGTGTGTGTGTGTATGTTTGGTGTTTAGGGGGGATCGAGGGCACTTGTTTCCGTGCTTGGTACTTGTACCTGTGAATACGTGCTGGGTCCCCCATGGGCATCCTGCTGAAAAGGAAAGAAGAGCAATGTGTGCCTTCCCATGAGCCACTGCGGGACGTTGCACAAGTTATTGAAAATCTGTGTACCTCAATTTCCCCATTTGTCCCACTGAAAGTGCAAAGCTCATAGGCTTGGCTTAAACAATAATCCTGCATGGACAAGGCCTTCTGATATTACATTTCAACCTACAGGGATCCTGGCCATAATTTTAAGGAACTAAGGCTTTGGTTTGTTTTTACCTCACTCTACTTCCTACAAATACAGTAAAACAGAGTCAAAGTTTGGAAATAATACATTAGGTCTTTCCAAAATCACAATTAAAACGCACTGAATAATGTAAATCAATGATTACTATAAGTCTGAACTGAGGGAATAATCAAACACACTCTTTCTCTCACACGCTCAGTTAGTAGCATTGGAAAGTCTTATTCATTTTACTAAATCGGTTCATCCTAAACAGTTATCTCTGTAATACACTACCGTTTAAAAGTTTAAAGTCAGTTAGATTTTTTTTTTTAAAGAAAATAATGCTTTTATGCAGCAAGAATGCATTAAATTGATCAGAAGTGACAATAAAGACATGAAATGACAACAGATTTCTATTTCAAATAAATTTAGCTATTTTGAACTATCTATTCATCAAATAATTCTGAAAAATAAAAAACTATCACGGTATCCTCAAAATATTAAGCAGAACTACTGTTTTCAACTGTGAAAATAATAAGAAATGCTACTTGAGCATCAAATCAGCATATTAGAATGATTTCTGAAAGATTATGCAACACTGAAGACTGGAGTAATGATGCTGAAAATTCAGCTTTGCCATCACAGGAGTAAATTAAATTTTGAAATATTAAAATAGAAATCAGTTATTTTAAATGTAATAATAATAATAATATTAAAATAATATTTACTGTTTTAACTATATTTTATAATCAAATAAATGAAGCCTTGTGAGTATAAAAGACTTACAAACCCCAACATTTTGAATGTTACTGCTGGAAAGTCCAATTCATTATAGTGAATTGGTTCATTCTTTAATACACCTCATGCCAACAACAAAAACACAGCTCTGATTAAATTATACATTTATTAGGATCTAGAAATTATAGTAAGCTTCATTTTGTTTGTAGCTAACTCCTACTTCCCCAACACTTGTCCATGTGGCTATTGTGAATATGAAATATTTTGAAAATATCACATACTTCATATCTCAAAGTTCTATTAGTGAACCCCATACACTGAATATAAATTTCTGTGACGTAACACAGAAACAACTGTAGATATGCAACAAATGCAACTTTAATTTAATGACTCCCTTATCGCAATGAAACCTGTGTGAAAAATCTGCCAATGGTCTGAACAATAACATTCAGAATCAATCACTGGCCTTGCTCTTTCATCATGGTCTGTGACCTGGTCTTCCATGAATAACTTTCTCCCTGGTTACATTCCCCACATCTAGACTGGGCTCTGCTCTGATTAACACCTCTAGACAGTAGATTAATGTGAGCTCTAAATTATGCCATCATTAGTCCATTGATTATTTCTAAGTAATTAAACCCAAACACGAGAAGCAAGGTGGCACGCAGCCGCTGTAAATTCAGGATTCACCTTCTCGGACAAACAACACAACACAGAAAAATGCTAGGAATATGCTTGAAGAGAATAAAAGATACAGGCATGAAAAGATTAGTTGGCCTGCTTTTTACAACTCCATTTTGCATAATGGGGGAAGTGAAGGGAAGGGCAAGCAAAAACTGAGAAAAGTGGTGAAAACATGCTCGGCTTATATTGCAGAGAGTGCTTCCTATTACAGTGCATAATGACTCTATTTGCACTCCATTAGGTTACATGAACTCTGGTACTCATGACACACCGCGCTCATGCCTGCTGCTCTGCCGAAATTGAATGCGTTACGCAACCATTCCACAGTCTAGCATCTGCGGGTTAAACATCTCCACTGGTGTTCTCTGAAACAAATGCATCAAAGAGGCTGAATAAATGGTCTAAGAGTGAAGGTAAACTAACCGGATTACTCCATTATCCTATTAAGTTCACTCTGATACACCGAGAGATAGCGAACAGGCAAAAGCCATCAGAGGACATTAAATGGGGTTTGGATCCTCTCATGACTGCTCACTAGTGTCTCTGAAATTGAGCAGAGTCCTCGCAGTGACGTGACTGAGGCGAGATTACCGCGCTGGGGTTCAGGCGAGGCCTAGTTGATGGCAGCAGCTTCCACAGAGAATCAAATAAATAAACTGCTACCACAGAGGCCTGTTTCATTGTGTACGCCCGCCTGAATGAAATATCAACAAAAAGTCTCGAAGCACGAACAAATGATTCGCTCAAAATTAAAAAGAAATATTTAGATCTGGGTTATTAAAGGTAAACATCAGCAAAGTATGACATTTGAAAAGGATTTCTGCCCCTCATCAAAAGGTCTTGAAGTGGTTCGAGCATCCAAAGGCAACTGGATTTTCTGGATCGACACCAGCATTCACAACTTCACAAGCAGAGGGGGCGGTGTGTGTGTAAGCAAGCCACTAAAGATTACTGGCAATCCCTCCAACCAGACTCCCCACACACAAGCGCACCACCCGTTTGAGGGATACAGCGAGTTTAGATGTCACACGGAGGCACGGAACTCCATTTGCCAACACGCATCTCCAGGAAACACTACGCTTTCACTCTGATTCATTCCACTTTGTTATGCCCTTGCTATTCACAAGCAAATTGTTTCTAAAAGCAGTGTGAGGGAGGAAATGGCTGCTGCGGATAGGTGAAGACTAACGCGTGATGACACCGTGTTTAATGAATTTGAACTCTGAATGTGAGGCGGTGGGGAGAAAAGAGAGGGAACAAACTATAGAGAAGAAAAAGAGCAAAGCCTGCAAATGAAAGCAAGAGAGTGAAAGAAAGAGAGTCAGACCAAATAGAAATCCAGCACTGCAATCCCCTTAAGCAGCCTCCTGAAAGAAGCAGTCTCAGCATAAGGTATTCCCACTCCTGATAAAGGACTTCCTCCCCGCTCATAATCAACACATAATGCATTATTTTCCACAGATAACGAGAAAAGAATTAGTTCAAATTATTTTAAGTTTTCTTAATTGCTTTTGCTGCCTGAAGCTGTTCTCGGCTGCAGCTTGAGTCTCGCTGCTGTTAAACTTACTGCTGAGTTTACACACTCTTCCATTAGCGTTAGCCTAATTCATGCACTTATCTTCCAATTGTAAAGTAATGGTTTATGAAGCATTCTGGTCTTTATCTATATGTACACCTCCAATGCAATCATGGCCCTTAAATGATATTTCCACTAACACTCATCCCTAAAATTAAAAAAAGCAGTGGGCGTGCGTTTCAGTGAACAAGCTAATATCCTAGATCCCAATGGGGCATTTACAGGTGGGTTTATAACTCTAATTATCATGCACAATTACAGTACATCAACATTAGTAGCCTATTGTACGCCTGTAATACATCTTGTAGACAGGTGCCTCGGCTATGGAGTATTTGTCTTGCATTAGAAAAACAAAAGTTCACAGAGATGTAATGTCCTACCCGTGGGTGATAATGAGGAAGGCACATTGCGATTTTAATAGAGTGGCATAAGGGGCAATAGAGCATATCTGTTGTAATACAGTAAGTCACAGTCAGGCAGGACAAAGACATTCCATTATTTTTTTAATAACACTGAAGGTTTCTTCAGTTTAAACATGATTAGGTCGAGAGTATATGAATATATAAATATATATACAGGGAAGAAATCATATGCATAACCTTGAATGATTCAGCTCCTTCAAAACCGGATCCACTGATTGAGACAAGAGGGATTTTGAGCTTAGCTTGAACTTTTAAGCTTAATTTGAGTTTAGCTTGAGGAACTGCCAGAGAAATAAACCTAGTCCTAATTCTGAGCAAGGCGTTCTGTACAAGGTCGGTTTCAGCCCTTAACAAAGCTGTTAATGTTCTGCAAAGAATGTGCAAATTCCAAGTGCCAGTCTGCAGTACGAAGCCGAAAAACACTCCTGCTACTTAGAGCCAGTGATGGAACAAATTTGGTCAAATTGGTAAAGTGCCCAAAGGGAGGAGGGAGACGTTCCACGGAAAACCAATTCCAAGCTTGGGTGAGCCCAGCATTGTTTGGAAACTCTCCAATCTGAGAGGCCCAGCATTGAGTGTTAGGCATAGACTGTTAAATAAGATTAGAACAACGGGCTGTCGGAGTAACCCCCAATACTAGAGAGAGGGGGATTTCTGTCATGATGTAGTAAAGTCGTAGTCTCCTTGTGCACCTGTCATTATAACATTTGGAAAATATATGTGTGCGTTGAAAAGCAGAATGCTGCTAAGTGGCCATTGGGCGATACAGATTTAGAGGTTGCTTTGTGGATGCTGTTCGGAGAGCATCCGGTTTCCTGCTTTGATATATTCCTGGTAGCACCAATTAAGCTCAGCCAATTCCTACAGGAGATGAAGAGAGGGCTGATGGATCTGTCATGGGACCGCATGATCAAAGCACACAGAGTGAAGAGAGAGGGGGAAAACACATCACATGCAATTTCACATTTATTAGAGACTTTAAGAGGCTTGTTGTGTGCCGTGTAGCCGGTATGAAAACAGTGCTGCTTAAATCATAGAGAACACAGCGTAATTGAGACCTTGGAATAGCGTGGCAAAGTGGACATGTGCGCTTTCCTAAGATAATGGCTGAGAGAGAGCCTTCAAGCCTCCAGATTACCCATGATGCCACTTCTACCAAACCTCTCAACAAATCGCCCCCCCACGTCCTGTCTATCTCATGTGAGAATAGCTTCTGATTCATAAAATCATTATTAAATCCCAAGGTTGTGTCACGAGCCTGCTGCTTTAAAAGGATACGTTTTAAGCAGTGGTAAGCCCAAGGAGGCTTTCATTGTGAGTCAAAATGTAAAAGCATGTACATTATTTGGCCACATGTCATGATTATTTAAGAAGCTAAAACATTTTCTTTGACAGTGAGGCAGCTTCAAACCTCAATAATGAATAAATCCATAAAAGGCCTTGATAAACCTTTCAGTTCCACATTTGTAGGAATAAACTTTTGTGCAAAATTTTGGGGTCAGAAAGATCTTTTATTGTTTTTGAAAGAAGCCTCTTATGCTCAACAAGTCTTCATTAATTTGACAAAAATAAATAAATAATAAATAAATTAAACAGTAATATTGTAAAACAAACTCAAGAAACATTTCTTATTATAATCAATGTTGAAAACAGTTGTGCTGAAACCAGGATACTTTTTCAGAGTTCTTTGATGAATAGAACGTTAAAAAAAAACAGCATTTATTTGAAATAGAAATCTTTTGTAATATTATAAATCCTTACTGTCACTTTTGAATAATTTATTGATTCAATGTTTAATTTAATTTCTTTCTTTTAATTAATTTCTTTAAAAACAAATCATACTGACCCCGAATTTTTGAACGGTAAATGTTTAAGTCACTCAAAAATGAAAATTTCTAATCCTGTATTACTTTATTTCTACAGTGGAATACAAAAGTATATTTTTTCAACTGACTTTCATTGTCTGGACCAAAAAAAAGAAAGAAAAAAAGTTTGGAACCACATGAGGGTGTGTAAATAATGATACTATCACTTTAATTAAAGGGATAGTCCACCCAAAAATGAATATTTCACCATGATTTACTCACCCTCAAGCCATAATAGGTGTATATGACTATAAATGTATCTTTTTTCAGACGAACACAATCAGAGTAACTTGATGCAAACGGCCGTACACATCGAGTTACGGCAGAATCTCTGACGCGACGAATGACGTATTGACAAACGCGGACGCACAGAGGATAGAGCAAAACACTGGTCACAAATTAGAAGTCTAAAAAACTCATCACTTGACTTTAGAGGGCCTTTATTCCTAATGTGCATGGAGCGGTGTGGATTACTTTTATGATGGATGGATGCATTTTTTTTGGGCTTCAAAATCTCTTCCCCCCCTTCACTACCATTATAAAGCTTGGAAGAGGCAGGATATATTTTAATATAACTCCAATTGTGTTAGTCTGAAAGAACATAGTCATATGCACCTAGGATGGTGAGGGTGAGAAAATCATGGGATCATTTGCTTTTTTGTGCGAACTATCCCTTTAAAATGGTAAAAATGTAAAAAGTCTGACTAATGTGAATTTGAAATGCTAATGTGCTGGATGTGCACTAAACTAAAGAATGACCCATACTGAACCGGTCCAGAGCATTAGTCCTGCTCTCTGTCCTGTCTTGCCTGACTAGGACAGATGGGGGAGGTAAATCAAGGCAGCTGAGTGGAGAGCGCTGGTGACAGTGCATTAAGGCCTTCTCCCAGCGAACTGTCACAACTGAACATTGGGGGTGGGGGGAGTTTGATCATACGTGGCTGCCGTCCTGTCAGACATCCTTAAAAGCAAATGGGGCCTAAGTGCAGTTCAGCTCTCTCACTGAGACGACCGCCACTGTGTACAGGAGCATCTGCTCTCCCCACTCTCCGCCCTTCATCTTCATCACACTCCTCTTCCTCTGTACATTACTCACAGAGGACAATGAGGTGAGAAGTGATGGCGGAACCGTCTCTGTGCACTTTCACCCTGCACCCATAAAAGCCTCTGACAAAGTGTCAGTCTTCAACATCATCATCATCTCCAGCCCCGTCATTAAGAGCCAGAAGAACTTTTATGCTGTCTTTGCAGACCGTCAAACATACAGGCCACTTTTAACTCCCCCTCTCCAGCCAGTACATTTTCGTGCCAACACTGGGAAATCTAATTGGGAAAAGGTACTATTTTATTCATCAATATGGTGGAGCTCCAGGGGCCTAGCTGTCAGAGATAAGGTCTGTGTGAGTGCTGCAGTGTGTTGCAGGCCAGACACATCCTGTATGCTTGCACATACATGGACGTCTGTGGAGGTCTCTAGAGGTCCAATGACCCTGGTCAGTCGTATGACATCATGCTTTAAATTTAAATAAAGCTTCCCAGATTAGGCTGCCGTTTGACAATTTTTGTGGGCCTTTTTCTATTTTTATTGATAGGATACAGAAAGAGAACCACACATGATAGGGAGGAGAGGAGGTGTGTGTGATCAGAAAATGTCAAATTTGTGTATAACACAATGAGTCTGAACATCATTAGGCCACTGCTCCAAAAACAAAACAAAACAACAACAACAAAAAAAACAATATTACAATCAGTGTTGGGGAAAGTTACTTTTAAAAGTAATGCATTACAATTTTGCATTACTCCCTAAAAAAGTTACTAATTGCGCTACTTAGTTACTTTTTATGAAAAGTAATGCGTTACATTACGTATGCGTTACTTTTTCTCACCTGGGCTGGGCTTGCTTGTTTGTTTTTTAATAACAACAATAAAGTTCTATTTTTGGCAAATGTTAAGGCCCTTTCACATTAAAGTGAAATGAATAAGCCTCAGGCTGAAGGAAATGCATATTTACTCCTGTACAGTAGAGGGCGCAACTCAAACAAACCTTTCAGCTGTGCTGCCATTCTGGGTTAAAGAAGAATAGGATACAAGAGGAGGAAGTTCAACACTCTTATTTCGAAATCTAATCTAAAGTAATTTTTGTTTATTAGTATGGTTAAATTAGATAATTGAAAGTCAGCAGAAAAGACACTGGTTAATAAAGTGACATTAAATACATAAAGTATATTTGTGTCATTTAATTTAGTTAATTATTACAGGTTTGCATAAAATTCTGAGATTGCATTTCACTGTTTTTATTCATTTTGAGGAATACTGAATGTTTTTGTGTTGCTTTGCACTATATACCTTCATACTGGAGAGCTGTCAGTAAATAAATGTGAAAAAGTAACTTGCGTTACTTATTTGAAAAAGTAAATTAGATATTTTGTTGTAAATTGAAAAAGTAATGCGTTACTTTACGTAATCTGATTACGTAACTCAAGTTACTTGTAATGCGTTACCCCCAACACTGGTTACAATATGTTCTACTGAAAACTTTTAATATGCTTCTGGTAAACAGAACACATTTTCTTTGACTTGATAGTCCATAGGAAATAATTTATTTCTTAGAATAATAGTGTGCAAGCTTATCCTTTTGCCTATGTGGATTTTTGTGGTCTATGCACCCAACCTTTAAATTGCGATGTAACAGAAGTAGCTACAGATCTTTTCTTCCATATTGTGATGTACATTCAAGTGAACAAATTAGGTTATTCCAAAAAATACATATAATAATAAAAAAAATAAAAAAAAAATCAGGGCAGGGACTTGGTATATCCATTGGTTGTTGATTAGATGAAGGCAGATTTGAATGCAAGTGTCCAATCAATTTTCAGAAAGGGGCAGGGTTTAATCATACTAAATGATTGGAGAAGTCTGGCGTTTCACTGGAAGCGAGTAAATTAAAAATGATGTGGTAAAAAAAAGACAAATAAATGCATGGATGAATCGTACACAATGAGGTTAAGAACATGCATTTAGAAAATAGATTTTTAAGAGTTTAGGAAATAATAATTGGGCCTCTAGTGGCCCATGTTAAAAAATGCATGCTAATTGTTATTACATTTATCATGCTACATTTAGCATGTTTAGAATGCTGAACTGTTGGCTTTCCAGGGCACCTCTACTATAAGAAAAAGTTGACTGAAACTGAACAAAAGTTCTCCTAACAGACATTCTACTGAGTCTGACTATAAGTAACTGTGCAACTACATGTCAAATTATTTTACTAACACGTTTCCCTTACCTAATAGTCTACTACAGTCTACTAATACTCTAATGAGAATTAGTCGACATGTAGTTAGAAAGTTACTAATAGTTAGTATAATGTCTAAAGTTGACCATCGAAATAAAGTGTAACCTAAAAAATATTGTTATTTACTGCAGAAAAAAAAGTAATGTAGATAATAGACTAAGGAAGGCACTTTGCCCTTGAGGGCTTCTGTACATCTTGCACTTATTATGGAAATAACTGTATAAATTCCAGAGACCACAAATGACATCAAGTCGGCCCAGGCCACCTAACACGATAACTCCATAATGCTGCATATTATAAACAAATCTCTTACATGAGAGCAAATGTACAAATGGCTCCCCAACAAGTCCACCCACTCCATCTTTAATGAGTGTCTAAGACTACACACCAATGAGAGGAACATGTTTACAGCACTTCAGTCCTCCTCCTCTAAGTAGCTCCATGGTGTTTGCTACTTCACTCTTCCATTTGGCCCGGTGTGTGGATGACTGTGCCCACTGTTTAGCCTGACTCAGAGGTGCTCAAAGCTGGATGCAGCCGATTCCCCCATCTGGCTGAAATCCACTTTCCTCTCGTCCCTTGCGGACCTCTACAATATCCAGGATGCAAAAACGCACTCCTGTAAGTGCCCGCCGCAGATGAGGAACACAGAAATATTCAAACATAGATTGAACTTTGTTGTTCTCCACCAATTTGTTTGGTGGGGGGTAGCGAGCAAATGGGCTGTTTTTCAAAGTGAGCATTTTAGATGCTAAAAAATTTACTAGATGTATGTGTAACACTTGTACATTGAGCATGGGATCATCATTAAGACATTAAAAATGCACACGGTTCCAGAGGCCATTTAGCGTCCCAGTGAGCACATTTTTGGGGTCTATCTGAGGGCCCTGGGGGATGTAAGCTCAGTCAGAATGAGAGGATGAGATCACAGGCCTGAACCTTCAGGAGAAGTACAAAGCTGTAGGTTTAGAGATGCTTAAAAATGTTTATGCACAACAAGAAGATGTTTCCAGGATATAATCCTGAGCCTGGTTTGAATTTGTAGCCATTTTTTGGCCAATGCCATTTACATTTTCAACTATTTAACACCACACATCCTTCTGAGTTTCAACACTAAACAAAAGTCATCATTTCTGAAGCCTTTCTAGACACTCAAGGCAAGTATGTGG
>RJVU01061675.1:2789961-2809347 GCA_003731715.1 Anabarilius grahami | reverse complement strand
TTTTTTTTTTTTTTTTAACTCTTTAGGTAGAATTCAACTGGATGGATGAGTGCTTGACAGGTCCAATTTCAGTGAAAGATGTCATTATATACTATAAAATGCAACATTGGCACTTTAAGGTTATACTGCCTTACGCTGAAAACTCTGCACTCTGCTTGTCTCGATGTCTTTTTGCTTTTATCTAATTGTGAGCTATCATAATCCATACACTAATTCTAAAGAATCTAAAGAGATTCTTAAAACAAAATCAATGTGAAAAACATAGTTTGAAAATTAATTCATTGACATATACACATTCAAAATAATATATATAAAGAGTTGCTAAGTAACAGAGCTTGTACATCATTACATGATTGCCACAGACTTGTTAGTTGATAACATATATCACTTCATCACACCAAGCCATGTGAAGTCCTTGGGAAGAAAAAAAAAAAAAAATGGAGCTGTTAAAGAGCACATTAGTGTAACACCGTTCAGGGGACAATTATATTAGTGGCAGGTCTAATCGTGGCATCTGTTACTTCATTTTCTCAATGTCAATATGAAGCACTATCAAAACAAGCAGCTCCCGACGAGATAAGCCTGCTCAGCCATACAAAGTTCTTATGAAGGAAAAAAAAAAAAAATCGATGGGCTTGTTGCAAAGCAACTTGCATGTTGTCTTATTCTTATGCTATATTCCCCCCAACGTCCACCCTCTCTCTCCCCCTGTTTTTTTTTTTCTGAAAGCCACCCAAGAAGAGATTAATCATGAAGGGAAAACTCAACTTCACCCTCTAGCTGCAGGTCACAGTTCTTATTTCGTGTGGAATTGGCTTTCGGAAAGCAGAAGGCCTGCCTGGGGGGCAGGGACCTGATATGAGAGGAATTTGAGAATGAGGCAGAGGGGATTGATTAGCCCACTTCATATCCCCATACTCGCTAAGCACACTCCAGCTGCAATCTAACACACCGCTGAGCTGAATAGACAAGAGAAATTGGATTCCTTCCTAATATTTAACCTTCAAGTCAGCTCTAACAGCTGTTGATGGGTTGCTTTCCCAGGTAGTTACAGAGCAGACTTTTTCCCTTTCTGTGTTGCTGCATAGAAGGCGAAAAGGATGAGCAGAGTTTTTTTTTTGTGTGTGGGTAAGTTATTCAATTACAGCAGTGAAGGAGCGAGAGCTACTCTAAGGTTAAGGCGGCTGTATTTCAGCAACTTATGATCTAATGTAATGATCCTTATTCACTTACACACACAATCAGATGACAAAAGATGTGACCTCTAATGGACGGACACAATAGTGGTGCTGACCCTGAAACACAGCTCAATTTTAGCTCTGGCTGTGGAAAAATATATCTAGTAACGCCACATTCCAACCAATCATCAGATGTCACTGACAGATGTCAGAACAAAGGCCGTTGGCATCAATCCGCTCACTCGCCCATCTGAAGTACATCCGTACAGGCATCTTTTTTTTTTTTCAGAAAGCCTTTATGACTGTGACTTTGCACTGGAATCCAACTCAATTAGCCTGATCGGGAATGCAATTAGAGATCTTGTTGGTACACGGTAAAATATAGAGCTCCATTCACTGCACTGGCAGGAACTTGTATGTTCGCTCAAAAGAGGCACTTTCTATTCATATGCCAATCACCGAGCTTTTAAAAGGTTGACGGCAGTGGCAGGGATCCATGTGCTCTCAAACATTTAGCAGTAAAGAAGGGGACAATTTATTTCCTAGCACAGTCGCTCGATGGAGTTGACTAAATTGTGAGCACGTTTATGATAATATGATGCTTAGATTTGCAGAATATTAAGAGGGTCTCATTAGTGGATTCACACATTTTTATATTATCACCATTTCAACTCCAAGCCCGCCTGAAGACACCCACACAAGCACCAACTGTGGCCAACACCTGCATAAACTCATATCTAATGGCAGCGACAATCTATTCACACTTGAATCACAAGTATTTCTGATGCGACTGAGTACATTTTAATCAGAAGTTAATAGATTTTCTTCACCTTTCGAGTCCGTGATAGAAAAAACAACAAAGCGGCACTATGGATTGTTCTTGTGAAAATCTATATCTAAATGTTGCTTCACTTGAAGAGCTGTTTGGAAATCAAACTCGACTTCTTTGTTTGATTAAGATCTCTGAGTTGCTTTTATTCATCATGTTTTTTTTTGTTTTTTTTCTTAATCATTGATTGATACTTGAGTAGCATTTCACAATTACAAGATTGTTCTCATGTCCAAGAAGCGGTCTGGTCTTGCATTTCTACTGAGCCTCTGATTACTGTATTCTAGGAACTAATGCAGTTGAATTCTAAGGAAATATCCTGATTGCCTGGATCAAAGGGTTGAAATAACTTTAAAAAAATGTCCTGCAGCATCAGTACTTTTCACTGTATCAAGTACAACTTACAGTTGCTATCAATGTGAAATCTTCAGTATACGCTCCATTGTTGAAACTCTGCCCAAATAAGAGACTTTGCATTCATTGCATCAACCATGAGGTCAAAACATTGACAAATACATCACCTTGAGTCATAATGCTGCAGAAATCGAGTAAATACACAAATATCAAAACCGCAAGGGAGCTGCCAACAAGAAAAGTATCTCACAACACCAATTAACTGGGAAAAAAAAAATCTTTCATTCCCTCAAGATAGCCTTTCATCTTATAAATAGTGACATTTTTTTCTGCTTAAACAACATGGCAATGCTGATAATACCGTTCGTTGAGCTGGTCTCTTGGGAATGGCAACACAAAGCCTTGTTGAGAACACTGTGGGTCCCAACACGAATTGTGACTGTGGCACACCTCACCTAGAAACCCTCGCAATTTGCATTCCTAGTGTCTCAGCACCACACCGCCTTGTCCCAAAGAAGCCACTCAGAAGAACGCATAATTAGTCTTCCTTACTTCCCCTCTCCTCCCTCTTCTGCACTATAACTCATGCTCTGGTTCAAACAGAGGAGAAATCCACATTCAACTTTCAAGTTACTCCCTTTTAATTACTTTTGCTGTTTACTTTTTCCTGAGGCTGATGGGTAAATCAGAGTGTCCTCTTTTATGTTTAGATACATGTGTTTGGGTTGGGGAGAGTATGTAGAATATAAAAAATGAAGTCACGTTGACATTAACTGAGGCTATTTCTCTGGTGTTTATAAGTTTACAGCCACTGGACTTCTGTATCTATGAGATTTGAAACAGAATACATGGTGATCTAAGAATTTATGGCAAATGCTAATTCATTTGCACTGTACTGGAGTTCACTCCGCAAAAAATTCACTCCGCATACTCTTGCCTAAACTGCAGTCTCACTTTCTGGTGTTCCTGTCCATGACATGTCTTTCTCTCTCTCTTTCTCTCTTGGGCACATGTCTCACTAACTCTCTTCCACCTATTCATTTTCCTCCTTGTGTAACTGGCTATACCAATCGCAATCTTTTTTTTCTTTTTCTAATTAAATATGTTTTCTGAGCCCTTTTAAAAATCCAGTTTCATCCAAATACACAATCTAATTTTTCATTTGCTTTTGTAGATGATATAAGACATCAACTCAATAATTTATTAAATTACTTTTCCCATTCATTTCCTTCTATCTATAATTGATCTTCTCAGTTGAAATTTCTGTTGTTCCTCTCACTCAGGCTGACTCGCAGAGGGGCTGGTTGACATAGCTGCACAGGGCTAAGGAGTGTGGGTAGATACCCACTTCAAGACCAGATCTTTCTCTCTCAGACACACTCACTGCTATCTGTCACACCCCTCCACCACAACATGAGCGAATGAGGTCTTCTGATATGTCAGATGACTGAGGCCTATAGCTGGTGAAGTGTGCAATGTCTGCGCCACTAGAGGCGCTAGACGGAATTGCAAAATTAATGGCAAATAACTTTTGACCAACAGATAGTCTAGCCCCAAAGGCCATTAATGCTGCTATGCTGCACAAATCAAGCAGCTTTCATAGTGCCAAATTGACTGACTCTACATTACTATATCCTACTTATTGCATGGCTACTCACCATATAAATTAATATGTGGACATGAAATATTGAGGAGTTATTATAAATTTAGTTTTATATTATATAGCCTATTATGTTATTGTTTTCCCCGTCTGTCACAATGTATAAGGCAAATAACAATATTACAGTAATATTCATACTGAAATCCTAGGAGTCCAATTTCACTACAATTGATAATTGAGATGCACAATGGTGACAGTTGCATTTGCATGAAACAAGCAAGAGCGAGTTTGCGGTGTGATACTAGAGACATAAATGTAGCGCCGCTTTCAGTTACACGGAAGAGTGGTCTGATATACAGCGTTGCCATAGAGACAGTTAATAACTGATTACTAGATGACGTAAATGACCAATCAGAATCAAGTATTCTAGAGAGCCATGTAATAATCAGTGCTAATGCTGAACACACATCACTGTCACTACAAAAAGACAAGTAAATAGTTTACCAACAGATAATGGATGAAAAAAGAATGGTTATTTTCCTTTACCTTATCAACAATATAATACTCAAGGGAAAAATATTTTTTTTTATTGCTGTTTCTCATTCTGTGCTTTCAATCAAAAATATAGATGATTTATGTATACAAATGTCAGATAACGTTATGTGATAAGAGCATACAAGAAAAAAAGAAAAAAAAAGAAAAAGTCATCTAAATATTGAAGGTGTGCAGCTAAATGTGCTCCCTTTGGTTCTCAAACACTGGATAATGACAGAACAAAATATTTTATGAAATAATCACTCTGGTTGTGAATGAAAGCATAGAGAATTAAGCTCTCTTCCTGATCCTCTTTTCAGCAACTCACGCTGAGTGACTGTGAAGAAGAGGAAAGAATAATAAGTCCAAAATAGAAAGATGAACAAAGAGAAAAAAAACTAACAGTCTTGGCAAATTGAACCATAATTAAATGCTTACAAAATTCCATGCTTAGCTCGTTTCAAAATCAGGTGGTTCTTTGAGGCAATTTCCTTTCTTTAATTACAATTTCCTGTGTGGTTTGACATTTACAATACAATCTTCTAGGAGGACCCGTTTATGATTTATTATTCGTGCCTCTATCACAATGTCAGTCTGCAGAAATGAGTTTATAAAGCAGGAGCTCAAATGATTATGGCCTTTGACCAATAAAGCAGGCTCATTATTGCAGGCCACAGGAAAGATTAACATTTCTGACAACCAAATCGAGAAAGATTAGCGGGGGAAGAGATTGTTTCAGTTTCTATTAAATAAGCAGTTGTTCTTATTCAAAACTTGATCTTCTTGCCGTGACTGAGAGAAAATACAGAGGGAGGTTGTATAAATCTTCCCAAGATTTCATAGGAATCCAAGCAAGCCAAGTCTAATAATTATAGTCTTAATAACTCAAAAAATGCGGCTGCTTTTCAGGGCACAGAAATGCCTAAAAGGACAGACTCATAGCAACACAGAAACAGTCATGTTAAAAAGATTCACTCACATCTTTTTGCTGATACCGTTTCATCATATAACAGACATTCTTTCCGAAACTGATTACAATCAAGGGAATACAAAACATGTTTCTTGCAATAGCCCATTTTCTGCATCACTTTCCCTTCCAGAATAACATTCCCTACTCAATAAAACTATATTTGCAGAAAAAGAAAAGAAAATCTTCTCATCTCTTCATCTCGCATCCCTTCGAAGGCTTCCAGCAAATTAGCACTGCTGCCTGATTCCTCCAATCACTTCTTGGTCAATGGATCATGTTTTAACACCATCCCTGATCCATCACCATGCTGGGAGTCAGTCAGTCATATCAATACTTTGCCATTTTCCCATTTGTGGAAGATGAGCAGATCAATTCATTTATAGCTAGTCTGTGCCTGACATCTGTTTGGGAGATTAGAACTTATTGGCTGCTTGTCTGATAGAAGGCACAAGGTTCATTAAGTCAATGGAATCCTTAATCAATGGGAAAACTTCAAGTAGCTCTCTCGCCATTAGAGCTTCATCTGCTCTATGGAGGCACTTACGATACATTTAAAGTAAGGCCTGTAGTACAGATTGTACTGTATTGCATTTGACTGTTCTTAGTAATTGCAGAAGTACTGCACAACGCAACAACGTTCTGAAAGACATGGTACTGTATGTTAAGGTTCATTACATTTTGTGGTAAAGTCTATCGCACAAGCAGCGTATCAAGTATTTCTGCTCGGGTAAATGTATTTTGCTTTTTTGCAGAGCTTTGTTTGTCTGGTGTATTTAAATTGGTAGGGAAACAACAGAATGCCTGCCAATCCCAAAGACAAGCTCTTCTCATCAAGTGCCAGCTGAAACGTACACTGACTCTTTGAAGGTCATGCTCTCAAACACCATTCAAAACAAAATATCAACTTTCAAATCTCCCCTATTATAAATAATGACCAAACATTCACCAAACTGAATACGAATAGCATGTCCTTGTCCACTACAACCCTCCCTCACTCTCCACTCCACCGCTGATAGGGGCTCTCTTCCTGGTGATTCTTAAACACTTCTGACCACCTGAATGGTTCTCCAGCTGAATGTGTGTGGTGTGTAGGACGGCCTCTGTATGCAGTTAGAAATAGGTCTGGACCTTGCTGATTGATCGTTAAGTGTTGTCCATGAGCCCATCATGCGGCTCCCACTTAACAGCCTCCACCACAGAAAGCAATCAGTGGATGTTACTGAGAGTCCCAGTGGGAGCAGCTCTGCAGTGATTGATCTGCAGTAGACCTCCAGGAGGAACATGGACAAATCCGTCCTCTACTACAACCCCCGTGTCCCTGCATGATCTCCACACAGCAACGGCTGATGGACTGCCCTCAAAAAGTCTTGCGAGAACTTTATATGACATCCATGGAATCCTTGCAATGTTCAGTGAGCAAGATGTGGTGCTTGTGATCACTTGAGACAAACCTCTACATAAAGGATTATAATAAAATCAGCTGGTCATTATTCCAAAATAAATCAGTCCTGTTTCACTCAGAATACAAATATATATAATGCAATAATGACTTGACTATATGCTAATTGTTCATTAACCAGCATATTAGTCTACATCAGTCGTCCTAGCAACAAGACAAACACTGCAACAATAGTAACACTGAAGTCTTCTGAGGTCCTGTCATGAATAGATAAATGAGATACATAATGATGCAAGCGTCGCTTTCCAAAATCTGAT
Organism: Anabarilius grahami; assembly: GCA_003731715.1. NCBI lineage: Eukaryota > Metazoa > Chordata > Actinopteri > Cypriniformes > Xenocyprididae > Anabarilius > Anabarilius grahami. The sequence continues at coordinate 2,802,166 of RJVU01061675.1, read as the reverse complement.
AGGTCAAAGTCTATGTTTATATATGTGTATATATACATTCAGTAAAATAAACGCTGCACCAGTTCTTTATTTATCTGTGCATTGCAAACAAGCAGAGATGGTCCAAAATGTGTCAGGCACTTCATTCAGATACAGACAGGGTGGAGTTATGAGGTTTTGCCGACAGTTTGAGGTTCCAATGGAGATACGAGGTTTAGTCACAAGATTTTTAAAATACTTTTCATTTGTTAAATACTTGTAAAACGCACAGACAGACGTAAAGGTTGACCAACAGTAATGATTTATGAAAAAAATTACTGCCCCAGTGATAATATTTTAGATTTTATGAATGTATGTATTTTATGAAGTAATGTCTTACAGATTTTTAGCATTAGAGTGAAACAATAATAATAAATTAACAAAATATATTATTTATCCTCATTGTAGGAGAGATATGCCAGCATAAATCCAGCCCTGATCAGATGGTTTGTGGTTTAATACACAAAAAGATGTAAATACAGACAATATTTTCTAGTTCAAAACCACCGACGTTAATCTACTAACTCTGATTTTTTTGTCAGACAAAATAGCAGATTCTGCATTATGATTGGTCAGGTTGCCTGTCAATCAAAGTCCCGGCGAAGAGTGAATTGTCGCACTCAGCAGCCAGATATATATAATATTCCTTATATGATAACATATTATTCGTTGTCGTCAATGGAAAAGCTGTATATAATACCGAAAAAAAGAGATATACAGCATTGCCAGTGATGATAAATATCTGACCTCTAAAATCCACAATTGACCTATCAGAATCAAGTATTTGTGAGAGCCGTGTAATAAATATGTAGAATATATCTACACTGACTGATGATAATAATGCAAATATAAGTTGAACAACAAAAGTATTCATCACAATAGCAATCCACATGGTAGATGTCACCAGCTGTTCTACAGTCTATATTGGCCTGCTCTTCAAGTAAAGGAAGAAAAAAAAGGAGTAACCTAGATGAGAATTTTGTGCTTCAGTGGCTATTGAAAGATGAGGCAATAAACTGCTAAACTTGAGTAATCACACTCTCCCCAAGGAATGTCTCAAATGGGGATGGTCAAAAACCTTGAAATTTGAGCCCCTCGCACACGGCCCGGCCCGGAGCATTTGATGAGATTCATTATTGTAAGGGAGCTGAATACAAGTGTCTTCTGATTACAAGATCCTCCATTAAAAGTTCCCACCAGTGTGCATTTCCATGCCACAACGTCAATGGGATTAAAATCTCAATTCAGCCCCAGTCAATTCTCCAGTAACAAGATTTCATTAAATGAAGGCAGGGAGGCAAATGGACTCGAAAGCATCGAAACAGCTGGCGTATAAATTATAGAAATGTGCTTTCTGCTAACTGAACACACCTTCGTCTTGCAGACGCATTATTATTTAATGTTCGGAGAGTCTGATTTTATGTAAATTGGAGTCATTCTTTTTCTCTCTCTAGGCCCCTTCTCGGTGCCAGGTACTCTGAAACCAGGCACGGGGAAAGATTATGCAAACCAATTAACATATGAAAATAACATATTAATATACTGTCTGTGAACTGTGTCCAATCAGTTCCTTTTCACTGGCGTGTGTACAAAACAATTAAAATTAAATTTATACCGCTTTTTCCTTAACGTATTCCGTCTCGCGAATGGAATCACTGAGCAAGCGCTGACAAGTTTTACAGGCCTTGCGCTCTCCCTTAAAGGCACACAGACTTCTCAGGGATATTTACAAGAGCCTGTGCTAATAAATTCTCATCTTTTGTTTTCTCCTAATGGTGTGCACATCTAAAACAAAGCAGCGAAATCCATAGTGGTACCCGTGTGCTAATGAAGGACGTACATTATGCTGGCCACTAATTACTGCCTTTCCATAAATAAAACAGAAGACAATCAATTAGCCAAGAACGTGTGTCTTTGTTAGTCATGGGCAGCAGGTTCCTCTGGGCAAAAAGAGCTTCTGCAACACGAGGGTCTCTTCAGGGTGCAATTTTGAAATGGCCAGGAAGAGGACAGATAAATCACATTTCGAATGTTGTTCCTAAAAGCTCTTCAGGCAATCCACTTTGACTCACTGGGATTACAAGTAAATTAATACCTATGCAATTTTCCAACCGCCAGCACCGAAATATTAATGCAAAGAGCAGAAATGTCTTTCTCCATGGGCGAGTGCTAGGCAAAAGAAACCAACATGTTATTATCGTAACCTTTTAGAGCAGCTCCGCTAAAAAGCTCCTCTCTTTCTAATTCAGAAATGGTGACTCTCTTATGAAGTTCCACATGCTAGCCGACTGATGTATCACACTTGATGCTGACCAGACCAGGGCAAATCAGTGTGCATTAACAACAAACCTAAAAAGATTGTATCCAAATGATAGGAACATTATGCAGGCTATGGGCCAGGCATCACTGACTACCATAATGCATAATTTGAGCATTAATGTAATTTACATTTTAACACAGGCCCCTGAGTAAACTGATTAGTAGATGCTTATCTCCTAATGTGAAGGGGGTTGTTGTGACAGTGACATGCGAGGGGATATAGGCAGGATTACAGCCAGCCAGGTCTGGGCCTTACTGGAGCACAGGACCGCTGCATCTGGCACACTCTAAACATTGTCTTCAAAATCAAATGGCTGTCATTCAAGATTGACCGGGAAGCAATTTCGTGTAGCGGGATCCATCGTTGCTTTTTAGCTTCAACTACCTTTAAAGAGATGGTACCCGCAGCAGGAAGCCTTTCCTATAAAGACACAGTAATGCAGGTATCCTGCTCACATTGATCACTCCATGAGAAAATGAATCTGAAAATAAATAAAGTTTGGAGAGCAATTATTCATCCGGCATTTGAACATTCAATAAAAGCACATTTTCCTCCATCAAATGTCTTTTATCTGCATCCCAGCAGACTTCTCTTTTTATGGGACAAATTAGCGCTCGGAAAAGATGGCAGAAGCCCTTTAAAAAAAATTGCGACAAAGTTGCAGTCCCATGATGCAACGCTCCCAGTGGTTACATCTGCTCCACTCTTTCATCTCTCTCTATTGTTAGGTGGGAGCTGTCACATTAGGAGGAGAATTGGTGGCTCTTTCCCACCCCCAAGTCCTTCTTTTCCCCCATTCCAGTAGTTGGCAGGGTGGCAAACCCCATACAAAGGCGAGTGTACCGGGAGCACGGAGGGGAGCGCCGTTAGAGGGAAAACAGTTTGGGAATTAAGGTCATTAATTTTCCACTTTCAAGGGCTGCCACACAGACGGAGATAAAGTCAGCATAAATATTCTGCACAAGTTTCTCCTGTTTTTCTCCTCTCCCCTTTTCTCTCTCTCTCTCTCTCTCTCCCTCTCTCTTTTTTCATCGGCAGCCCATTTATCTCCATACTGTCAATTAGAGGCAAAAGCAAAGAACTAATTAGGAACTGTGCAATTTTAATTAGCTGTTTTGATAATTAAACTAATTGGTTCCCTTGTGTTTCTGCAATGTGCGCCGAGCACTTTTTTGATATCTGGGCTGCAGATTTCCCATCCGTTGGTTAATTAGTCACTTTTGCATTAAAAAGGAGCCTTTCTTAATAGCCTTAATTTGCAGTTGAAAAGAGAATCTACCATCAATAATTTGTGTAATTGGTAACCGTTTGATTGTAATTTAGAGGCACGGCCGGACAGCTCTGCATGTCTAATTCTTAATGACTGGGATTAAAGTTGGATTAAATGTTTGGGAAGAGGATTCTTTGCCCCCAAATGACACCTAAGCTATTTTTGACTAGTCCCATTTGGACTGAGTAGGTGGACTGCAAATAGCTGTTTCGTGCAATCAAACGTTGAGGAGCATATTCAAGTGGTAAGGCTCTCTAAGGTCATAGGCAGTTTCTTGGATTATAGGCTACGGAATATATTGTTGTAACAAGAAGGAGAGCTGAAAAAGGACCTTGCTGGTTCACTTAAAAGTGAACATGCATTATACAGCCACTAGGAGGGGCTACGTAAACTGTAAGAAGAATAAACAAACAACTATTGACCACTGCTTCAACCTGATGTGGTCCTGTGGAACATTAAAAATATTGCATTGTGATCTTAAAAAAAAAAGTTACTGCATCCATTACACAACACAAAATTAAGATCTAAACTGAACTCACTGCCAGAACGCAAAGGATGAGCTCAGAAAGTGAAAAAAGAAGAAGAAAAAAAAAGACATCCTGGGAAACCAATCACAATTATAAAATAATTATCTGTGATGAAGCATCATTCTCACACATGAAATGAAAATCTTGAGTGCTCCCCATCAAATGAAAGAAAACGTGGATAACTTTCAACTAGTATTTGAATTCATTTAAGACAATGTAAGCAAGTGCCATCTATCATGTGCATCATTTATCTCATTTATCCAGATATCATCACAACAGGCCTCTCCGAGTCTTTCCTCCAAGCAGGACTTTCCATTGAACACAGTTAGAGAAAAGTACCATGTCTGATATTGGTTTATAATCAGCTTAACCATTATGAAATATAGGAGAGGCTCGTGTTCAACCTCTCCCTGACTCCACCATCCACTGATTGTTTGCCCCAGGATAAATGGGAACCCAACTCGGCTCTATGCTATCTGATTAGGTAGGGTTAATTACTGTGCTGTGTTTTTGAACTGGCTGTATGTGAGCCCCAGCAGTAAATAGATGGGCCTGCTTAATTCCCAATCAAAAATGAATTTTAATTAACTCAGCAACACAAGGCCCACACTCCAGGATGGTTTCCAGTCACTGCTGACCCCGTATGCACTGTGCCATAGAACACGGATACACTCCAGGCCTCCTAATAATAAAGAAACAATGGATCGCTCGATCACTGACCATCAGCACAGAAGGGAAGCATGATACGTGTCACTGCACTGGTGGAAGTAATTCCTAGTGGGCTTCATAAGAAGCCAAAATATTACAACCTGATGTTTCCTAATAATGAACCACTCACTGTCAGTCAGAAAATGACCCTTAAAATATAGAACATCCTTTGTGTTCATATTTAATCAGATGAATCTTTCTCTTTTTTGTAGGAAGTGTCTTAACAGCATGCCTTTTTAAAACACTTAGCAGCACTTAAAAAGACCGGCCATGTTATTGTTTCCCCATTTAACTGCCAGGAGGCCTTTTGTAGCCCAGCATTCAACAACAAGCGGCCACGCTTTCCTTGTTCCCTCAGTTTGTTGTGATTGGATTAATTGGGTGTCATTCACTTCTGCAAGAGGTCAGCAGACATACATTTGCGGTCAAAAGTCATCCATCTATCACACTGCAGAAATGAAAAGTCAGACATGTCAAGCAATAGAGGCAGAGAGCAAAGGCTCAAACAATGGATTTTAGGGGCATGGCAATGTCCCAATCTGCTCAGGTTGCGACAGCCTATAGTTTGAATTAAACTACAAATGAATGTCTGGGGGCATAGTAGATTTGCACCCTAATGTCTTATGAGGAGCTATGAATTACGATTTCATAATTTATGTCTATTCATCACCTTCAGGGAGATCCAGATCTCAAAGACATTAAACGAGGCACATTTTCATCTCTACTTTGACAGGGACGTACAATAAAAGTAAAGGAAAACTAGTACGCCAGATTACTTGCTAGCAAACAGAGCACTTGTAACCTCTGCATCGCCCCTAATGGTTAATCTCGGGTGGATCTCTGCCTTGATTGGTTAAGAGTCTCCGCAGGGCAGGTGAAAGCCCCACCAATTGCCCACCATGAAACAGTAACACTTTTATCAGCGAAGTAACAGCTAACAATTATATTACCAGAGCCAAACGCGGTCTCTTATCTCACCGCTAATCAAAACACAGCCCATCTGTTGTGTTGTTGCTCTCAAAATGACAGTTTATCTGAATATGGAAAGTGAGTCATCTAGCCGATCATACACATCCAGTGGAAATATTATAACAAGAATGAAGAATATGAACGAATTAGACCATGAGCATTGTTCAAAATGTTTTTAAAAGCTCAAACCCTCTTTTCTCTGTTTATAACACACATACACACACATCCCCCTGTGAGCACTTCACATAAATACTCACACACACACTGGGAAACACACACACAGACACACTTTCCCTTAGCTGTGCTTTTGTGTTTTGTCAGAATTAATGAGAAAAGTTCCCTTGCCCTAGGGGTAATTAGTGTCCTTGGAGTTAAATAAGCTAATACTTAGACACCTCTGGCACAAGCAATTATGTTTGTGTATTGAATAATTGATTCAAAGAGGGGGGAAGGGCTGCTAATCAGATCTGAGCATAATGAATTGATTTAATTAACAGGGGAATCCGTGGCTCTCTGGGAAGCGCGCGCATTTATTCAGTAGCAGGAGCGCGCGGAGCGCATAAATTGGGTGAGAAAGGCAGCGTGAGCATGCTGTTAGGAGTTGTCAGCCTCAGAATTGGATTTTTTGAATATAGTTACAGTTTCGGAGCAAATGAGAACTGGGAGGAACACGTATCTTCTACTCCGAGAATAGCTTCTTCGCGGCAGCTCAATTTAAAAGGGTGTTTAAATTAGATTTGAGTTAGTGTAGTCGTTTCATTTTCGCATGGAATGCACCGTGGCGTCTCACTTTTAGTTTTAGACATCGTTAATTGCAAGCGTGGATATTACTGACGCGCTGCGCACGCGAACACAACTGGGGGGACATCGCTGCATGTAATCTCCGAAATACATTAAACAATAGAATAACAGACACACATATGCTTCTCTCTACATGGCTTTCCGTCTCTGAACAGCGGAAAACCACACAGACGAGCTTGTATAATTAAAGCTTGTGGCAGGAACGCGGACGATCATTGTTTTGTTGTTGCAAAGCAATTTCTTCTCAGAGACGCGAGCGGCGCGCGCAGAAGTGTGCTGGAGCCGAGAACGGATCGCCTGGAGCCGGACACCTCGCTCCTCAGGACGATGGTGTTAGACAAGGAAGAGGGTAAGTGTACGGATGATTATTAGTGCATTCATTTGCTCTCTACGACTATGAAGAACGCGGGACAGTAAGGAAATGCAGCATTTAGCGTCCATTTTCTCTCCGAACGGCACTTTCATGCTCCAGTTCGTTTGTCATAGAAACGGACACGTTCGTTCGTCAGGATCACATGAGGGGGAAAGCGCGTAAGGTACTCTAAAAGACTTCGAGTCGGGAGAGACATGCAGAATGCGGTGTACTTCTCTACTGTCCCCGTTTATGAAATATGATATTATCTGTTTAAAAGACGAAGATAGAGCAGAACCAACGTCGCTATTCACCGCAGTATCAGTTAGCGCTCGTGCAAATCTGTGAAGTTACGGAGATGTTTTATGCGCAGCGGCTGCCCTCGCTCACAGGTGAGAGCATTTGAACCTTAACCCTTACTGATAAGTCTAATGGAGAACAATTTTATCACCAAATTGATATCGGTGTATTCAGTTTGTAAGCATTTTCGTGTTTTTACAGGCATATGGACAATGCACGTCTCTGTATATACGCTGCACTCTGGTTCCTATGGAAACCGTTTATAAACTTTTCTTTTGGAGCTTGTGGTGTTAAGTTTTTTGGTGAAGCTGAATCCGTTTTTGTTTTTTGATATGTTTCTTTAACAGAGTTGAGAGAGGAAAAAATCCCTACAAAGCGTCTTTGACCTAAAAATGCCTTTCTTGTCATCTTTCATGGAATATTGTCATCACACACATTTAGTTTTAGCCAGGGGCCCTTTCCCCTCTAAAGTAATGGCTTGCATTTCAGGCCCATATTTATGTTTGAAAATGGATATTTCATATCTCTTTGAGCCAACCATCCTTTCACCAACCCATCTAAAAACCAATAAAGGGATTGCCGTAGAAACATAAATTGGTCTGTCTCGCTCAATCCATGTTGCGCTAATGTACCCAGATTAACTCAACTGTAAATTGTCTCCTTTGGATGTCTGTCGTGCTAAAAGTTCCCCATATGATTCATGATTGAGATTGCTTTTAACAGCTATTGGCTAAGCAATATGGTAAATGTACAAGGTGATGCAAATGGCATTAGTAGGAGAGGATGCACAGGAGCATGTAATGCAGTCAATACTACATTAACTACTGATGCCCAATTACAGAAGCAGGGAGAGTGGCTTTTAGGAGCATTAGGACTTACAGAAAAGCTTAGATCACCTGCTGCTCATTGCCTAAAAGCTTCACCCTTTGCTTGCTGGTGCCGACCAACTGCGCTGGCATTTTGGCAGGGATGGGGAGGCAGCTTGGATCTGCTCTCTCTCTCTCTCTCTCTCTCTCTCTCTCTCTCTCTCTCTCTCTCCCTCTTTCTCTCTCACTCTCTCTCTCACACACACACACACACACACACTCACACACACACACACTCACTCTCTCTCTCACACACACACACACACACACACACTTAACTAAGACGGGAACAGGCTATGTTCAGATAAGTCTGAGTCTAATAAAAGGCTGTAGTCTGACTCTAAATATATCAGTTGAGGTATAGTATCCTCATAGTTCAGTACATCTTGTACTGAATTCAAAGTGAGGGAAGCTAATGAATAAGATTAATTGAACTGAGCCTTGTGAAAAAATAACCATATGCGCAACCCTCGTGTTCACTCAAGTCACCCATACGCCTCTGTATAAGTCACCAGATCCTCTGTAATTATGAACTTGCTTGTACATTGTGATATTTCATATTTAGAAAATATGTTCTTCAAACAAAACATTTTATAATGCGGTTTTGTAACAATTCTGAAAATTACAGATGCCAGTCTCAGCTCTGTAGCCTATTTGGTTTCCATAACTCAATGTGACTCTGTGAAATAACTAAGTCCAGCAATAGAAGAATTATCCTGTTACCTTCTTCCCGACATCCTCAGAAAAGTAGGATACAAAGTAGTTTTTACTATTTTTACTATACACTCTAAGCTTGCTTTAGTTTTCTGACCTAAAATTCACCCTGTGCTATAAGGAAGCTTTATTAAGAAGTTTCAAAATATAATTTTTCTATGTGAAATTTTGGGTTGTATCTCTGTTCTGTGTATGCGATGATGTACTAAGCGCAGGAGGTTGAAAGTAGAGTGATGTGGGGCTTGTGAAAGGTTTTTGCACACGCTCGCTGTTGTACTACTATTACACTGCCTTCCCAAATGATCAACACTTTCACATTTTAGCATCGCAGGCCTTGTCATCAGTGGTCCTTGCACTGTATTTGATCCTTGCAAAAATGCCGTACTGCTTTCAGGCCAAGACACAATACCATACAGTAATTGCTCTTGAACTTTCTTACCATGACTTGGAGGAAGTGAGGAAATGTTTTAAGGTACAGAACAAGCACAACTCCTTCTCATGACTACCTTTAAATAAAAGAAGCTCTCGGTTGACTTTTAATTCTCTCTGGAGAAATACGCTGTTCAGCCATTTTCTTTCCCTTCAAGGTATTTAAAACTATCTGGATTGGGAGGAATAATTGGGTCCTCATTGTGGACTTGTTCAGGATTGATCATTCGCACCGCTGGGCTTCCTAAGAACCTGGTGAAGAGAAAAGAACACCATTCTATTCTTCATCCTGATGATAAATTCTTGGTTACCATTCGCCATTTAATTTATGAGCCATGCATGCCGACTGACCAATGAAATCTGTTCATTCGTAATGTGTGTATTTGAATGCAATGTTTCAAATGAATACTAGACCCCTGATCTGTCTGCCGCTGTAATAAAACTCGGGGCTTCAGGCACCCAGTTTATTTTGAAAAAATAAGAATTGCCTCATTCTTTACTTGAGTTACCATGGTAATTCTGTCTCATAGCAATTTTATATTGATTTAGAGAGTGGACAGTAATATTCCTTTTCTGTTATTCGCCTTTCTGTGGGTTGATTTCTAATTTCCACTTGGAGATTACTTTTATACATTCCTTAAGTCGTTTCACTTTTTTCATCCTGCAAGGTAATTTTCTCTCTTGTATTTGCTATTTTCTCAGCTTATTGGCTTGTTCTTACTCTAAATTAAACTTGCCAATTTCAAATATTGAAATTACATCAATGTTTCTCTCGCCCTGGGTCTCTCGCAATATTGCGCCTGGATTCTGGGCCTAATGCTTGTGTTCCTGCCACTTATATTGCTTCAGCCTGAAGAAATTCCTACTTTATAAACATTTCCTCCTGATGCAATTACAGTTCAATATATCTGCAACTGATGTGTCCTCAACGTAGAGATCCGTCATCACTGTGTGGTCTTAAATTGGCATGCTTTTTTTTTTTTTTTGGATGATGGTTTTGAATGCATGATGGTCTGACACATTTTTATGAAGTTGAAATGTTAAACATTACAAGGTGATGCATCCTTTTCAATAGAACAAAACTGGGATAGCTGCTTGTACAATTTTATTATAATTGCATGCAGGGTCGTCGCATAAATCCTGGGGACACAGGACCAAATTTTACGAGTTGGCCCCCCCCCCCATCACAGGACCCGGGACAACATTCAAACCCCATTGTCGAGAATTAAACTGAGCAAAATAGAAAGAAACCAGATCTTATGCGTACAGTTCACCAAACTCATTTCTGTCTCTGTCCCAAGGCACTTGATCACTATCAAACTTGTGCTTTCTCACATCAGTGACTACAGATATATATCATTTTCCCATCATTTCGCCACAACTCAAAGGGGACCTGAATAAAGACGAAGGTTCTAGAGAGAGAGAGAGAGAGTTAAAGTTACGATGCACCTGTCTATGATGCAAATGGTTGCGTTCATCAGAACCGCTTACTAGCTCAATCAGTTTCCCTTCCTGTGTTACGTGCAAACACTTTTATTAAACTTTACACCCCAGGATGTTTACATTTCTAAACACTCTGTCAGACATCAAGGAAGCTTGCTAAGGCTCATGTTGCATCCATACGGACTGTCACGACAGAGTGTTTCTATGAATCCTTCCCAGTCTTGCTTTTACAATATTTTCCTGTGTAAAGATGTAGTTATTGGCAAGTTTTTAAATAATTTCAATAAACATGGGATTTTTGAAAAGCTCCAAGGACGTACAGTCCATCACTGAAGCACTGGGAACACAGAAAACCTTTTATAACATCCTCAGACATGCTGCCAGCGAGATGAATCGTCATTTTTAGGCTACCTTTTAAAATGTCTCGGCGCAACCTTATCTTTCACCTTGAGTCCTGAGACGAATGCAGACAGGTGCAGTGTTCAGTAAAAAAAAAGAACATGAGCAAGAGAGGTGCAGAAAACAAAGTAAAATATCAAAGTGTTGTGTATATGGTATGATCTTTACTCAAATCAGGCCCATCCAAATCTATCTTTATCTTAAAAACAGAAAAAAAACACTATATAAATGTTACACTTTTGCTACAATGTCTGTACAAATGTCTGCCTTTTTTTCTTTTCAAATTTCTTTCTGCTCTGGAATTCTCTACAATAGTAGCTTCCCCCAGTGGACATGCTCCAAGTAATAGTACATATGCTCTGCTGAAAAAGGGATATACAGCTACATATTGATGATTTTACACTAGGTGGTTTTTAATTTACTTTCCTTTGGTCTTTAGACCACGTTATTCCCTTGTGTCACCTTGTCGCAGCACCTCTCGCTAGCACGTCTCGTTGCAAGGGTGAGTTGCTTCGTCTATTGCATTTGTGTGCGATCACTTTCTCTTTCCCCTCACACACACACTCTGCTTCTCTTGCAGCAGGTCGTCACACTTGGCTCCATTTCATCAGTCCCTCTTCCATTCCTGTATTTATTTGTTTATTTTCCCCCCTCCTCCCTTCATCTCTCATCTTTTGCGCCGGTTGTCCCGTGAAGCTCTAGGAATGTTACTTTACCACTGACTGCGACCTATAGCACTAGGTAAAGAACGACGCAGTGACCTACAGCTCGACACATGCACGCAATTTTCACAACCAAGTTCTGCTGCTGCACTTTTGAGTGTTACTTTTTGGCGTGACCTTCTTGTTTTAAAAGATTCAGCCTTTCAAAAAAAGTACAGGTGGCCATGCTAATGAAATAAATGACTAGCATACTTTGCTTAAGGTCTCATCCTCCCTGCCAGCTCTTTCCGTCCGCCAGAGACACTTTTATAAACTCCTCATTAACCTTATCACATTCTGTAACTTGATAAAAGCTTTTCTAATGATACCTACACTGATATCCACATTTGGCTCTAATGAAGTTAGAAAGTGCAGCTCGAGGTATCAT
>RJVU01061675.1:2771165-2789073 GCA_003731715.1 Anabarilius grahami | reverse complement strand
AAAGTCTTATCAAGGCAGCATTTATTTGAAATATTATATGTTGTAAATTTTAAATCTCAATTTATTCTTGTGATAGGTGAATTTTAGGAACCATTACCCCAGTCTTTGTCACATGATCTTTCAGAAATCATTCTGATATGCTGATTTGGTGCTCAATAAACTTTTTTTTAATCAATGTTTTAAACAGATTAATGTTTGTGCTGCTAAAGTACTTCCCTTTTTTTTACTGTAAAAAAAGTCTTTACTGTAATTTATCATTTTAATGCATCCTTGCTTAAAGAATGTAAAAAAATACTTACTGACCCCAAACTTTTCAATGGTAGTATATTGTATGCATTTTAGATAGCTGATATGTGTTAATTCAATGCGGTCATATTATTCATTATAATAACCTAACACTGTCAAAGTTTGTATTTTTGCTGGTAAAAGAGAAACTGAACCATTTATCATAATACCTTTCTACACTTTTATTTATTTATTTATTTATTTTTTAAATCTAGGGATTCAATTCATCAGTATTTGAAATGCCGACTAGGTCACTGTTATAAATATAGGAAACATGTAGGCCAGAGGGTTTTTCTTTTCTATTGGGACAACATAATGAAAACTCCCCCCAGCTCAATAAACTTTCCATATATATGCCACAAACCGATAATAACAAACCTCATGTAAAGTACTTAAGAAAATAGTTGGGAGAGAGAAATCCAATATAGCCTGTGTAAACACATTCCATCCAAATATTACATGGATATTAAAATCTATTCCTTTTTTTTAATAAAAAAGCCACAACATATAAGGGACAACGCTGTTAGAGAAAGTGCTGGAGGGAGGCTGGCAAATGGAAACTCAGTCCACTTAATGAGATACTAACTTCCACAACTCATTGGCCGACCTTCGATAAATCAAATCTTGAATACCTAATTAAAGGCAGTGATTGCAGGTTAGTTTGTATTGTTCCTTAAAGGGGAAGGACACAGTATTGGTGAGGTTGATTTAATCAATGCTCAGCGTGAGGGTTCTGATCCATTAGAGTGGCAGCTGTGGTCCAAAGCACTTGGCCACTCTGCTCGGCTTTAATTGAAATTGGAAACTGAGCACAGGCTGAATAATGCTGTCCAGCCCTCTTTTCTGCCGGCCACTGATTTTACCCTTTCTTGACACATTTAAACGTGACTGTCTCCCGTGCACGGTTGGAGCTTATAAAGAAGTGGCCATTTGATTTAATTCTTGAATTCTCCAGCAACATCAATAATCTTGTATGGTGTGGCCATTCAATCATAGTGCTCTCAATGCTTAGAAGGTTAGAATACACACTTATCATCTAAACATTTATTCTAAATGAGAACATAAAAGTATAAATATAAATAACATAATTTAAAGCTAATTATGATTAGACACAAACCTTATACCTATCGAGAGAGAGAGAGAGAGAGAGAGAGAGAGAGAAATTCTTGCTGGTAACAGCAAGCTAATAATCATTTTCATGTTTTGGCCAGTAACCAATAAATACCTGATATTAGACATTTAAAAAAATAAAATGCACAACACTAAATAGCTTGTATGATACAAGTAAATTTTTGCATAATAATGTTATACTGTGCAGTATGAAAGATTTATGCACAACACACAGCTCTGCTATCGTTACATAAGCTCTGACATGCACTCTTAAGCCTCCATTATACTCCAGTTTGGACGGGTACACGAACAGCACGGATGCGGACGACTAGTATTTTTACTACTGAAAGTATATGCTGGGGTCCGCTCAGCAGACGTGTTCCACACATGTGCAGTAGATCGGCTTGAACTGTAAACAAACATGGATTATTGGACGTCATTATTATTGCACATCTGGCTGTCTTTATATTGTTTTAATAACGGATTGTTGAGGTGCGGAGAGACAGATTTCTTCACGCAGCCTCTCTTCAAATTCGACGTATGTTGTTTTTCCAGCGCATGTGTAGTTTGTGCTTTTGTAGTCTAGTGACCGTGCATACTTGTCCGCACGGTAACAAAAAATAAGAGGCACGCCGATGTCCGCAAAGAGCCTCCGCATACACACATCTATGCCATAAACTATCATTATCCTGAACATGGAGTTAATCTAGATCTTCTAAAATCTATTCTAGATCTTAAAATATGCAGAAATTCAATTTCGGACTATAAATATCCAATATCGTCCTATACAGATATATTTTTAAATATTGCAAATAACTGTCTATGTTGACATCGATAAACATTATGAATGATACCTTACAAAGTTTACCCAAGTAAAACCACAAACTCAATGGCTTGAAATACTGTAATTGTGCACTGATAAGAATAAAAAACAAGTGTCTGAACATTTGTTAATGAAGACATGAAGCTCTGGAGTTTACATTCACCGATGACTGGGAAACTGTAGCAACTACAACTTGTCAAATGGTATGGAGTTATTTTACTGTCAAATGTCAAGAGCACATTATTGTGACGCGAGAGCACATCAATGTAATGCTCTCGCACAAAACTGGACGCGCGCTCTCAAATATACAGTGCTCTTATGAACTGCCTCTCCTCTCGCTCAGATATTGCGTGTGTGCTCAAACTGTTCTGGGCGCTCACAAATCTCTCTGTGCTCTTGCTCTAGAAAATAATTTGCTTCTGGATTAAACGCTGTCAAAAGTTACCAACCAATCAGAAGAGACGACTGATCCATGAAAATTCTACGTGGAATCTTATTGGCTGAGAGTGAACTGCACATGGAATTCTTTTGACAAATGGATATTTAATTTCTTTAATATTATTAAATGTTATTAAATTGTAATCAAAATGTAGGCCTATCTTAGAAATGGCTCGGAATGGGGCGCTTGGATGGTTTCTATATTAATAAGCTTGTTTGTCTAACTGCATCACGTTACAGGTCAAACCCCACTGAACGATTTAATCAAAAACCATCATATTATCCAATATCATGGACCAAAACATTAAATTAAACATTAATTTAAAACAAAAGATTAAACAACTAATTTAATGTTATAAATCAGTCTATTTAGAAATGTTTAAAATGTTATAAATTAGCCTATTAAAAAATATGTATTAATTTAAATGAATTCAATACAATATCGTTTGAAATTAATGAAGACCTGTTTCGTCCAGTGTTTTTAAACAAATCTCTTGAATTAATGATTCTGATACATCAAATACATTTTAACAGTCACTGGTCACCGCCTACTGGCAGAACAGTGTAATAACATTAGTTTCAAAGGTCATTTACTCGTTTTTTTTGCTGAAATAAGTGTATATTCGGACTATAAATTGTTATTGCAATACTTGGGTTATTTAATGTTTGCAACACAGAAGTAGCAATAGTGTGGTGTTAAACACTTTGTGAAGCTGTTTAAAACATATAGCTTACATGACCACTGCTTTCAGCGACGATGCAAAAGCAGGTTTAAATATTCCGGTATGATTGTAATTTCAAAGGTTTAATAGACATAGCTGAATCGTTGTCATTTAGGAATAAGATCGCGTTCTTTTGATTAATCGTGCATACATGAGAGCTTATAGCTGAAGTATTTTTGTATGTCATGTTTTACCAGACCTCAAAAGAAATTCACTATGGTGGTATATTTGATCTCCACATTTTATGTATTTAGGGAATGATGATCTGACCCTGATCTTGTTCTGTCTTAAATCAGAAGATATTTTTGGTAATATTTTACAATAAGTTTTCATTAACATTATTTAACTGCATTAGTTAACATTAACTAATAATGAACTGCACTTCTACAGCATTTATTAATCTTTGTTAATGTTAATTTCAACATTTACTAATGCATTATTAAAATCAAAAGTTGTATTTGTTAACATTAGTAAATGCACTGTGAAGTAAACAACCAACAAACAGCTGTATTTTAACTAACGTTAACAAAGATTAATAATTACAGTAATGTATTGCACATTGTTTGTTAATGTTAGATAATACATTAAAGCTGCTGTCTGTAACTTTTTTTGTTCAAAATTTACAAAAATTATATAATGAGAATGTACAACATGAATCCATTTTCCAAACCGTGTTTTTGTTTTACCCTGAATCATTATGGTACACTTATAATAAGTGTTTATATTCTGACACTTTCAGACCGGACTGGTAGGACCCGTGGCAGAGTATCGCAGTAACTGCGTGACTCGCCATAGACATACACGGAGAAAAGTAGCTCCGGCTACAATGTTCTTCCGCAAGACACGTGCAGTTCTGTTTATTAACCGCTAGAGGGCCAAAAATCGCAGACTGCAGCTTTAACTAATGTTAACAAATAGGTAACATTTTAAAATAGGGTTTTTATTTTTTATATAAATTTCAACACGTAGCATTTTCATCGATCAGTCGTCTCTTCTGATTGGTTGATAACTTTTGACAGCGTTTAATCCAGAAGCAAATTCATTTCTGCGAGAGCACGGAGAGATTCGCGAGCACACAGGACACCGTTTGAGCGCGCAGGACACAGTTTGAGTGTGCACACGCAATATCTGAGATATTGCGTGTTTGAAAGTGCGCGTCCAGTTTTGTGCGAGAGCAAAGGAAATCCGCAAGCGAGCGGAGAGATTTGCGCTCGCGCATTACATTGATGCGCTCTCTCGTCACAATGCGCTCTCGACATTTGACAGTAAAATAGCTTCATAAAATGGCCGCTAATATAATACGTAACTTTAATGTTCACCTGATTAAGCCTGTACAGCCTGTACAGTAAAGGCTGGTCCCCAATGTAATTTTGCAAAAGGCATGCAAAAATGAAATGTAACTGTTGCAATCCAAACCCTGCTTCATTATTTACCCCATAAGGAAATGGGCATCTGAGACAGTGTTTGAGTGACAGAGGCCCCCACACACAAAGCAAATACCCCCCATGGTGGATTTGCATTATTCAGCTCTAAACGGGGCCCAAATGGAGTTGTGCTACATGCAGTTTCCTCCATTTTCAACCTTGCAGCATGGTTCTGAATGGCACACCTGTCTCCTGGCATATCTTTTGAAACGCTAAATGTGTAGTAATTGCCAGGAAAGGGGAATTTCATATATCACTCCCTAACCTTGGGAGTGACAAACTTTAGAAGGCCTACATTTATGCCTAGCCAAATGCATTTTTAATGTTGGCTAAAAAATTGTTGGGGCATCATTGTGCAATGGATGGCGGAAAGAAGCTTCGATGGTGCTAATGGTTACATTCTTGCCAGCAGTCATGAAGTAGCAGATAAGATTGTCCTCCTTTTTTTTCCCTCAAAGACTGAAAAGATCTGGAGGGAGAATAGATGGATTTATTCTTTTATTCAGATGCAAATGCAATCTGTGGGAAAAGAGGGGGAAAAATGAATTGAGTTCATATATATATGAAGAGTCATTCATCAGCGGGGGATATTGACAGTTTATGCCTTCTGGTGGAGTAAATGGGTAGGCTGCCATCTCTGAGCTCCGTCTAAATGAAGACCCAAAACAAACGCACACTCCAGGCCTACTGCAGAGAACAACTTCCAGACGGGTGACGCTTGATTGGCTAAATGTGAGGTCACACACCTCCCTATTCTTTCTCTATCAAGCGACTGATTGTTCCTCTGAAACTCTTCTAAACCCTGAGTTGGACGTGTTCTCCCTCTCCTTTTGCACAGGCTTTTCAGATTCTGGTCTGTCGACAACTCACCTTCCAGAGCGTTTTCTCACCATGCTAGCGAGCGAGCACCAAAGTGTTGGAACAACTTGCCTCTTGCAATAACACTGCCAGTTTTCGCACGTCTCCAAAATAAGCAGTAATGAATTTAATTAGATAGCTGTTGCATATCTCTCTGATACATTTCTTTTAATTAACCCCATGTGAATAAATTAAAATTAATAGGAGAAAGAAAAGTGTAGAGCAAAAAATAAATCACACACACACACACACACTAATGAAGTTATCCGTTAATTGGAATTGCATCTGTTAGCCAAAGCTTTAGCAGGGCACCAGGAGCTAACAATGTGTTTAGTAAGCCTCTCAATCTCCTCATCCTAGAGAAAAAGAGAGAGGGAGAGAGAGAGAGAGGGTCTTGGATCCTAGCGGTGACTGTAAGAGTAATAAATGCACCTCTGACGTGATGGAAATGACCGCCAGGGCTTGGAGAAAAGAAACCCCGTTTCCCGGCCCTGCTCTACCAAGACTCCCCATGCTGCTGTGCTTGAAGCCGGGCCAGTGTTATTGCAGGCCTAATGCGGCTGCCTCATTTGGGCCGGATCAGAAGTAATTATGCTCGGGGAAAGTGGCTGCCGACCACAGGGGTCAGGACACTTGTAACATGTGAAAAGAGCAATTATTCCCGGAGACAAAACCCTCCCTTATCCCGGGCAGTGCCAGGGTCACTGCGAGGGAGCAGCGCTGCTCCGTTTCACCGGGGCTTATTAGCGGCAGCAGGCTGCTAAAGTTTGCAAAAGTGCATCATATTAATGAACGGTACTCTCGTCCAACCGCACTGATCGTGCCAGCCCTGATCTCTCGCTTTTTTCTTCTTTCTTCCTTCATCTTTCTGTCAAATTTACTCCCTATCCAAACTTTTCTGGTGTGTTAATTATATCATAATCATAGCAAGCATATGATTTTATACACAGAGCAGTCTTAAAAAGATGTAATTGCATCCACAACTACTTTACCTTAATTTGCTCACAACCTACAACTGAGCATATTCTATTTTCCTATTATGTGCTGCATCATGTCAACCAAACACATGAATCAATATGTTCCAGATCATTCTGCACTGGGCTTATCAACTAGTATCAAGCTCTTTATTCATTTGTCTGTTTCAGCTGGCATATTCTACCTGACATTATTACCAGATGTGTTTTGTCTTGGCAGTGAAGGAGAATGAGTGTCTACAGGCTCAATTACAGTAATGATGTGGACTGATTGAAAAGAACTTATTCACACAGACAATGGCAGGACATCTGCCTTAGTTCCCCATTAACCTCCACGGTGGCTGGCTGACAAATTCTAGTACACATTGCCATGGCTGCAGCATTTACAGAGCTTACACGCTGACAGAACCAGCTCTTGCGTACAACTGGAGCTTGCACAAAGCTTTGGTTTACGATAAAGTCTAACTCAGTTGCTAGTAGTTTTTATATAGTTTGTTAACTTTGAATACTTTTCACGAATTTTAGAACATTGACATTAAAATGCATCCACCTTTTAAATAAGTGGTCCAAATATAATATTTAAATAGTCTAACTTTTTAAAACATTAAAGGGATAGTTCACCCAAAAATTGTAATTGTCATTATTCATATCAGTTAAAACTTGTACAAAATGTCTTCTACAAAAGCAAAAAAAAAAAAAAAGTTTATGAAAGTAAGCCATTGCCTAAAAGTAGTTTTGCCCATCCCTACTGGGTACCATTTCATTCCCAAAACCTCAACCAAAATATCAACACCATCCACTCAATAAGAAACATAATTCAGGACTGCATCTGCCCACTCTCGGGTAAGCTGCAAGTGCTTATCAAGTCCACAGAGATCATCTTCATCACATGCCTTGGAGACATGCAGTTAATATCATCACAGACCTCTCCCATCCCTGTCACCACCAAGACTCCCTTCTGGCAAATGGTTCAGCTCAATCAAAGACTACAACCTCCCATGGCTTGATCAGCTTTCATTTGTCACACTGTGGCCTTCTGGTCCAATCTGTCTCAACCACCATACATTTCTCTTCAACATGCTCTCCTGCCTCTTTTCAGAGTACTACCTTAAATTTATGAGCATCTCTAATCTTACATCGCTTTTGGAATCAGACCTGTATTTAAACTAGAGTGCCGCGATTCTGGATAATTTTTTTTTTTTTTTTTTTTTCAAATAGAGATCCCGATTTGAATGAATGATTCAGTGACTCAAATACTTCACTTGTTTAATGACTGGATGAAGCATTTTTGTACAAATCTCTTGAATAAATGAATGAACAAGTGACTGTTAGAAAAAAAATTGTCACTGAATCGATTCTACTCTATTTTGATAGCTTCCGTAGACATCAGTGTTTATATCTGAACAATAAACTTTTATCCCAGTACTTATGATATTTTGAATATTTGTAACACATAAATAATAATACTGTGTGGTTGAAAAACTGTTTGTGAAGCTGTTTCATACTTGTACCTAACAACAACTCTCTCTGGCTCCGCGGCAGCGCCAACGCAGACCTGAATGTTCCGGTGTGATTTTGTCAAAGGGTTAATAGACATAGGAGAATCGTTGTCATTTAGTAATAAGATCGTGTGTGTGTGTTTGAAATTTGAATCAAGATTGCAATATTTTAATGATTAATCGTGCAGCTCTAATTTAAACGAAACAATTTGTTGCATCTTTTAACTAAAACTCTTTGTACTGTACATGCAAACTCTCCTGTCATTGAAAACAGTCCAGACACTTTTCATTCACTTCTGGTGTTTAATATTTTGGAGAACCCTTCTGCTCCATGCATGCATTACTGCTGTCATACATGAAAAATCATGCCAACAGCTTTGCGACAGATGACTGCCTCTAATCCCTCATACATCTGTAGTTCAAGTCTCCAGCACTTTGTCCCTCTAAATTGGTCCCTTTCTCAGATGTTTTGAGGTCATGGCCATGGTTTATGCCGTTGAGGTTCATTTAAGGGCATTGTGGGATCCATATGCAGACCCTCATAAAGCACAAAGCCATGTTCATACTTTAGTAAGAGTGGCTTTTGTCTGAAATTCATACATATAATTATTGGTGTGACTGAATTTGATTTGATGTTAATCTTCTCAAAAATTAAGAAATTCAATACTTACCAATGTCATTCCAAACCTGTATGAATTTTTTTCCCATGGAACACAAAACAAAAGATTCATGAGACTGTGCAGGTCTTTTTTCATGCATTTATAATGAATGAGGACAGAACCTTTCAAACTTCAAAATACTGTAGAATGTTTCATAAAAGTAGTCTGAGCTCTATATTGTAAGTCTCACACAATAGCTTTGCCATAAATGTTTAGTTGAAAAATTTAAGTAATTCAAGTGCAAGTTATTCAGTGATGACTTTAACCTCAAGTTGGCCTGTTATCTGCTCTAATTTGTCAGCTGAACTTGAGTCTGAAGTCAGGAATCTGATTCATTCACAAATCATTCTAACCCATTTTGTGAATCAGATCAACCAAAAATTCATAAAGATCTGATTCAAACGAATGATTCATTCACAAATCACTTCAGACAGGCAGAATCAGAATTAAGAAAATCTAATAAAAAGTGACTAGTGACTAGACATTTTAAAACTTTAAAGGTGCAATATGTAAGAATTTTGCAGTAAAATATCCAAAAACCACTAGGCCTGAGTTATATATTTTGTTCACTTGAGTACTTACAATATCCCAAATGTTTCCAACCATTTGTAAATCGTGAGAAAATTTTAACCAAGACTCCGGGACGTGTGAGGAGTCGCCTGTCAATTGCGTCATACCCGCGTTACCCTCGGTTTCCGGTTTTATTTTGTAGAAACCATGGAAACACCAAAGACTATAGTACATGCGCGCAAGGTTTATGTGCATACTCCAAGTCTTATTCTTTGGTTTTAGTGTATCTCTATTGCAGAATTACAGTGCCACATACTGATCTGGCAACGTTTTTGATTCGTTTTTCAGTGTTTTCGTGTGTACATAGATATTTCTTGAGACAAGGAAAAAAAAAAAAAATCAGATAGGGTAAAATTTGGCTTCGTGTGGATGTAGCCTTAGTCTTATTGTTTAAATAATTTTCTTGATTTGTTTTTTTGGCGAGTACTATGCTTTGACCATGCCTCAGAGAAAAACACTAATTTTGTGAAGTAGCTAACAGCATAATCAGATGCAGCTTTGTTTTTAATAACAATAATACAGCATTTTCTCCATCATACAATGCGTTTTAAAATTAATTGCATGCCATTTGTCAACACAAGCCATCCAGCATTTAATATGATATTCTAAAATCGATCTAGCTTACTGCAGTGTGTAACGTGTCTCACAGCAGCTGCCGAGCGAACGCACAGAGTAACGTTATAACATTTTCAACACACACTGAAATGTATCTAATATGTTAAACAGAGCTGTTACCTCATACGCTTGACCGGAAAAGCGGAAGCGGAAGCGGCGCCGACGACTGTGACATAATAAAAGTTCCGCTGCTTGTGAGGCGTGTGTTGCGCAATCGCTCAAGCGGCCTCGCTCAGCTCCCACAACATTCGGTCCTGCTCTGCTTCATACTACAGTAACGTTAATAATCGTATCCATGAACATGATTTCTTCCGATTATTTTCCACAGGCTGTGAGGTGAAGACCACATGTCCCAAGATTCTGCGCTCAAACTTGTCGTCATCAAGCTACGCCTTTTAAATAGGCCTCTAGCGACCTCTAGCGGACAGAAAATCGTACATATTGCACCTTTAAGGGCTAAACGGGGAAAATTTGTGTGAGCGCAATTCCACAAATGCGCAGTTAGGAGTGGCAAGTTTTGTGTGTGATCTACTGCTGATGCACAAATTAAAGAACACAGACGCAGTCAAATCATTTACATAATGACCAACGCAATCTACCAAGAGCAGTGAAAAGTAGCGTTGGGACGCAAATAACGCAAATAAATAAGCAGAGCTGATGCTCATCAGGTGCGGGTCGACACGGGCATTGTTACATGTAATCTGACAAACGCGCACACACACATACATACATACATACATATATACATACATATACATACATATATATATATATATACATACATATATACAGTGGGTACGGAAAGTATTTAGACCCGCTTAAATTGTTCACTCTTTGTTATATTGCATCCATTTGCTAAAATCATTTAAGTTCATTTTTTTTCCTCATTAATGTACACAAGCACCCCATATTGACAGAAAAACACAGAATTGTTGACATTTTTGCAGATTTATTAAAAAAGAAAAACTGAAATATCACATGGTCCTAAGTATTCAGACCCTTTGCTGTGACACTCATATATTTAATTCAGGTGCTGTCCATTTCTTCTGAACATCCTTGAGATGGTTCTACACCTTCATTTGAGTCCAGCTGTGTTTGATTATACTGATCGGACTTGATTAGGAAAGCCACACACACCTGTCTATATAAGACCTTACAGCTCACAGTGCATGTCAGAGCAAATGAGAATCATGAGGTCAAAGGAACTGCCTGAAGAGCTTAGAGACAGAATTGTGGCAAGGCACAGATCTGGCCAAGGTTACAAAAAAATGTCTGCTGCACTTAAGGTTCCTAAGAGTACAGTGGCCTCCATAATCCTTAAATGGAAGACGTTTGGGACGACCAGAACCCTTCCTAGAGCTGGCCGTCCGGCCAAACTGAGCTATCGGGGCAGAAGAGTCTTGGTGAGAGAGGTAAAGAAGAACCTAAAGATCACTGTGGCTGAGCTCCAGAGATGCAGTCGGGAGATGGGAGAAAGTTGTAGAAAGTCAACCATCACTGCAGCCCTCCACCAGTCGGGGCTTTATGGCAGAGTGGCCCGACGGAAGCCTCTCCTCAGTGCAAGACACATGAAAGCCCGCATGGAGTTTGCTAAAAAACACCTGAAGGACTCCAAGATGGTGAGAAATAAGATTCTCTGGTCTGATGAGACCAAGATAGAACTTTTTGGCCTTAATTCTAAGCGGTATGTGTGGAGAAAACCAGGCACTGCTCATCACCTGTCCAATACAGTCCCAACAGTGAAGCATGGTGGTGGCAGCATCATGCTGTGGGGGTGTTTTTCAGCTGCAGGGACAGGACGACTGGTTGCAATCGAGGGAAAGATGAATGCGGCCAAGTACAGGGATATCCTGGACGAAAACCTTCTCCAGAGTGCTCAGGACCTCAGACTGGGCCGAAGGTTTACCTTCCAACAAGACAATGACCCTAAGCACACAGCTAAAATAACGAAGGAGTGGCTTCACAACAACTCCGTGACTGTTCTTGAATGGCCCAGCCAGAGCCCTGACTTAAACCCAATTGAGCATCTCTGGAGAGACCTAAAAATGGCTGTCCACCAACGTTTACCATCCAACCTGACAGAACTGGAGAGGATCTGCAAGGAGGAATGGCAGAGGATCCCCAAATCCAGGTGTGAAAAACTTGTTGCATCTTTCCCAAAAAGACTCATGGCTGTATTGAATCAAAAGGGTGCTTCTACTAAATACTGAGCAAAGGGTCTGAATACTTAGGACCATGTGATATTTCAGTTTTTCTTTTTTAATAAATCTGCAAAAATGTCAACAATTCTGTGTTTTTCTGTCAATATGGGGTGATGTGTGTACATTGAGGAAAAAAAATGAACAAATGATTTTAGCAAATGGCTGCAATATAACAAAGAGTGAGAAATTTAAGGGGGTCTGAATACTTTCCGTACCCACTGTATATATATATAAAAAATATATAGGGGTGCAAAATTTCAGATTACTCACGGTTTGATTTGTATCGCGGTTTTAGGCTCACAGTTTCGGTACGGTTCGGTATGTCAAATAAAAATAAAGAAAATAAGAACAAATAATCAAACAGCACAAATAAATTCAGTAAAGCAAAGATACAAATAAATACAGCTTTACATTTTAAGGTACAGAAATTGAATAAAGTAGCTAATAAAATTTAAAACAACATTGCATGTAATCTTCACTGTATAAATTAAATAAAGATCAATCATTATTAATTAAGTTACTATTCCGTCATGAGCAATGAGTGATTTCCTTGTCTTTTGTTGTTTGATTAACATTAAAAACACATTCAGACAGCAGGAATGCAAGGGCTGCTGTCTCTTTAAGACATAATACACGGATCAGTACACTGAAACTGAACACATGCGTTCTTTCTCGAGTGTGTAAGTTCACTTCAGACATAACCAACTATGCTTGCAAGGATACTCGCCAAGACAGGCATGTTGACATAATTTTGTGTGAATTTGTCCATTTAAGCAAAAGACTTGAAAGAGACATTAATATTTGTGCTCTGTACACGTGCGAGCTTCGTATGAGTGCACAAATCTTCTCAAAGCTCACGCGTAAGTTCTCTTTCGCGCCTTGCACTCAAATGTTTAAATTGGCAAGGCTTAAATGAGTTTAGTTTAAACGCAGATAGCAACGGGCGCTATCAACACCCGGGTAATGACGGCGTAAATGACTGGTCATATAAAGCATACGGCATTCGCATTGAACAAAGTTCAGGGGAAGCCAGAATGCATATCCATCGACAGAAACATACATTAGCTTACCTCTGTTTGTCTGTTTTATTTATTTTCTACAAGCAATATTATAGATGCATATGTGTCGTCAGATAGAGATGAACCGCGGTGCAAGTGCGTGCCGAACCGAGTGTGCAGAACGGCACCGAGAACCGTTTTCACCCCTAATAAATAAATTATATATATATTAGGGATGTGCATCTCCATTAGGGATGTGCATCTCCATTAGTGATGCACGGGTCGGCTTTTTTTCCAACCCCACGGGTCCCGCTTTTATGAAATTATTTGGCCCGCCCCAGCCCGCACCGCACCGCTGTATCTATTTTTACAACCCACCCCGCACCCGCGACCATTAAATAGACATACTAGGCATTGTAATGTAAATGAAAACAGCCTTTATTTCAGCCTGAAAGTGCTTTGAAACATGGCCCTGTAAACTGGCAACAATATACGATTATGAATATGAACCATAAATACAAGCGTCTGTGACCACGGACTTGACATGTGCTGGTACTTTACTTTTGAGGAAAGGGGTAATATTTTGAGACATGTCACTGTCTTCCTTTTTCTTAGACCCCCCACAAATATGTCTTGACATGCTGGAAGTGCCCGTTTTGTGGCTCTCGTGTTTGTATATTTTTTCACACGAGTTGCACTTCACGTAGCCGATACTGCCGTTGTCTCCTGCTGCAACTATTTCTGAGAACTGGTCCCAAACATTAGATTTAGCAGCCTGACTTTTTTCTTTTAATTATGTAAATTCCTGACCTCAATTTCTCCCACACCTCATCTACCATCTTCACTTTTATTTCTCAGTTTTTGTTGTCGTGGCTGGCGGCGGGAGCTGCTTGGTACGCCTCTTTCGTGACGTGTCACGTGACGGCAAAGGTTTGGGGACATCACGCAAGTTACGTTGCTACGGCCTTCGTATTGTAACCTTATCAAAGAACCTAATAAAATATGAAAATAGATATTCCCAAATATTTTATATAGGCTATAGGGAATTGCATGCAACATACATAGATTTTTTAAAAATTGTTTTTAATGACCCGCCCCGACCTACCCCGCAAATAAAGTGACTTTCTTTCCCCGCCCCAACCCGACCCGCGCATCACTAATCTCCATAACTGAGGTCGATGCATAGCCAATGATATGATACATTAAAGATACATGTGAAGCAGCTACCGATACGATATGATTCACCCCTATTACGATGCAATCCGATTTCGATTCGATTCAACACAATGCAATGGAAAAAAATATGGTGCTATGCGATTCAATGTAGGGCTCTATGAAATACTTGAAATACTGTTTTTTTTTATTTTTTTTTACCAAATTCTGTTTTCTGTTTTAATTTTTCTGGATTCTATTTTAATGGTTTAATCAAAAACATATCTAATTAATTGAATTAATAAAAAGCAACTTTATTAATTAGTTTACAGTAATAGGGCCCTATGATTTTTGTTTTTACCCCCAGAAATTCTGTGCTGTGTTTTTGAAGGCATGTATATAAATGAAGGCATAAAACTATGAATCAAATTAAATTTAAATAAACCCTTTCATGTTTTTTGCAAACAAATTTTACTGTTACTGTAAAATTGTGTGATTATTTATTAAACTAAAGTCTTAATAATTATTGTACTAGTAGTAGTATGACATTCATTAGGAAATACATTATACCGTACAATAGTAATACAATAGTGACTACATAGTACACTACAATAGTAATATGGCTATATTTCTGTTACAAGTTAAACCAAACGTTTATTTTGATGGGTTGCTGTGATCTTGAATTTTCTGTGTGTATATGATATGTCAATAGTTTTTTCTCAAATGAAACTGTAAAATTCTCACAAAATGACTCTCAGAGAAGCTCTGGAGGTGAAGTTTGTGTTCATGATGATGTCGTCATATAGTAAGATGGCAGATGCTGGAAAAAACACAGCGAGCGTCACGCATGCTTCTTTAGGATGTGTAGTAAACTTAGGCCTATTCACCGGTCTTTGCCAGAGACACGCAGAACATGCAGGATTCATATTCAATTTGTCTTGCGGTTTAATATTCACACACTAGTTCATATCGCAATTTGATGTATGTGTACCCCCCTACTTTTGATTTATTCATCCAAAATTTGACAAATTCCGTGACATTCCACGTCGTACAGTAAACTCAGTTTTTATGAATGGATTCCACGATTCCATCCGTGTTTTCTGCATCGCGGAAATCATAGAGCTCTGAATATGGGTACAGATAGTTCGCTTTTATTTCTTTGGTTCAGACAGACAGCAAATCATAAATCAACTTAATGCCTTCTGAATTGCCATATTAATCTAACGTTATATTCTATGACTCTTGACACGCCTCGGCCTCCGTAGTGTTGTGATACGTCATATTCACATAGCAGTAGTAGTGATGAGAGAACGTGCTTGGAAAACAGTTTAGAGAGAAGAAATCAATCTATATTTAAAAAGTATTTGTCACAAATTATTGGTCACTTAATAAAAGTATTGCGCATCTACTAATAATTATATATTAATTGTTTTTTTACAGATGCAAATATGTTCGAACTGATACAAATGCCAACTTGTATCCGATGCACAATTTTTTTAATCGATGCATCACATCGTTAACTTTTATACCGATGCACTGTTGCGAATCTTACCATCCCTAAAATATATATATAGAATATGTTCGGATAACGTCTTCTATTGGCATTCCAAAGAAATTAATTTGAGGGGAAAATATTTTCTCCCTTCTACCGCGCACTCTCTGTTCTCTGTGGTGTTTCCTCCTAGCAGCAACAATTGCAGCCATGTTACAAAATGGGTTAAGACATGCTTTTTTTGAGCATTAAATAGTGTCGCAAATACCAGTTAAGCGTAAACATTCGTAAATCGCTCTGCGAAATTCATTTAAATACTCTCCTCCCATAAATCTTGCATCTGAAAGGGAAACTCCTAAGTGCATATGCAATAATGTCAGCCGCAAAAACAACTCAGTCCATGCCTTTTCAGCGCTAATTTTGCAATGCGTCTTTAGTAAATCCTGACAGTAGTTTTTAATGGCAAAAGAGGGTTTGCGCTGACGCAACCTGTTAGTAAATCTGGCCCTTAATCTTAAACCTGTTCCTCACATAAAGCATGTCTTCAGAAGTCATATGGACCATCTTCATGATACTTATGGCTCTTTTTGTCCATTTTGAAGCTTGAAAGTTTCAGTCCCCATCCATAAGTGCATGGAAAACAATGTTTGAAGTGTCTTCATAAGTTTATAGTGAGTATATGTTTTTTTTTTTTTTTGTGAAATATCTCCTTAAAAGGCATGCTTTAATATACTCTTAGAATGGCAATACAGATCTCAAAAGCACGGCCCAATCAGTCACTTTCTTCCTGATCTCACATTCAAGCCTAATACCGTGGCGATCCCCTTCACCTGCCCCCATGAAGGGGCCCCACACTGAGGTGTCCAACTAATTGATCAGCTCTATTAACAGTGGCCCTGCATACAGTAAACTTTACATCATTACTGGCTTCCACTGTGTGCTCATTAGAAGACACAATAAAGGAAAAAGACTCAGACTATAAAGACAAACAAATCCTTTTCTCCTAAATTGTGATGTAATGCTTTAAAATGATTCCTTGACTTTTTTTCCCTCTTGCTCTAAACCTTAAATACATCAAAAGGGTACCACATTGATTTGATTTTTATATATATATATATATATATTCACAAAAATGGAACTTGAAATGAAGGCCTACATAGAAACCGGATCGTATCTTTATAATGGAAAGTACATGGTCTGACAGTTTCAAATGCAAAAACGCATCCGTACAGACTCGACCGAGATAAGGTCTTTAAAGGGTGGATGGGTGGAAGAGAGGCAGATGACAGGGCGCACACCAATTACTAATAGCGAATGATTTTCTTCCCTCCCTTTTATTTGTTTGGGAGAAATGTTTGACAAGGCAAACGCTGCCTCTTGAAGGAAAAAAACGCATCTACGGTTAGGATATGAATCAAGTGGCAGATAGCAGGATATGCTTTTTTGTGACATGGAATGACACAGGAAGGTCAGAAACACTTGTATCTGTTAAATGGGTTGGATTAAGTGGGAGCTGCCTCAGTTTTGCGTCTTTGTTTATAATGTTCCCCTTTTTTGTTCTGCAGGACAGAAATGGGGGAAGGGGCTACTACCGAGATTCCAAGCTGTTCAAAGAATGATGATAGGTGCACTCTTCTGTATAAACCCCAAAATACCAGTTTGCTGATGTCAGAGTCAACATTATGTCCTTTTATTCAGTCATTTACTCTGTCATTTCAGGTTTAAAATGTGCTGAGGCTATATAGGGCTTCTAAAAGCATGTCTCAGCTGGCTCTTTTTTTTGGAAAACTACACAGGTTTCTCAGAGATGGCAGAAACAAGATGATTAGCTCAGACAAAACACAGCGCTCTTCACATCAACTAACTCATCCTGGAGATTGCTCTAGCCTGGTGAGACAGGAAGCATTAGCCGGCTTAAATCTGGGTTAGGAAACCTGTCACAATGTGACGTGTCATTCAGTCACTCACAAACCTGAATTCATCCAGGTAATTACAGAACGGGAATGCTCCAAGGTTTCTCGTATTTGGTTTACTACAGAAAGGGTTAAGCTCTTTACGGTAACTTTTTCTTCAACCAACGTGCGTGTT
>RJVU01061675.1:2710273-2759768 GCA_003731715.1 Anabarilius grahami | reverse complement strand
GTGGGGTTTCCTTGGAAACTGGTGCAAGGTTGTTTTTTTTTCTCTCTGCCAATGAAAATAAATGGTGGCAATACTTTCATTGGATGCCAGTCCTGTCCTGCTTTGAAAAAAAGCTGCTGGTTTTAAAAACATTTAGTTAAAGCTGCACCTTATTGCTACATCACAGGAGACTTTGAGGCTGTCACAGAAACCATAGCATTCTTGATGCCATTGATGACAAAGACGGTCCACTGCATGTTCATTTACACTGATGCACTATTACCTATACCAAATAAAAAGCATAAAAAAAGTTCAATTAAAAATAAAACACTTAAGATTAACATTTAAATAAAAGCTAAGCTTCATTTCCCAGAAACCATTATCAAAATGCTGAAATTTGCTGTATTTTCTTTGAAATACAAGTCAGTAAATTCCTCTTCCTGACAATTCTTTGAGTCTTTCAGAGTCAAGGTCTGTTAAAGTCTGACCAAAAAAAATAAAAATCCCAAAATTGAGTCTGATGCTGAATCGTTAATATTTCCTGAGATATCTGAATAAATATCATTCAGATATCTCAGGAAATATTGATGATTCGGCATCAGACTCAATAGTTTTGTGAATTTTATCCCAGTTATTAAGGAAATAACAAGAACAACCTTGCTGCAGAATAAAAACAAAAGTTCAACATAGTGCAGTATTTCAGACTTGGTGTGAAGGAGCTGATTTTAAAATCTGTTGCTGCATCTTTTGTGGACTTGATGTGAATAAGCCATATAAATGTGTGTTAACTTATGTTTGTTTTATTTTTTTCTTTAGGTTTTGTGTGGGTGACAAGTTTTTCCTAAAAAACAACATGATTCTGTGTCAGATGGACTATGAGGAGGGGCAGCTCAACGGGAGCTTTGAGACACAAGTTCAATAGCCAATCAAACGATGGCAGCAGCAGCAGCTCTCGGTCCCCACACACAAACACACGCTTCTGTGCGACGGATGTTCTGCTGCACTCAGAGAGAAGAGCATCTGTCTGCTTGCCTGCAATACTTTTTACAGTAAAAGCCCTATTGGTCCCTGAGGACTCTATTGTAAATGTACTACTTTTTGGCCCTTCCTGTCCCCAACACTGAGCAGTTACACGTTTTGATGTACAGTTGTGCCTGCTTAGCTGAGCACTGTAATGCCTGTATGGTTTTTGTGATGTTTTTCTGTTTTGGTCTCCAACTCTTTCTCTCTCACTCTCTCTTTCTATTTCTCATTCTCTTGTTCTTCTTATGCTTCTCTGAGGGTATGTACAGTCGGTTTTCTGTATATATAAACTGGAACATTTATTTTATGAAACTGTAATGCAATTTTATTACCAGTGTGAATTAAACAGATTCTTAAATGTTCATAGTTGAGTTTGTTTTCTGATCCCAAAGCCAAAGTTTGAAGAGGCTGGTCCATGTATCAACAAATGTAATTATTGAACTCTCTTAAAATGGCTAAAGCTTCAAAAACATTTATCAGACTACTACAAAGAAATAAATTATGACAATTTTATATACAGAATGGCATAACAGCATATTTTAATTGCTGATGGACTAAGACAAGTTGTTTTCACATGAATTAAATACGGTCTTATTTCGAATAAAGCAAATGAATTCAAAAACTTGTTGTTGTTGTCGTCGTCGTAATAACATAACATCTAGTACCACAACTGATCGGTCAAATCTGGTCATGATGAGTGTCTGATTCTGAGTTTGTCTTCAACAATTTTCCTATTTTTCAAACACTCACTTATTAAACGAATTTCTACACTTAGCATTGGTGACTCAAGTCTTGATCAAATTACCTTTTGAGTTCATGTTACAACTCTATCAAAATATCTCAAGACCTCATAATGAACTTGTCTGGAGAAAAATAACAGCATGGTATTTGTACGCAAAACATACAATGAAATTTGTCGTGCCACCGTAGGTTTTTGAGGCATTGTGAGCGTTAAACTGCTCTCTCAAAAGCGCTGCATTTCCGAATGGCTTTCATGAACAAAAGAAGTGCAATTAAAGGATTGCGACTGAGGTGACACAATCTTCTGTCCCATTACTTTTGATTTTCATCTGTTGGTGGTAATTCTTGTTTCTATGAGCTCTGAACCACAGGAGAGCTGCTTCACTGAGGATCTGCCATTTAAAGCAATTAGTTTCATTCATTGTGGGTAAGAAATGGGAAGGGTATCAGTTGGGGTCTTACAGCATATTGAAATTTCATTTACAGATGTCCAATACTTAAAGCAGACTCTCCGGTATAATTTTCCTAAATGGAGCCTTTCATGCTATTCATACGGAAAACTTCTCCCAGTTTCCCAGAGTGCTTTGAAAACTTCAGACTTAAAAGAGCACAAAGTAATTAAAAAAGTACAAACATGAACTTAAAACTAAATTGTTTGTTATAAAGGCTGTCTAATGTAGGGGGAAAAAATGTGAACTACAAAATGCCAATTTTTAAGGTGCATGTATAGTACCTGCAAAGACTTAATTATATAGTTTCTTATTATATTCTTAATTGCTGCTTCACGCACACATATACACGCTCAAACTAGATTTATTTATTTATTTATTTTTCATAAATGTGTGTATTTGTCTGATATTAAAGGGTTAGTTCACCCAAAAATGAAAATAATGTCTTTAATTACCCTCATGTCGTTCTACACCTGTAAGGCCTTTGTTCATCTTCGGAACACAAATTAAGTGGCTCAGTGAGACCTCTATAGACAGCAATGTCATTGAACTTCTCAAAATCCAGAAAGGTACTCAAAATATATTTAAAACAGTTCATGTGAGTTCAGTGGTTCAATCTTAATATTATAAAGCGATGAGAAAACTTAAAATAACGACTTTTCAACGATATCTAGTGATGGCCGATTTCAAAATACTGATTCGAATTTTTTGTTTCGAATCAGTCATTTGGAGCGCCAAAGTCATGTGATTTCAGCAGTTTGGCATTTTGACATGCGATCCAAATCACTGATTCGAAACAAAAGATTCATAGATCAAAAGTCGTTATTTAGTTTTTTTGGCACACAAAAAGTTCTCGTCCACATTCGACCACTTCCAGTGGTAGTCGAAAACACATTCGACCGGATTGCTTTCATAGTGTAGACGCTCATGTGGTCGGATGTGTTTGAACAGCCACAAAAGACATTTATGGGAAGCACGCTAGCCAGATGGGATTTAAACTTTGGTCGGCTGAAGACCCAAGTTTGGTTGGAAGATGAAAAAACTTACCAAGCACATTGTTCTCTCACCTTTTAACACGCACTCACCACGTTTGGTGAGGTTTGGTGAGGTCTTGCGGCTATCAGAGCCGAAACGAAAGCTGCTGCTCTCCGGACGTGTTCATGTGTAAATTGTGCAAGCTTATTTTGTCCATTAGATTGAACAAACTTTAAAAAATCCTTACATTTACCCAACCATAGACCCTCCATTCGAAGAAATCAGGCCAGAAGTGGTTGAAAGTGGACAAAAGAGGTGGATTAAAACACCAGGTGTAAACGGGTATGTGTCTCCCTCGTCTACTTGTGATTGGATCACCAATACGTATCGTAAGTGTTAGTTCACCCAAAAATTATGTCATTTATTACTCACCCTCATGTCGTTCTACACCCGTAAGACCTTCGTTCATCTTCGGAACACAAATTAAGATAATATTAAGGTTGAACCACTGTACTCACATGAATCGTTTTAATAGCTTTCTGGGCATTGAAAAAGGAAATGATCTTGCTGTCAATCGAGGCCTCACTGAGCCATCGGATTTCATCAAAAATATCAATTTGTGTTCCAAAGATGAACGAAGGTCTTACGGGTGTAGAACGACATGAGGGTGAGTAATAAATAAAAATTTTGGGTGAACTAACCCTCTAATACCAGGTGTAAACAGGGCCATAGTTTAGCCTACACTACAAAAGCAATCCGGTCGAATGCGTTTTCGACTACCTCTGGATGTGGTTGAAAGTGGACAAGTTCAAAACGTATTAGACCTTGTTTACTCCTTCGTACACTTGTGATCCGATTGACCAAAACACATCTTAATAATACCAGGTGTAAACACGGCATAAGCCCATAAGGTAATTTCAAACAATGCTACCACAAAGCCCAAAATTATACAAACACAAACACCAAGCTAAACAAAAAGAGACTAATTTCTGTAATCAGTGTAACAGTGATAAAACTGCTCGTTTTCACAGGTGCACACACACACTGAGTGCATGTGAATATAACAGGCCATCAAGTCAAGGAATAAAGGCGCCCAAACAATTGCAAAATCACCATAAACTTTTAACGTTTCTCCCCACCTGCATCGGCGAGACGTTTATAACCACACATGGACAACATATGGGTTTTGACCTTTAGGCCAGACGTTCATGTGCACATTTTCACCTAAAATGTGGAGAAAGTACCCATACTGTGGATGACGGAAGGCTTTCATGAAAACACTGCTCCAGTAGGGAAAGCAGACCAGCCACATCATTTGCTTACAAATAAATCAAGTATACAATGTGCATTAATTATAAATTCATTAAAAATTCAGACTTACCGGCAGGTGTGCAAATAAAGGATTAGCGAGACAGCAATTACACCACATAAGAGTACCTTTTAATTGCAGCTCCTGGATTGATTTACAGAGGGAGACAATCAGGCTCTGTGCAAGATGCCTGATTGCTCATTTTCTAGAAAAATAATGAGGGAAAAGACCACATACACAACCTCACAGACACACACACACAAGCACACACACACTCACACGTATCATCCCCAGCTGCAGCATTACCTCACACGCTCAGGCACACACACGACTGCACATGTACTTACTGGTGATTTAAAGGTGAGGTTTGTGTAATTAAAACTACAGGTGCCTTGTCTGTGCTACAGTGCATTTCCCTGGACAGGAAAAAAACATACACTGCATTTTGAATGGTGGTCCAAACCAACTAGTGTAACCCAGCATGGGAAATCATACTGGTCTAAGCGGGTTGTTTAAGCAAATATACTTCCACGCAGTGTTAAAGCTTTGGATCCATATACTTGAAAAAAAAATCCTGTAAAATATATGGTAAAAAAAAAAAAAGGGCAGATGTGGATGCCAGAAATTTCACTGTACAAAAATATTATGCTTTTATTTTTTCGAGTATCATTGTCTGATATTATTTTAAAAACTACTATACACTATAACTATACACAACTACTAAAATCTGCTTTGTATCTATATACTAATCACAATCATAATAAAAATTGTAAAACAGAGCAGAAAGTTCTCCATAAGTGGCCTTTCCAGACAACACAAAAATAAAAAATAATTAAACTACAAAACATAACAGAAAAAACCCCCACATGCATATAACAAACTCAAGAAAAAAATCAAATATAATCAAATGTGATGCTTTACGAAGGGACTTCAGGTAATGTCCTTTCAGTTTTTCACCATATATTATAAAGAAAATATATATATTTTTACAAGCATAAAAACAATGCTTTACTGTAAAAGTNGAATGGACTTATTGCACAGGTGGCAACCTATCACGGTACAACGCTTGAATTCACTGAGCTCCTGAGAGCAACCCATTCTTTCACAAATGTTTGTAGAAACAGTCTGCATGCCTAGGTGCTTGATTTTATACACCTGTGGCCATGGAAGTGATTGGAACACATGAATTCAATAATTTGGAGGTGTGTCCCAATACTTTTGGCAATATAGTGTGTGTGTGTGTATATATATATATATATACACACACACACACACACACACACACACTATATTGCCAAAAGTATTGGGACACACCTCCAAATTATTGAATTCATGTGTTCCAATCACTTCCATGGCCACAGGTGTATAAAATCAAGCACCTAGGCATGCAGACTGTTTCTACAAACATTTGTGAAAGAATGGGTTGCTCTCAGGAGCTCAGTGAATTCAAGCGTTGTACCGTGATAGGTTGCCACCTGTGCAATAAGTCCATTCGTGAAATTTCCTCACTACTAAATATTCCACAGATCCATCGGATTGATTTAAATAAACAAATGTATAATATTCTAGCACTTATGCCTTCCATAATTTTCAATATACTGCTCTGACCCTTCTTGGCACGGAGTGTACGAGTTCATGACAAATTGTCACATCTGTCCTGTTTAACTCCTGGAGGACGACCTCCTTAAATGCCCTGATCTTTAATGGGGAGTGTTGCTCAACTCGTCTCTACAGAATCCCCCACAGGCACTCAAGAGTGTTAAGACTGAGCGCAATACATGTCTATAGAAGGTTTTTCACCTTGGGAGAATGCATATCCTCATTGTCATGTTGAAAAAAATGCCCAATAATGCAGGGTCCTCATTCCCTGCATTATTGGGCATTTTTTCAACATGACAATGAGGATATGCATTCTCCCAAGGTGAAGGGTAACATCTTCTGTTTCAAGTTTGTGTATTAAATTTCACAGTGGTGTTGGAATTCATGACAGCATTGATAAAGTACAACTCCCTCACACCTTCAGCACTCATACATCCATAAGAGCTTTATTACCACTGAACTTTATTGTGGGAACCAGGCACTTCTCACTGTACTCCTCCTCTAGCAACACCATAACATTTTGGATGCTGTTAGATCCAAAATGATTGATTTTGAGAGTATTGATTCCCAGAATCTATATTTTGTAAATATGGGCTTTGAAAATGGCTAACTGACTTTATTGTGCTTTGGCTACAGTAGGTAGTTCCAGTGAAAACAACAACCATGCATGTCATTTCTGCAGGCTGCATCTTACTCCGTGAGATAAAGTCACTCTTTTCATAGCTTTTGCTGGCTCTGAGACACTCGTTTGTTATTTCTCCTGCTCTTTGTCTAGCAAAAAAATCCCTCATCACTAAATGAAAGCTTAAAATAAAGGCCTGATTATTTCAGAGGCCTTGTCACAAGTCCCATGTTTTTGAATTTCTGTGTCACTTTTGCTATATTTTCACACTTAAAACAATGATTTGGTAATCCTCTTGTAGCACTGTCCTCTTTTGTGCTAAGAAGTAAGTCTCCTGACAGTTCTCTCCCAGGTGGTTCCATTGTTGTCAGCATTAAGTCTGAGAATGATTCAGTGGGCTATATAACACTTTTAATTGTCAAGAAATTACTTCTCTTTAAATAGTTTGGTTCAACATACTTACCTGTTGATCAAACATTGCCTTAAACATACATCAGAAAATGTTTATTTTGTTTTATATAGTAACTTTTAGGATTTCTGCTACACAACATTTTATCACCTTGATAAGAAAATCTTATCTTCTTGAATAAATTTGACATGCTTCTTTGGTAATTGATTAAGCAGACTTGCTGGAACATAATATCTCTAAAGAACCCTAACATGTCTTCTAAGTAATTGAGTAATTGCTGACTTTCAGAAGTTTCAGTACTTATTTATGCTGTGCACTGTATACCCAGAAATAGAACAGATTCTATTTTCTATTATTGATTTGGGTGTTGGCATCATATGTTGTCTCTTCATCAACATAAAATATCTATAAAATAAAGAATTGTATCCCCCCCCCAAACTACACATTAGTTCCTGATATGCTCAGTTATGTCAAGTTTTAAGCAAAGTTATCAAAAAATTATAAAGGCGTTCTACATCAAAGACATAAGTTATTAAAAGTGGTCAGACTGATACTTCGTACTTCACTGTACAATATGTTAGCTTGATAACATATGCTGTATAGCAAGCTGACCTGCTTGTGCACCCCTGGGTGAAATTATTCCTGTTACACACTTCTAAATGGACAGACTACATAAGAGCCAAAATAAATGCAGAAATACATACACTTGCCCCCGCAGCATTTTGCTTATTCTATGATCTCATTCTTAAATTAAACCAATTTGCCTAGAAATTGGTTTTAGGGTCTACACAAAGTGTTTTGTACTCTAGCCCCTGCACACACACAGAAGAAATTTCAGTCACATTCCCTCGTCTCTCTCCCCCCTCTCCCTCGCTGCAAATCATGTTTGACTTTGAAGTGCTAATTTTGGAAGTTTAGCCAATTTTTATTTGCTGCTTTGAAATGTATCCTCTAAGCTGCTGCAGCAGCAATGCAATATACAGCCTCTCTACAATGAGGGATAAGTGACCAAAATGAGAAGCGCCTGTTTCTCTCCCAGTGCATTATATAACTGTGAATAATCTGCACGGTGCACTTTTCCTGCTCCATATGCCGGCTCAATTTATTTCTTCTAACATTAGCCACCCTCCCCCTTTCAGACATCCTCAGTCCGTCTCCTATTTGAGCTGGATGGGCACTATTTTGAATGCTGGTGATGACACATTTGGGCAAAATGCATGGCAAAAAAAACAAACATGTATCTAAAGTTAAGTCATAGACGGTGCATAGTCGCTTTGATGAGGCTGTACAGAGACAATACATTTTCAATCCTGTAGGACAAAGATCTGCTCAACCAGACGTCTAGAATCCAAATCCAATAATGAAAAGCTCATGAATAGCAGGACCGTATCAGTGGACCCACTACACAAACAATACAATGAAATTATCATTTTTCTATTCCAGTAAATGAGCTCAACAGAATAATATGATACAGCTGTAACTGGGAGACAATTTGTCTCAAAGCACAGGCTAGGACCTTTTGTTCAGAGGGGGCAGGGGACAGGTGAGGCCTCTTTATTGGAGCACACTGGCTATGTATTCCAATCAGGGAAACGGCGGGACTGTTGTGGTGGGAAAATATCATTATTGCAATCAGCCTTGGGTTAGACAGGGACTCTGTTGTATGGAAAGCAGTCGGGAACAATGAGAGAAGGCCTTGGTAATGAAGGAGCCTTGAATTCCACTTCATTTGCTGTTCTAATGGATGCAGGGCTGACCCCAATCACAAACCTCTTTTTTATTTTCATCAGAAGACAAAGAAATCCCAGACAAGTTGAGCGCATATGGATAAATAAATATACTTGCACATGGAGACCTACGCATACTCGCTCACACCTGGCCAATAACAACGTGGCAGGCAAAAAGGTAAAAGAGAGAAAAGAAACCCCCCCCCCCNNCCCCCCAACACATCTCTGCTCTGCTATGGTTTTGGACTTGGCAATAAATTGCTTTGGTAATCAGCTTTCTGAAAAGCTTATTTACTGCTTGTTCTCTGTTTATTGTGCTCCTCAGAATGAAATATAAAATTGGATTTCATTAGATGTGCAATTTTCTCTTTCTCGTAAAGAAAGGAAGAGAGAGAGAAAATCACCTTGTTGGATATAGAGAATGGATTTGGGGAGCACTGTATATATTACTGTTGATTAAGTTTCTCTCCAGGCTGACGTGGTCCTCTATTGCTCTAAGTACTGATACGAGCCAGAGTGCAATGTGAGCTTGGGCAGTTACAGTCAGATATTTCATCCACTAATCCAGCGAAAGACTCCTCGCTTAACGTCAGTGCCTGCATTGTGCACCAGAACAGAACCGAGAATGGCATTTAGATTCCAATTCAATATGTGAATTTTAAAGGATTAGTCCACTTTTAAATAAACTTTTCCTGATAATTTACTCACCCCCATGTCATCCAAGATGCCCTCCACAGAACAAAAAGTTTGAACTAATTGTTATATACCATTGAACTAGCATATTGCATATAAAAATTAGTTCAAACTTTGGCCTGTGGAGGGCAGTATTACGCTTAGCAGTGTCTACACTGCCAGAATTCTAATAGAGGAGAAGAAGAAGAGAGCTAGTTCAAGATGAGCATTTCTGGTTAAAACTTTCAATTTTTTGAAAATGAGCGATGGTTTCTCTAGATAAGACCCTTATTTCTCATCTGGGATCGTGTTGAACAATTTGAAGCTGCAGTGAAACTAATTATGACCTTCAACTGTTCGGTGCCCATTGAAGTCTACTATAAGGAGAAAAATCCTGGAATGTTTTCATCAAAAACTTTAATTTATTTTACATTTACATTTACATTTATGCATTTGGCAGACGCTTTTATCCAACGTGACTTACATTGCATTATACTATACATTTGTATCTGAGTATGTGCAATCCCTGGGATCGAACCCATGACCTTGGCATTGCTAGTGCCATGCTCTAACCACTGAGCTACAGGAAATTTTCGACTGAAGAAAGAAAGACATGGACATCTTGAATGACATGGGGGTGAGTAAATTATCAGGAAAAGTTTATTTAAAAGTGGACTAATCCTTTAACTGATGTAGCAAACAAGATACCGAATTGCAATTCGAATTAGA
Source organism: Anabarilius grahami (assembly GCA_003731715.1). Classification (NCBI taxonomy): domain Eukaryota; kingdom Metazoa; phylum Chordata; class Actinopteri; order Cypriniformes; family Xenocyprididae; genus Anabarilius; species Anabarilius grahami. The sequence goes on along the minus strand of RJVU01061675.1, from coordinate 2,749,534 downwards.
ATAAATTGAAAATTATATAACTGTGCATAAAACTTTAATGGGAAAAGTTTTTAGAGACAAACTTTGAATGTTGACTTGACAAAGCTTTGTTAACTTGGCCATGGGTTTATTGGGCTTATGGACAGAGAACTAAAGGTAGATAACAAAAGAATAGAATGATAGATGGACCAATAGAAAGAACATGGAAAGAATGATAGAACGAAAGAATGATAGAATTATAAAATACGACAGTACGACAATACAATGACAGATAAAACAATACAATGATAGATAGAACGATTATAGACACAAAGATAAAACGATGTATGATAGATATAGAACATTAGATATAAAAATAGAAGACAGATAGAACAGTAGAATGATAGAGCAATAGATATAGAACAATATAACTATAGATAAAAATGACAGATCGAACCACAGACAGATAGAACAATAGAATGATATAACAATAGATATAGACAGAACGACAGACTGATGAAATGATAAATATAGATTGTATTAGTTTCTTTTAGATAGACAGGAACGTTTTTTGTTTACCTGCTTGACTAGTTTCGGCTACTTCCTGTAGCCTTCGTCAGAAGTTTGCAACAAAACATACATTGGCGAAACAGGCAGAACGTTTGGAACACGGAAGAAGGAACATCAGACAGAATGCGAAAAAGAAACATCCACCAGACAAACGAGAGCAACAAAAGAGCAAGCAGAACAGGTAAATCTCAAATCGGCCATATCAGATCATTGCAAGAGGGAAAATCATATCATGGATTGGGATAATGCCAGGGTCATCCGTGCTGAAAGTAACAAGTATCACCGCTGGATTAGGGAGGCCATTGAAATTAGGAAACGTGCACCAAGGACCATGAACCGGGACGAGGGAGCCTACACCTTATCCCACACCTGGGATGTGGTCCTGGAGAGGGCGTCAGACAGTAGGGGGCGCAAGCTCTCCCTACTGTCTGGCAAAACAACATAACAGCCTACAAGACACGTCACAGCAACATCACGTGACGCTTCTGACGAAGGCTACAGGAAGTAGCCGAAACTAGTCAAGCAGGTAAACAAAAAACTTTCCTGTCTATCTAAAAGAAACTAATACAGTACTTAACATAAAGAAGACAGTATGAATCTACTTGAAAGGATATATATAGATTGTTAGATATTAAAGTATAGAACAACAGATGGATAGAAGGACATAGACTGACAGATATACTGTAGATATAGTAGAACAATATCAATATAATATTATATTGTAAGACTTGATTTTCCTGCTAAGTCTAAAAGCTGAGATCAAGCACCCTGCAATAAAGCAATAAAACTCATCTGGAGAGAAGATCTCAAAGAAATCGTACACCGCCTTGCCCAAACTCTCCTCACTTATGTATGCACCCCTGGTTAAAATATCTAGCTTCCGTCAGACCGCCTTCTGTATTCAAGTTACGAAGAAAGTGTAAACTGTCATCGCATCAGTTACACTTTTTCCGTAAGTTGAATAGGGAAGGCGTAGGACGTAGCATAAGCTTTTTGAACTGTAACGCCTGTTTCACACTGCAAGCGTGAGCGGCGCGTGAGCGTAACTACACCGTTACTGCAGCTGCAGAGACGCGCGAGTATTCACACTGGAAGTGTTTGTACAGCGTCACAGCAGCGGCTCGAAGCTACATATAAAGTGAGCATTTCTTTACAAAGACAGCTATACATTTGTTTTTATAAGATGGTCATTTATAAACTAGAGTCTTGAAAGTTTGTTAACATGGGGAGGTGTACAACATTCGCATATAAACGTAATAAATAAATAAAAATAAATAAATAAATAAAAGCCTTGTGTCATCCATTGCTGCACACGAATGAGGTAAGCTTTGTGTTTTACATCATCTGCCGCGTGCACGTTTACAAGACAGCAAACTCGGCGAAAAAAGCCAGCAAACTCGGGTTTGATTTGGGTATGCTGCAGCATATACAGGTCCTTCTAAAAAAATTAGCATATTGTGATAAAGTTCATTATTTTCCATAATGTAATGATAAAAATTAAACTTTCATATATTTTAGATTCATTGCACACCAACTGAAATATTTCAGGTCTTTTATTGTTTTAATACTGATGATTTTGGCATACAGCTCATGAAAACCCAAAATTCCTATCTAAAAAAATTGGCATATTTCATCCGACCAATAAAAGAAAAGTGTTTTTAATACAAAAAAAGTCAACCTTCAAATAATTATGTTCAGTTATGCACTCAATACTTGGTCGGGAATCCTTTTGCAGAAATGACTGCTTCAATGCGGCGTGGCATGGAGGCAATCAGCCTGTGGCACTGCTGAGGTGTTATGGAGGCCCAGGATGCTTCGATAGCGGCCTTAAGCTCATCCAGAGTGTTGGGTCTTGCGTCTCTCAACTTTCTCTTCACAATATCCCACAGATTCTCTATGGGGTTCAGGTCAGGAGAGTTGGCAGGCCAATTGAGCACAGTAATACCATGGTCAGTAAACCATTTACCAGTGGTTTTGGCACTGTGAGCAGGTGCCAGGTCGTGCTGAAAAACGAAATCTTCATCTCCATAAAGCTTTTCAGCAGATGGAAGCATGAAGTGCTCCAAAATCTCCTGATAGCTAGCTGCATTGACCCTGCCCTTGATAAAACACAGTGGACCAACACCAGCAGCTGACATGGCACCCCAGACCATCACTGACTGTGGGAACTTGACACTGGACTTCAGGCATTTTGGCATTTCCTTCTCCCCAGTCTTCCTCCAGACTCTGGCACCTTGATTTCCGAATGACTTTGGACCACTGAGCAACAGTCCAGTGCTGCTTCTCTGTAGCCCAGGTCAGGCGCTTCTGCCGCTGTTTCTGGTTCAAAAGTGGCTTGACCTGGGGAATGCGGCACCTGTAGCCCATTTCCTGCACACGCCTGTGCACGGTGGCTCTGGATGTTTCTACTCCAGACTCAGTCCACTGCTTCCGCAGGTCCCCCAAGGTCTGGAATCGGTCCTTCTCCACAATCTTCCTCAGGGTCCGGTCACCTCTTCTCGTTGTGCAGCGTTTTTTGCCACACTTTTTCCTTCCCACAGACTTCCCACTGAGGTGCCTTGATACAGCACTCTGGGAACAGCCTATTCGTTCAGAAATTTCTTTCTGTGTCTTACCCTCTCGCTTGAGGGTGTCAATGATGGCCTTCTGGACAGCAGTCAGGTCGGCAGTCTTACCCATGATTGCGGTTTTGAGTAATGAACCAGGCTGGGAGTTTTTAAAAGCCTCAGGAATCTTTTGCAGGTGTTTAGAGTTAATTAGTTGATTCAGATGATTAGGTTAATAGCTCGTTTAGAGAACCTTTTCATTTTTTGAGATAGGAATTTGGGGTTTTCATGAGCTGTATGCCAAAATCATCAGTATTAAAACAATAAAAGACCTGAAATATTTCAGTTGGTGTGCAATGAATCTAAAATATATGAAAGTTTAATTTTTATCATTACATTATGGAAAATAATGAACTTTTATCACAATATGCTAATTTTTTGAGAAGGACCTGTATATATCTATGTGTAATAACTAAACTAATGTTTATCATATTTTCGGGCTAGTTTACTTTAGTTTTTATAATACACCATACTTTAACCCAAACTGAATAATTAAAAACAAGTTTAAATGAGTAAATCTTTACCCATTAGACATGCTTATTCTGTGCATTTTGAACACTTTTTGTGTGAAATTATATTTATTTTGTCCATAAAAAGTGTGCTTTCACTTTAATTGAGCGTCAGCAGCGCAGCAAAAATAGACTCGGCGCCGAAACCCCCGCTTACGCTTACGCGCTGCTCCTGTTGCACATGTGAATGCATCCATTGGTTAACATGCATGCCGAAAAAAATACGACCTGCTTACGCTTGCAGTGTGAAACAGGCGTAAGAGTTTTACACTTTCTTTGTAAGTAGAATACAGAAGGCTGTCTGGTAGAAGCTAGATATTTTACTTCATAACTTGTTAAAAAAAAATTTTTTTTTTTTTTAATTTTTACACAAACACATCGCTTCACTCCAGAAGGCCTTTATTCACCCCCCAGAGCCGTGTGGAATATGTTTATGATGGATGGATGTGGGTGGAGACACTTTCTTCAGCTCATACTCGTTTGGTAACGCGTCAGAATATTTGGTAATGCGTCAAAATATTTATTAATATTTCTACGATTGTGTTCATCAGAAAGAAGAAAGTCAGATACATCTAGGATGGCTTGAGGGTGAGTAAAGCTTGGGGTAATTTTCATTTGAAAGTGAACTAATCCTTTTACTGGTGCCATTGTAACAACATAATCAATGTTATTCACTTCACCTGTCAATGGTTTTAATGTTGTAACTGATCAGTTTATAGAGAACATTAGATTAAGGGTACGTTTACACGACAACGATGTACTAAAAACTGAACAATTTTTTTCTTTGTACAGATGACGTTATCAAAACTATCCCCGTTCATGCGGATCCATGCAAATGACTGTATTACACATGCCAGACAAGTAGTTGGCGATGTCACTTTGTAAAGAAAGACTACGCGCCTGTGCATATACGCATTCTTTTACAGAGCACTCGTGCCAAACATGCATGCCTATCCACCTTATTTTTACAGTTTACAGCATTTTGATATTCTTCTTGTTATTTCCCTATAGTGGCTAATACATCAGAAGTCTCGCACATTCACAGAAAACTCCTTATTTCCGCAGTGAAAAATAAGGTGGATAGACCAAACACATAATACGCATGTCAAAGTGTTTACAGATTTGCACTTTTGCAGTTTACACTGCGATGATAACGGTATCGTTTGAGTTAAAGTTTAAAGTTTGCGTTTTCAGGCCACCAAAATGCTGTTTTCATGTAAATAAACAGCCAAAACGCATACATTTTTTTTCAGTTTTTAGTTGAAAATGGTGTTGTGTATTAATGTGTAAACAGCCCCATAGAATGACAGAGCTACAGATAGAACAACAGAATTTTAGATACAACTTCAGATACATAGAACAACAGAAAGAATGGATGATAGAATGATAGATAGAACACAGAACAGACAGACAGACAGATAGTCAACAAACCGTCATTCATGAAAGTGATTCCAGATATGGTATTTTTAGTGTTTTCCACAGTAAATTGTTTGTAAATTATTTCTCAGAACTGGGGTCATGGCATGCCTCGCTCCTGAGCCGGCTATAATTGCATGTGTTGCTGCTGATTGAGTGAGCTTTAATGCAACATTCATTTAACCACAGCTGTACTTTGCTAATGCACAAACAGTGTACTCAATCACTGCAGTCCTGCAGCTCCTTAATAACACAAGCACTTCTGCTCTCTTCCCGCTCTCTGGGGTCTTTAGTTTGTTGATGTTTTCGTCAATATCTGTTTCTATGAAAAAGAATAGCCACTGACACATTCTGAAAGCTCCCTTTGATGTTTAGACTTCGTGAACAAGTGCTGCAGCTGCACCATTAAGAGGACATATTCAAGATATAAGAAAAGGACAGTTATAAACCTCTCCTGTTGGTATGGCACAAACTAATAGAGTAGCCATTTGACTAACCGTATCAGCCAGACATAGACAGGGCTTATTAAGAAGTGCCAACAGTAAGACAGAGAGCAGAATTGAGCACAGGATCTGCATTTCACGCCACCATCCTTTTTAAAACAGCACCATCTGCAGGGTACACATTGCTTCCAGGAGGGGTCTAGGTAGAGTGCTGATAGATCACAGGAGATGACTACAAGGGATCAGATACATTACTGTTGTACAGGTGTCATTTCCATACGGTTTAGCTCAGGCAGCCCTGAACTATTAACCTATTTTTATTGAGCTTTGCTGGAATTGTGGACATGAGACAAAGAAACTTAGTTCATCGCCAATCTGAATAAAGAGAAAATGGTGGTAAAACTACATCTGTATGTGTGAGTGAAGGGGGGGGAAAGTGAGGGAAAAAAACATTTTTGCATTTGTGTACATGCCATATCAGCACGCCACACTATCAACAGGAGCACACATTTTGACAATTAACATTTGTATGACCCTGGTCACAAATGTTAATTTGGTCAATCACACCAAAGCATGATAACTATAATAATTAAATTAGCATTCATACTGATGGACAGTAATGGTCTGTTTATTATAAGCGCACACTGCAGTTATGTTGATGTCTGCTGCTTTAAATGTTTAAGCTTTAAAGTTGGGTGGGTTTTGACTGGCTGTTATGGTGTGGTCATATTAGCGAAATTGCAGCGAAATTTTGTGAGCAAAAAACAGTCCATTGTCTATTGTCTAGTGTGAAGATGTATGAAGCATTGCTGACACAGAGGAACAATATTGTCGAAATTACTTTCAGAATGAGCTCTATTGGAAAGACAGAGCAATGGTAAATGTGACTGGACCTTTAATGTTCTTATTGTTCAGCTGGGGGGGGGGAAATAATTCTGAAAGTGATTTCAACTGATATTGTTACTCTATGCCATTACTATTATTATAGTTGTTTTTGTGTATAGTTGTGGCTATCTTTTTCAATTTTGAACAAATTTTGAAAATTGTAATTTTTTAAACTTTATCATCATTATAGTTTTTGTCCTTGGTTTTAATGGGCCTTAAGCTGTTTGGTTTAAACTGGTCACACTGCTCGGCCAATTAGTGTTAGCTGGTCTCCCAGCTGAAAAGTGCCCAAAGCCCCACTAAAACCAGCCAATATACCAACCTGACCAGGCTGGGAAACCAACTAAGACCAACAAACCAGCTTAGCCTATTTTAAGATGGTTTTTTTCACCGGTGGAGTCCTTGCTCAGAATGACAGGGCCACCCTGACGTTAGCGTGGGGCAACGGGTCCAGACTCAAAGGCCCACACAGCTGCTGTTTTACAACATATCCATTTCTCTCCCTGCTCCAGGCCTCATGTCCACATTCATTACCCTTACTTTTATAATCCTTTAAACATACTTCATAGTGCTTTCATGGAAATTTAATTACTTTTACAAGGTGACAAGACTTTCCAAAGTAGTTTGATTACCTGGACAGCAATATACAGGAGTTGCAAGACAGCAAAAATATGGTAGAAACAGCCATATGACGACCTGCAACAATACCTCCACATCAGCTTCCAACCAGTTCAGTCAACCAAAAACAAAGCCTGCAAAGCAATAAAACACATGCAGCCCTTAAAATGCAAAGCATTTTCTGTGGAAAAGTGTAGATTCACTTCATCTCATTATCCAGAAGTCTCTAGATTTAAAAAAGGTTAATATGGAGGGTTTGTGAGATCTTTAAAAGGAGTTGACATTTTCCTATTTTCCCTCAAAAATGCAGTTCATCAAAAAGCTCAACAAACCAGAGACGGAAAAGTCTGTTGACAGGCGCTTTTGCATTGATATTCTCGCCGTCAGTGAATTTTACAGGCTAATTATAAAATAATGTTTGCTTTGAAGCAGATATGCCTTTCATTTTTTTTTCTTATAGAGAGACGCGCACATAATGTGCATATCTTCTGTTTTTATATCCCTCAGGTACACGACTAACGGGCCTAAAATGAAATTCAAGCCATACATCTAGGGTAAGCACCAGCAATGTTATTCAATGAGAGCCAAGTCAAATGAGAAGCTGTCAGTCAGAGGGGGGATAAGGAGGTTCAAAGGCTGCACGCTGCCGCGACTTTTACAATACAGTTTACCAAGCACTAACTACGCTTGGCACTTTTCGCACAAATGAAAGAAGTTTTTTTAACTGCGGGTCTTTTTTCTGTAGACAAATACTGAGGTACATCGAGATCCAAATTAGATCTCGGTAGCATTGACATACTTTCCGCTCACAGGTACCGGATGCTTCATATATGATTAATTAATCGAGGCAGGCTGCCATCTGTGTTTTAACTGATTAAATAGTGCACAAAGTGGGATGCACCTTTTGATGTGATCCTTTGGGGAACCTGTGCCGGCTTTGTGTTTCTACCTTGATTAAGCACAATACTCCAGCATCTTCCTCAGCCAGTTCAAAGTCTCTTTAATTTGTGAAGAAAGGGCACAGAGGCATTAAAGATGCTTTAAAATCCTGCCCATCTCCATCGGCTCTGGTGGATTCCTTTTATGAGAGCATTTTTCACAAAGATCTGGGCTATTCTTTCACTCGCTCATGCATTCATTCACTTGCTCACTCTCTCATTTGTTCGTTCATTTCCTTTTTTTGTGCGGGGGCCTCCATCTGGCTGAGTATAAAAAATTGATTCCAGTAAAATCTCACCTGAGATCTGTAATGGGGAAAGGCTTTTAAAGGTCACACGTGTAATAAGTTCCGATGGTCTCACTCACTCAGATAATGGCTCTTTAGTCCATCTTGCATTGCTGCTGTCCTGAAATAATGGAGCAATCTGTAGACCATTCAATACAGCAGTGCTCGAGCTGTAAGGCAGCCAGGCATACAAGTTGGCTTGTGCTTGGGAAATAGTAACCCCAAGAGGAAGCATAGCTCTGGCCCAACACTTCTATTCCTTCTGCAGTGCTATGGTTCACTGATACTCAGTGGCTTTACATGATCCTCATTCAGTCCCCCGCATTGAGTGAACGAAATTAGGATAAAGGGGTGGAAAAAAAAAAACTTCCAGTACAGTGCTAAATGATGAGCTCCACGATAATTGTCCTCACTGCAAATTAATTAGCTTTCAATAGGCGCCCAGTATAGTCGTAAACCACGTTCATAATCGAATGGAAATTGTGCCCTGATTGCTCTAAAATAGAATCACTGTGTGATGATATATTCCATTTTATGTTAATTATGAGGGATAAGCTACCATTCTTGATGAAGTCCATAATTGAAATGTTAGCCCTAAATCCAAGTGTATTGCTTTCTTCCCCCTCCCTGATACTTACAAGGCAATGACAGAGTGACGATTGTGTAGCAATTCAAAATAAAGTTTGGATCACATTTAGTGATGCACCAATCATGATTTTTCATGGCCGATTACGATTTCTTTTTCTTTGCTTAAGCAAATTTATTTGTTGTTTATTTGCTCTATAACTGGCCTTAAACAAAAATATCTGTAACCATTTGAAATTAGAGGAAACCACTGCATTTTAATCACGATACAAATAAAGATGCTACACACATGTAGCATGAGCAGTTGTTTTTTATTTAAATTAGATTGTATAATTTCAAGATTTAAAGCAAACACAGAATGTTTTTAGTTTTATTTTGGACATGGCAGAAGAGCAAATACTCTAGCAGGCACATTACAATACACAAAGATCTGTTGCTACTTCCGTGACTTAAAAATGCTCAAAGATTAAGTAGGTTAGCCACATGACAGAAAATGTGTGTTAACATAATTTTAGTGAAAAAAAGAAAAATTCCTTACTAACCTTTTCTGTATGAAGTTGCATAAAAGTTGACACTTCATTGCTACGATGCCTAAAACAACCATAAAAATGAAATAAATAAATAAAAATAAAGTTTTAACAGAAGAATTAATGTGTTTTTATAGAAGTGTAAGATTTACATTTTCTTCCAAATACTGGCCCCATTTACTTATATTGTAAGTGCCTTTGTCAAAAATTTGTGGTAATCAAAATTATGCCACAAATGCTATCGATTGAGCTTAATTCTAGTGAATTTGGAATATTCATTTAACAAGGCCTTAGAACTGAATCTCTGCACCAACATCCACTGATTACATTTAACACATACCAGCTGTTTGAATTAATACTTAAATTCAATTTAATATAGAGTGTGGGCTCATAATTAATTCTTGGTGCATCCTAAAGGCATCATTTCTAGGGTCTAATATTAACCCAAAGGTTGTGCCAGAACACTGTGGCATGGTGAAGTCAGGAATTTACTGGTCCCAGCAATACATTTGGCAAGACATTCCTAAGTTCGCATTGCAAATTACTGGTGGAACGTTCCAATGTCAGCCAACCAGCACAGAGAGAATGAAACTGCCTTTTATAGCTCTATTTGCCTTCAGACTACAATCATGACCTCAGCCAGAGTATGGACATTTTCTTTGAGAGAGCACCAGAGCCGCAACAGACATCTTAAAAAAAGAACATAGTAATTCATTCTACATAATGGGACAAAAAAGCCCTGTTTTATCCTCATTTCCTCTACTGAGAGGAAGCCTGCATTATAATCACAACTTTGAAGCTCAACTACTCCATGTTACATTGTTCCCTGTGAATATATTGTATGATATTTGAAAGAGGATTGTTTAGCAGACTGTACAAAATGTGAAAAACTGAAAAAAAAAGGGTGAAATGTATTGTAATTGATTGTTACAAGGGGTGGGCGATATGGCAAAAATATCTCACGATTTTTTTCAGGAAAATCACGACTCACGATTCTTCATGTTGTTTTTACTATTTTGCAAGTGACTGAGCATCACAGCCAAACTAATTTCTCTATTTTAAAAACAAAGCCTTACAAAATAACAAAATATAAAATAAAATAAAAAATGACATTTAGGCCAAAGTGGCGAAGATAAAAATCTTTGTCATTATTTTTTATCTGTTATTTGTTATTATTTGTTATTAATTTTATCTTTGTTATTAAAAAAGAAGAAAAACATAGGCTACACATTATACAAATGAAATGAATAAAATTATTTTTTCAGCTACAGCAGATGTATTTAACAGTAGCATTCAAGTAAAAAATTTAAATGAACAAATATACAAATATAACACTAGACTTCACTGTATAAATTATACATTGATTCTTAATAAAGCTAATGTATTAAAGTTCTCTGTCAAGAGCAGTGGGTGATTTTCTCTTTAGGGATAATTAGGGATAGTTAGCCCCCCCCATTTGACAGTATTAGAGCGATCAGACTCTAAAGATAACTTAGTAGCTAATCAGGCGCTGTTTGACAGGCTTTTAGTGCCTGTGCGCTTCGGGTGAACACGTTCTGAAAAACGCATGTCAGAACAGCGCATCAGCACGCGAAAGAAAAGTTTAATCGGCAAGGCACATGAAATAATTAACTTTTGTGGATTGAAGTGTCCCGCGAATATTACTCTACCGCTGCGTTAAAATGTGATGTGAATGTACATCAGTACATAAATTTGTTGAACAGTATGCTGAGACGGAGGTGCTGGAACTGCAACTGATAGAAAGCACTGTAGCACGATACAACGATATTTCTTCATAAGCAGATCGTGGAGACATTTTAATCGTCCACGATCAAAAATCGTTATATCCTACACCCCTAATTGTTACCAAAGATTACTTTCTGTGAGACAACACATAATGATTGCAGAACTGCATCTGACTGCTGGGAGTGCTGTGTGGAAGAAAGCATCGCTTTTAGCATTACACATTCCCTCTGGCATTCAGCTCGAAAAACAATTATTGCACTTTGTTGTTTTGTCTCCAACATTTGACTTGCCAAGGTACAGCTTTGTTAGCTCTTCTTTCTAGACGCATGCTAAAAACTCTCTCCTAGCTCTGGCAATTACAGCCAAATTTTCCGACAACTTCTTCAAGTGATTTCACATCAACAGCAGATGCATGTCATTGCTCTCACCATCCGCTCCTCGTCGCCCAACACAAAGAACTATGACAAACTGTCATAAACCAAGCAGCCTGCTACATAGAAATGAAGCAATTAAAATAATGCTACATTACGGTTTTAACCGAGGACCAGCATCTGGTGTTTTAAGCTTAAACAATAGCTTACATGAGCAGGGGCGGTTCTAGACCCCTTTTTTAGGGGGGCTTGTCTGTCGTCCCATCTAAAACTATAATCTGAACAATCGGGCCAGTGATGCTTCCTTCATTTTCACAAGCCTTGTTTTCAGCTTAAACATTTAAGTGATTTTAAGCCACTGTGAATCAGTGGCTTAAACTGTGATGGATCACACACACCTGAAGCGCGCACACAGAAAGCTGCCTCTCTTGACAGCACACAAGTACCGAATTGAGTTCTCTTTTACATCTTCTTGAGCAAATACACACAAAATTGTGTCAAAATGCCTTTAAATTGTAATAATATTTCACAGTATTACTGTTTTGACTGTTTTTGATCAAATAAATGCAGCCTTGGTGAGCATGACTTTTTTCAAAAACATAAAAAAATCTTACCCACCTCAAACCTTTTGAACGGTAGTCTATATAAGAGTATTTTTTAAATTAAGATGAATATAGTAGAAGAAAATAGAACTAGAGAATTAGATGAGAGAAAGACTACTGTTATAGCTGATGGGGGGGAAAAAAGAAGGGCTACCACTGGAAATCAGTTTTAACCGAAGCAAAGCTAGAAACTCCAATGTCTATGGAAATCATGAACAATCAAAAATTATTTTTTTAATCAGCTTCTATATGGTTGATTCATCAGAGTCTCCTTTTTTAGAGGAGACATGTGAAGCCACAGGGCTGGCTGCTGCAACTTCTCAACCTTTTTGGTGACAGGTTTTATGAGCCTAATGCAGTTTGTGATGTATAGCATAATAACCTCTCTGACTGTAGGGCCCGGCTCCTAATATCAGCTGGCTTGTGTTTCAGGCAAAATTATTGTAATGAGACCCTATTTCCATATAACAGTGAAATGAGTTCATTATTCTAAGTTATATTGGTGGAGTAACCGAAAGAAATTGATGCTTTTATTTGGGTGGAATTGGATTCTGGGCATAAATAGAATTAAGTAAAGTTGCAGACAGAAAAAAAAAATGCAATAATAATTATATTGTAGTTATCAAAAGGTCATCACCGGTGGCCCCCTCCCTCGCATGTCCCTCCAATCTCTCCCCGCATATTTCAAACGGAGGTGCATTTGTCAGAACATTTGCGATTATTCCAGTCGCTATGCCCTTACAGTTATTGAAATTCTGTTGCATGTCAATTTCACCACAAAAAAGCAATTGTTAGACTGTGTCCTTGCATCGAACACCATTTCAAACATCTCCTTTGAAACACAAAACATTCACATGAGTATGCCATCCATCACCGACATGCCGACATGAGCAAGATTTGGTGGATTCCACGGCTTGCGGTCCCCCTTTATCACCTGTGTTGATCATTCGCATTCCTAATTGCATTTATTTCTTTCAAGGTAACCTTTACATCAACCCGGTGTGTGGCTGCAGCAGCACTATTCAAAAAGCCCGTCGAGAGCAGCGCTGCAGTGTATCCTCTTCATCAGCTGATTATGCTATCTATCAGCCACAGCTGTCAATGCTCATTTAAGAGCCCTGCCAGACCCTCCGAGTGATGCAGTCGAGTGTAACCCCGCTGATTGCTGTTTTGTAATCCAACACCTCACCCTGTTCCTTCCTGGAACAAACATTGTAGCCCCTTTAAATACAAAATTCATAGGCCTAAGCTCTGCTGTTGAAGATGGGGGTGCAGGGGGTAAAGCCTAATTACAAACACATTGCCATCGAAGAAAACATTGTTTTTGTTGTTGTTGTTGGGGAAAGAAACGAACAGAGTGGAGGAGAAGAGAGAGAGAGAGAGAGAGAGAAAAACAAGTCCAAATTCTTTTCTGTGTTGCCAAGGCACGCTTGGGATGCTGGCAGCTACAAAGATTCAATTATACAAAGTGCAAAAAATAATTAGAAAAAAATAATAGCACTTAAAAAAACAGGCCCCTCTAGAAATTGCGTAGAACAATAAATCTGTTAATTAGCTCATTAATATTCAATTGGGGTCAGTGGACTTAATGGAACCTTTTTCATGGGCCAAGGAAATGTTTAACACTCAGTTCTTCCTCCGCTGGCTCCTATTATCAACTATGCACAGGCGAGTCTTATCAGCGCTCCAGATGGTGGAGAACAATGCCGACCCATTATCGTCCCACCGCAGCGTGTGTGCCTTGTAACCGGTGTGTGGTTGAGACAGTGAAGTATAGATACTGAGGCATTTAGTGTAATTGATATGTGGTATATATCGTATTGTTTAGGCCCTGTTTGTTTGCTCCGCCGCTATTCGAGGCGAAAAGGGAAGGCGAAGATGGATTCTCAGCACTGCGTTTTCGGGGGCTCTCTCTACAGGTCACAGATAACTTGTCAACACTGAGGCTGGTGTAAAATGCATCAAAGCTAAAACTCCTGGGCGCAGAAAAGAGTGAAAACGAGAGAGAGGAGAGAGTGAAAACGAGAGAGAGAGAGAGAGAGAGAAAGGTTTTGTTTGTGCAAAACAGAGAAGCCGTTGTCAGCCATTAGCATGCGCTCAGCCTGATGTTTTATTCAACCAGTGTGATGAGGAAAGTTGTCTAGGTGCAGATTGAGCTCCTCAGTGTTGTTGAACTGTTTTAAAGGCTATTATGAGCTTATTGTCTCCCTTTCTCTTAGTCAATCACATTGCGCACCAATGGCAAAAGGTCAAAGGAAACGTAATAACAGTGCCGAAGTGACGTGAAACGATTGGATGCATCGAAAAGTAATATTTTTCCTACTCTCTGCTTATGAAAGCTCTCCTGATGTCTCCAGCATGAAGACCGATCTTTGAGAAAACGCAAGCTAAATGAATCAATAAAGGCAGAGAGCACAACCGGGTTAGCTGACACATATTAATAGCAACTGGTTATTTGGTGTAGGACATAAAAAAGTCAGACTTTCACACAGCTCAATAAACAGCTAATGTAGTAACAGAGCATCTTGTTCATTATTTCTGATGTGAGAATATGAGAAGGCTATGAATTTTCTTATAAACACAGCAGCTTCTTTCAATCAGCTCCGTTTCTTAGTCAGGACAGAGAGCTATTTTTATCATTGGCTCTTCAACTTGAGACTAAAAAGAGAAGGCACAATCATCAAATCTTCTATCTTGCCACCAGATAGTAGAGGTAGATAACTAGTCTTTGATGAGGTCACTTTCTGTGTCAGGTGCTCTGAACTCATGAGGACCTTCACTTCACTTTCACTTATTAAGAGCTGACAGACTCACAGCACTTGAAGTGTGTTTGCAGAAACCTTTGTGATCCCATTTCATATTGAGCTGGGAGTGTAAGCATCTAATATTTGGCATTCTGTCATGTTTGATTAGACATGTAACCACCTTACATCACTAACTGTATCGGCATTAACTAAATGTACTGAAGGAGTGTTGTAACACAAGGTGAGTTCTCTAATTTGATGTTTAACATCGTCCACACATGCTACAAACATAGCATGGTTGTATAGATCACACAAAGATGTAGGAAAACAAAATAGTCTTTAATAGTAACTAATACATAAACACACAGGAGATCACAGGAATATAAGCATAACACAGGGGTCGGCAACCTTTTTGTCATGAAGAGCCATTTTTAATAGGCTTGTTCGAGATGTACGGATTATGTGTACACGTCAAACCAAAATCACCAGTGATTTCTGATATGTTATGATTCATGTACAGTGAGATACACTGAGTTCTTTGTCTCAAAATCAAAATCGTCAAACCAGTGACTAAGCGGTAAACTTCACAGTTTCTTTTAGTAGGCTGAAAATAATCTGTTATTTAAACTGTGATTAAATTGTATATAGAAAGCGATCAAAGTATGCTCCCTTTACAATAGCTGGAGCTGTCAATCAAACAGTGTGAGGTTATCAGTGACTGAGTTCTGGACTCATGCCAAAACTATCCTTAGAATCAACAAATCGCTTATTTATATTGCGTTTGCTCTGTTATTTATGATGAAAGCATTTGTAAGTGTGCAGAAATTGAGTTACAATGATGAGATCACTGCATTCTGTGATCAGCTACAATGTTCATCACTGCAACCTTTCATGCCACGATCCAAATATAATGCTATACTCAACACTTTCCACGATTAGTAAACCTTGATAACTAATAGTAAAAACTTGCTAAAAGTTTGAGAGTTTTCTTATGCAAACATGTCAGCCAATCACAGCAGTGGGCGTTTACACTGAAGTCTCACAGCAGACACGCCCCTTAAAACAGAGAGTTCAAATCAAAGGGCTTAAATCAAGGAATGAAAAATGCTATTTTTTTCTAAATTATGACAATTTTCGATGTAAAAATCATACGTTATAAGTGTAACCCCTCCTTTGTCTAAGCGGGACTCGAACACGGGTCTGCCTGCATGGGAGTTGGGCGCTCTAACAAGGAGGCTAAAGACCACAGTCTATAGCATCAGTCGCTAGAGCACCTCTTGAGATCAGGAGAGTGAGGTTTACACACACAGCTCTTACCGACCTATGTGTTACATAAATGCACCCAGGAAACTTTATAAAATGATAAAATAATGCAGTTCATGACCCCTTTATTTAATAAAATATATTATGCAGTAACATTTTATCAAAAATAAAGATAAATAAAGATACATTGGTTTTATTTTACATTTGACAGAATTCTTTTTAATTTCTGAATGTTTAGACACCAGGCTGATTGAAAATATATTTTATATTATATTGCTGGTAAACCTACTTAAAGAAAAAATGGTTTACCTTATTATTTTATTCTCTTTTGTTGGTATTTTATTAGTTTGTCTTAAGCTTGTCCTAAGCTTGATGACTTTAAACAATGTTTCATAAGAAGTTACAGAATTAATTGCTTAAAGGGATAGTTCACCCAAAAATAAAAATTCTATTTTTAATTACTCACCCTCAAATCGTTGACAGAATTTTCATTTTTGGGTGAACTATCCCTTTAATACCATTGTTTTGATGTAATACTTATATCAACTTTGTATACGATACATTGCTTTTGCTGATATCTGTCACGGAACATAGACTCAGGAGAATGGTAAGTACAATGATGAAACAGTTTATTAAACAGGGTGAATGAGATGTGAATAACAACAACCAGAGTGGATGAGGAATGTAACAGTCCAAATAGGTAAGTTGCACCACATACTGAAGATGATGATGATGATAATGTCTCTTATCTTTGTAGGAGCAAAACAGACAATAATGGAGGAGATGGGAATCCAGGGAAGCAGGATCACAGATGAATGGAGCACACAGGAAGATGATCCAGGTAAGTAAATACAGGTAAGTAGCGATTAGCAATACAGGCAGTCCAAGACACAGAAAAAGAAACAGTCCAAGTAACTAGGGGATCAGGTAGGTGACGGTAGTTCAGGGTGGTGAAGCCAACTCAGTAGGCCATGAGAGTGAATGTAACTCAGGGATCATGGTGGACTACTTGGCCGCATTGAGGGAATTTGGAGAATAGGAGATCATATCGGCCTCCGTGGCCATTACCAGGAAACTAGGAGAGCAGGAGATCAGATCGGCCTCCGTGGCCGTTACAAGGAAACTAGGAGAACAGGAGATCCCATCTGTGGCGAGGAGGCTAGCGATGGTCATCCTGACTGCAATGTAGGAGCAGGAAGGAAAGGAGTGTTAACATAGTGAAGAAGTGTATCACTACCCACCTCCAAGCCCTCCTGGAACACTTTAACAGGTATTTCCCAGAGGAAACAGCTCCAGAATAATATGACTAGATAAGATCACCATTCACTGTAATGAGGGCAAATCATCTGACATCCGACATGGAGGACACATTGGTTGAACTGTCAAGCGACTGAACCTTAAAGACAGCATTTAATTCCAAGACACTGGCTGAGTTTTGGATTTCAGTTGAGAGGGAATACCCACAGCTATTCAAGGCTGCTATGGATGTACTGATACCATTTGGCACTATACTTGTGCGAAAAGATAATGCACTCACGTACATTAAAAATAAATACAGACTTAAACCAAGAATGGATTTGCTGTGCTCCAATCATTGTGCCCACCCATCTCATTAGGTGAGGTTAATGTTGAAATAAAAGTAATGAGTAAATTACTATAAAATAATATTATGGTTGTTAGACTATTGTGTTGTAATCATGCTCATGTTTGGATAGGCCTATTAGTGCGTGTGCACTGTTGCGCGCCACTTTTGTATACTTTATCTCCGAGGATAGTATACAAACCTCGGAGATAACCTTGGGAACCCTTGGGTCAGAGTATACTCTGGAGCGGACTCTTGGTCTGGGAAGAACTCTGGTACAGAATCTACAGGGTGAATGAGATGATGGCAAATGTAGTGAATAACAACAACCAGAGTGGATGAGGAATGTAACAGTCCAAATAGGCAAGTTGCACCACATACACCTTGATGATCGCTGAAGATGATGATAATGTCTCTTATCTTTGTAGGAGCAGAACAGAACAATAATTGAGAAGATGGGAATCCAGGGAAGCAGGACCACAGATGGATGGAGCACAGGTAGATGGTCCAGGTAAGTAGATGCAGGTAAGTAGAGATTAGCAATACAGGCAGTCCAAGACAGAAACAGTCAAAGAAACAGTCAAAGTAAGCAAGGATGAGACCAGACAAGGCCTGTGTGTGGTGCTGGCTTTTATAGAGAGTTGATGAGGATGATGGCAAATAGGTGTGTGATTGAGAAGTGTGTTCAGGGGATTACTAGGGAGGATTATAGGAAATGTAGTGTGTAGAGGAAACAGGTATGGTGACTGGTGATGCTGACAATGTCCAATAAAAACCTTTATTTACATTTATTTGTCTGTTATTGTTATATTGTGAGAAATCCCTATTAGGTTACATGGCACCAGATGTGGGCCTCAATGCCCATATCTTATGCCATATATGACATGAGTGAAGGAAAGTGGGGGCCCATATCAATGGTTTTTCAGGGGGCCCAGAATTTCACAGCTACAGCCCTGAACACTGGCAAACGGGAATGGAGAGAAAACTAAACCTAATCAAAACATACACGTTACAACGTGACGATTTAGAGAGGGTTGTAATGCTTTCCAATGTTCTGGGTAAAAAACATCAATAGAGTGCCTCAGGGATGACGCATTTTTGTAGGCAAAACCCAGAAGCGAGTTAGCATTTTAGGACTTCCGGTTCCAACGCCATCAAGTCTATGGGTTTTTTGAATGGGTTTTTGCTAAATCGCCTGAAATAAGGTCTGTGGTTAACAAAGCCTCTAAATACTTTCACGTTTTGATCTATGACATAAAACACACCAGTTATAACCCGCTTGTGATTTTTTACACTTTTACTGTGTCTTAAAATCAGCGGTTGCTAACAAATTGCTAAAAGGGACTACTTCCTTTGGCGGGGACTTTAGACGTCATCATTAAAAACGGGACATTTGGACAGCATTTCTAATGACAAAGTGGATAAGTATTCATAACAGCGCAGATCATAATCAGCGAGCATGTTTTTAAATAAAGTTGTTTTTTAAATAAGAACGCTTGGTGGTGACGACGTTGATCCGCGACCATGGTGTGCTGTAGTCCGTTTATAGCCTACTGTTAGCCTTTTATATCTGACCACTTTATTTAGGCTTCAAAATCTATAAATGTTGTGTTAACTTGTAAAGATTATCTTGATAGACAAAACGTGTAAGTGTCATAACCCTTTGTTAAACAGAGCTTATTTTCTG
The DNA here is from genome assembly GCA_003731715.1 of Anabarilius grahami. Taxonomy (NCBI): domain Eukaryota; kingdom Metazoa; phylum Chordata; class Actinopteri; order Cypriniformes; family Xenocyprididae; genus Anabarilius; species Anabarilius grahami. The sequence continues at coordinate 2,730,197 of RJVU01061675.1, read as the reverse complement.
CGATTTTCCAAAAGTCTATGGGAAAAATGCATAGGCTTTCAACCGAGGGAACCCGTGCGCCGCTAACTTCCGGGTTGGCCTACAAAAACGCGTCATCCCTGGGGCACTCTATAGGTAGAGAGTGCTAAAATGGTGGAAACAGTTATAAGTTCATGGTACTATATGGAGAGGCACAAGGGATAAAGAAGACTACCATACACAAAAGCCTTTCGGAAAAAGCCTAATCGAAATAATATGCTAGCATGCTACTATTTATGCCTTTTATATGTATGACAAATAGTAAGAGTAGTATAATGGCAGTATGCTATTCCAAATTCAGCAAGAAAGTCTCACAACTCAATTCACACAGCTAACATTTATAAAAATCATCAACCTGATCATATGATCACTTTCCAAGGTCTTTGTAACTAAAACGGAAATAAAAATAAATTAAAGATAAATGTTTAAAAAAAAGCACAAAAGTACTAAAGTTAAAAAGAAAAAATATAATTCATTTCAAAATATTAATAAACACTATAATATATGAATAATACTAAAACAATCCGGTCTAACATCCAAAATTGGTTAAATCATCTGAATCAACATGGGACATATTTATAGTCTTGAAAATAATGCAAGCGTTTACAGCTTTTTTTATTATTATTATTATTTTCAATACTCTGCATATTACAATACACTTCTAAATGTCTGTTCAGTGGTCGCTATGTAACTAACAGAAGACACTATTTTAAAATTGTGGTGCTTCTTTAAGTGATAAAAAGCAGTTACAAATGTTGTACAAAATAGCCCAATCGTCTTTGCATCAATAAAATGCGCAACACTTTACAACCAAATTATATGTATTATATAATTAATTTAACTTACAGTCATATGTTTTTCTTGACATCTCGCGATTTCGGGGCATGCGAGTTCCCGAACATAATGCATGATGGGATACGCTTAGCCTCGAATACCGCTCAGAAGTGGTATTCAAGATAGTGTGTGTTTAGTGTGCATTAAGGGGCACTGCACTTGGGCTTTTTTAAGACATGGAACAGTCTGAAGGACTTACTTCCTGTTGCGTGCACGAGCTCTCAAGTGGCCAAGACCACAAGTGTGGGTATTTGGACAAGGTAAATATTAGCTGAATGCTTGACTCAATGCCACAGGAAGTGCCCAAAACTTGGTTCAATACACTGAGCCAGATCAATTGGCCAATCAGTAGATACAAAGCTCGAAGGAGGCAAAGCACACACAACACACAAGTTTGAGGGTTTAGATTTTTTTTTTCTATTGGCTATTATATATATTTTTTAAATGACTGAAGTGTTGATGTAATGAACAGTAAAATAAATGACAAAACATAAATCAAAGGAAATGTCAAACTCTTAACAGAAAGGAAATACAATATAATCAACCTTAATCAAGTTCTTATTTGAAAGAAAATGATAAACCCAAAAAAACAAGTTAAATAAATTCTTTCTTCTCTCTTTGGTTGATATATTCCATATATTTTTCCTTTCAGGCTTTGGTTTGAAATTCTTGGTTTCTCTAATTTAAATACACCCATTTGTTGTAGATTAATAAGTTTAGTTTCAGTTTAAGTCTCTAATTTTACGGACTTTACTGTAGTTTAAACCCCTTGCTTCAAAGGTAAACTCAAATCAGTATTTTAACTCGGATGACTCAATTAGAGTAGGCCTAACCATTCACATGAATTTTCCCCAAAATGTACAAAATATATATATATATATATATATATATATAAACAAAACAAATTGTAAATAAGGTCACAAAAATAAAGATTATACAGTGCTTCCCACACATAGACTTAAGTATATTTGGTGACACATTTTTGCTTTTATTGTTTTTATCCAAGAGATAATGAAACCATCCGCGTTCGATTTAAAGGCCGTTCACATCTTGCGTCAAAAATGCGTGGAAAACGCCAGCCGTGCCACTTTCTCCTCTTTTCAAAAACGCTCGTTGCTAAGCAATCATGAGCCGCGTTCTCCATGAAGACGAAGTTTCAGCAAAGGATAAATGGATTTCCAGACCTTGTATTAGCTCTAATACTAGATTATACTACTACTTATGGAGATGAGAAATAAAAAAACCCTCCCTGTACAGGTATTATCAGCTGTTCGTCCATCTTGGCAGAGCTTTCAATCTCTATTTGAGCGTGTTCGTCCCGCGTCTAGATTTAAAATAACGAACGTGAGCGTGCAAAAGACGCGACATGTGAACGGCCCCTAACTATTGGAAAGTCTCCCTTCGCTCTATGCCTGCTCGTTCAGTGTGCGCGAGAACTGTTTACTCCCACTGACAATTCCACATGTGCTGCAAAGACCCTCAGAGAGGCAGTGGATATTTCACAGACAAAGACCTGGTGCATGCGTGATCATGTTTGTTCCATATTGCATTTATAAGAGCAGTTGGCCACATCCATAAAAATGTATGGGTCCTCTGCTGGATGTATATGGTAATTACACTAAAAATTTATTTCCTACAGATTTCTCTAACCAGCAAATGACAGAATGGACCCTTTGCTAAGCCCCGCCCTCCTTAGTTACTGTTGCTACGCCTGTCAAGCTTTCGCGCCTGGCAAGTCTATTACAGTATGTATGCACCGCTGTCAGACATTTCCAAGGAGATAATTAGTCATTTTTGGCGAACAGGTGAAATATCTCAGAGAGCAAGACAAAAGGGACTGCAGTATGCATTCGAGGGTATATCCACAACATAATATGCAACCGATTAGAAAATAATTTGATCACAATTGAAGCTAAAGCCATAGGTCCCAGCGCAAGCACAAGCCGCTTCATACGCTGACCATTCAAATTGGAAACACACAAATTGAGGAACAGCTTTGTTCATCCACAGCAGGTTAAGTGAAATTTGTGAAAATAACTTAATTATAAATCAAACAGCTTATCCATAAGTCTTGTGGAATAAACACAAGACATTAGCCTGACCACTTTGCAATGATAACATTCTCCCGCTTATATTTTTAGTACACCAGGCTACTCCGTCTTGCCTTTAATCATCTTATTTTACGTTCAAATATATGCATTATGAACAAAGAACCGTCATTATTTCCAAGCAATGATGTGCTGAGTTAGCTAGCTAGCTAACCTACCCGTCAGATTGTCCTACCCAGGCTTACTGCATATGCGCACATCAGTATTACATCATTGTTGTCATGATAAATAACACAAAATTAATGTATTTGCATTATTGTAAAGGTAGGTTTAGTGTTGGGGTAGACATTAATAATGCAAAATCTGATAAGTATCATTTTTCGCTATCGATTTATACTTGTTCTAACGATTAATATCATATTGTGCTACCACTACTGTACTTGCATTATTATAAGGGTAGATTTAGGGTTGGGGTAGGTGTAGATGTTAATAAAGCCATAAACCACGTTAATATCACGCTGGAAGCACAATCTGATATGTAACGTTAGCATTTTTCGCTGTCAGATTTTGCTACCTACTGTTTCAATGGGAGGTAGCAAAATCTGACAGGGTAGCACAAATTGTCAGAACACCGGCATTTCTCCCCTTGGGTTTTAGGATTCGGGAAGGGAAAAAATTCCACCACCCCGTCCAAACTTTTAGGATACCCGATATCAGATTGACACAATCCCTACGCACAACGCTTCGGCATGTTTCCCTCGCTCGAAAGCTTGACAGACCTCCCGCGCCTAGTTACGGTCGCTAAACCACGATTGGCCTGTGGCGGTTTACGGGCGTGGCTTAGCGAAGGGTCAATTCTGCCTTTAAAACCTAGATCAATATCCAGAAACAACTATTTAATTTTGATCATCATTATCATCATCAAGTGTTTTTTCAAAAAAATGTAATATTTCATATGCATACAAATGGTGTAACGTTAGTTGAGGAATTTCTGCGGTAAAATGGATAAAAAAGTAGCCTACTTCATATCCCCCAAAAACACAGCATAATCTATATCAAAATGAATTTCATTAACGTTAATTTTTATTTATTTATTTTTTTTTATAAAGTCACACATTATTTGTTGTTCGTCACATGTAGTAGATAATTTTTGTGCCGTGGGTAACAGGACTACCACCGCAAGTATATTTCAAACCTGTAGGAAGCACTGTTATATACCGGCTCAGTCCATTCAATAAATTCAGTTCAGAAAAAATATATATACCTCAGTCCATTCTATGAATTCAGTTCAGAAAAATATACCTCAATCCATCAGGGTTTAAAAGGAGAAAAGTGATGATACCATGATACCACTAAGAGGATGAGAAGATAAGAAGTCGATGATCCAAATTCAGTTTTGGGGGCTCGCCATCTTTCTTTTCCGTCAGCGCGGCTTGATGAATCCACACCATGTACGTAAACCACAGCAGAAAAACTTCTACACATACAACAAAAACTGGCCTGTACACACAGGATAACATTTTTAGAAAACTCATTTTTAACTCTGTTTCAACAGTATTCACTCTTCACACCAACATTTAACGTTCATTTGCAACGTAGGCCATACTTCACATACAATGAACATATCGCTTCAATTTAACACACATATAGGAATACAACACATCGTTATAATTAATCACATATATGAAAATAAATCCACAACTCACCGATTCCTCTGAATTAACAGTGTTTTGTTAATCTTTTCTCCAGATTACACCACGAACTACATCAACTTCAGCTCGACGCTCCGGATCAACAAGGCCATAACAGGTAGCTCTTTCACAAAACTTTTCAATTTGATAAGTAATTTAACTTTAACTTTTATCTGCTTTGTTTAGTCCTTGTACAAAAACTCCAGTTATTTTTCTAAATTAAAGCGTTGTTTTATCTTAAAATCACTGGTATCTCTCTTTATCGGTCTCGTCTGCGTCTAAAAGTGGGCGGAGTCAGCATCGGGGCTGATCACACTCAATCGGTTGTTTGCAATCACGTGGTTCTGGTGACGCGCGAAATACCGGTGGAGGGCAAGCAGTGAAAATTAGAATGGAAGAGATGGAGAAAAGTCCTTTCTGTGCTAGTTTAGAAAGGTATAAACAGAAAATCACAACATATGTTGGACGTGATCTTTATGTTATGAAGATGAGTCTTTTCCACTGAATTGAAAGACTTTCCTGCCATCGAGGAGGTAAATATAGAGAATGTGAAGCTGCCGTCACGCCGCGTTCAGTTCTAGCCTGGTTTGTTTATATCGCACTGCCTTTCTACTAGGGCAGTATTTTTGATTTTCTGTCGTGTTGTGAAAAAAATTTCGCCATTGTAGGTCATTTATGCTGAATCGAGAATTGCAACAGGAGCTCATCATCGTTCAAAGAAAAAACTGGACAGTGTAATACAATTGTTGCCTTTGTGTGTAAAAACACACTAAGGGAAGCAGGTTGTCCCTATCACTCAATAAAATAATCACATAGCTGAGTGTTTTTAAAAGTGTTGTCTTTGTTGTTGAATCGACTTCTGTCAGCTTGTTAAATCCATACCATATGATGGCTGAAGCAGCAGCGCGTGACACTGTTCTCATGGTAACCAGATCAACATTGTGAACGGAATACTACACAAATAAAGTGAAAACACCAAATTATCATTCAATGGGATAAAATAGCTTCTCTTCCCTGCAAACGATCCCATGAAGAATGTGGAAATTTAACCAAGTCAAAAACAAATCAGGTAAGCAGGTATCCATATTCATTTCAGTATAAGCAGACGCAAAACGCTATAAAAGGCGACAACTTTTAAAGTTAAAAAACGATGTAAGTTATAAAAAAACGGTATAAGTTATGTAAACGATATAAACACCTTCTGGGTTCTCGATTTTACCGATTTGAGCAAACATAAACGACGCAAAACATACAAATTTTGAGTTTTTGATAGGATTCCTATATACAAAAATCACCCCCTGCCCTCCAGCCGCATTCGCACTGCTGCAGTGACGTCATGTGCAAACAACCTATTGACCCTTCGCTAAGCCACGCCCGAAAACCGCCACAGGCCAATCGTGGTTTAGCGACCGTAACTAGGCGCGGGAGGTCTGTCAAGCTTTCGAGCGAGGGAAACATGCCGAAGCGTTGTGCGTAGGGATTGTGTCAATCTGATACCCGGTATCCTAAAAGTTTGGACAGGGTGGTGGAATTTTTTCCCTTCCCGAAACCTAAAACCCAAGGGGAGAAATGCCGGTGTTCTGACAATTTGTGCTACCCTGTCAGATTTTGCTACCTCCCATTGAAACAGTAGGTAACGTTAGCAAAATCTGACAGCGAAAAATGTTACCTATCAGATTGTGCTTCCAGCGTGATATTAACGTGGTTTATGACTTTATTAACATCTACACCTACCCCAACCATAAATCTACCCTTATAATAATGCAAGTACAGTAGTGGTAGCACAATATGATATAGCATTAATCGTTAGAACAAGTATAAATCGATAGCGAAAGATGATACTTATCAGATTGTGCATTATTAATGTCTACACCAACACTAAACCTACCCTTACAATAATGCAAATACAGTAATTTGGGTTATTTATCATGACAAGAATGATGTAATATTGATGTGTGCACACAGGTAGGACAATCTGACGGGTAGGTTAGCTAGCTAGCTAACTCAGTACATCATTGCTTGGAAATAATGACGGTTCTTTGTTCATAATGCATATATTTGAACGTAAAATAAGATGATTAAAGGCAAGAAGATGGAGTAGCCTGGCGCGCTAAAAATATAAGCGGGAGAATGTTATCATTGCAAAGTGGCCAGGCTAATGTCTTGTGTTTATTCCACAAGACTTGTGGATAAACCGTTTGATTTATTATTATTAGGTAATTTTCACAAATTTCACTTAACCTGCTGTGGATGAACAAAGCTGTTCCTCAATTTGTGTGTTTCCCATTTGAATGGTCAGCGTATGAGGCGGCGGCTTGTGCTTGCGCTGGGAGCTTTAGCTTCAATTTTGATCAAATTATTTTCTAATCGGTTGCATATTATGTTGTGGATATATCCCTTGAATGCATACTGCAGTCCCTTTTGTCTTGCTCTCTCAGATATTTCGCCTGTTTGCCAAAAATGACTAATTATCTCCTTGGAAATGTCTGACAGCGGTGCACACATACTGTAAATGACTTGCCAGGCGCGAAAGCTTGACAGGCGTAGCAACAGTAACTAAGGGGGGCGGGGCTTAGCGAAGGGTCCATTGGACAACTTACACCTGCAGTGCGGATTCCAACTCTAATTGGGTATATTTTAATGCAGTATTTGCATATTACTAAATATAATAAAACATTAATAAAATAATTAATAAAACATTTATTTAAGTGATTATTATGCCTAGCACAAGTGCTAAGAGCTTTAGAAATTGTTTATCCGTGTCAGCGCTATCTGACACCTGATGACATAAATTAAATGTTACGTGCCTNGACTGCAAATGAACTAATTTGAGTCTGGGTTACAATGAGTCTAAACAGAACAATGAAATTGACATTGGCCGGCAACAGCCGATGACGTCACTACAGGTGAGACCTTGAGTATAAAAGGGCACCTGTGAAAAACATCATCCTCTTTCGTGTCTTCAGGTGTCTCTTTGTTTGAACGTGTCTAAAGGCAATTATTATGCCTAGCACAAGTGCTAAGAGCTTTAGAAATTGTTTATCCGTGTCAGCGCTATCTGACACCTGATGACATAAATTAAATGTTACGTGCCTTGGTGAGGAGCATGCTCGCTCAGTCCTTGAGGGGGCTGATTGTGTGCATTGTGAGTGTTTCTCTATGAAGAAACTCCGCTTTCGTTTGCCCCTTTTCTCGAGGGAATTTGGACAATCATCTGTGCCTCGCAGTTCAGGACCTGCTGCAGCTGAAGTGAGTAGGAGACTGAAATCGTGGGGCTCGCAGATGGAGCTGACGAGGGTGAGCTGCTGGATCAGGATGATGTGTTATCGCTCACATTGTCTGATCCGGCAGTGAGCGCAAGCCTGGCTTCGTGCCAAGATGAGCAGGATGAAGCTGCTGAGTGTAAAGATGTGTCCGAGTGCTCTCAGCACGCCTGCCCCACTGCCGTGAAAACGCAAACAGCATCGGTTCACTCGCAGCCATTTGGATGAGCATTTTTTTTAACAGGACATAACCGCTCAGCTCGTACAAGCCTTCCCTTTCTCCCAGATCTCCACGCTGAGGTGGAGTTACTTGGGAAAGCCCTTTTCTGCCCGCATTCATCTTTTCCAGCATGCAAATTATGCTGATGTAGAAGGAATGCAGGAACATGGTTATATATCGATGCCTCCAATCGAAGAGCTATCTCTTGATGGATGAGGCATCCACACTGAAGGGTCCGTCTCTGCCAACTAAGCCGCTGCATGTTACATCTCGCTTAACCCTCTGGAGTCTGAGGCTGATTTGGGGCCTGGAGAAGTTTTGACATGCCCTGACATTTGTGCTTTTTTCAGTTGTTCATAAACATATTAATGGAAAAAGTGTCATTACACTGTATTCAGCACAAACTAGGCTACAATAATATGTGAGAAACATATATGTACATGTTTGTATTTTTGAAGGAATAAAGTTTATGCGTGGTTATTGAAAAAACAAAAAAACTTTAGTCACTGAAATAAAGCCAAAAAAAGTATATTAAATCTGTGTTCATAAGACTTCTGGGTATTGGAGGTTGTAGACTAGAGTTTTTGCTTCAAAATGATGTCAAAATTATTCTGCCTACTTGTTCATATAAAACAATATATTTATTTAGTTTTTGTAAGACACTTTTTGTCAAGAAACACAGTATGCGTGGAGGCGTGAATCATCATGAATAATGGGACATTTACACCTGAGAAGACAAAAGAATCGCATAATGAGCTGTAATGACTTGCATATTAATGAGGCCTTTCAGTCAGGTAGGCTGTGAAAAAACCCTCTGTGATCATGTCTCAAGCTCATCATGGTGTATATCAAACTTACAGAAAAAACAGCAATACTGTGAAATATTATTACAATTTAAAATAATGGTATTCTATTATATACTTTAAAATATAATGTATTTCTGTGATGCAAAGTGTCTGAACAATTATGTTACCTCTGGCATTTCATATAGCCTTTTAGCTTAAAAGCATGCACATTTGGAGAAATATTGATGGATTCTCATATGTTTATGTCAATTTTCTATACAGAGGAGTAATATTTATTCAATATTTATTGTCATCACTATGAGCACTGGATACTGTGTTTTCAATTCATACTTGCAGCCGGAGGGCGCTCTGTGCACATTTAGTCATGTGACAATCCAGGAACTAACCGAACTAACAGAGGCTTCCAGAGATCGCTAACTATGGCTATTCAAAAGACTTTTGAAGACAATAAATACACGATTGAGACGATGTATGCATGTATAGCCTCAGAATTTGTGTCTGAATAGCGCTGACTCCGTGGGCGTGGCCGCATTAGCGGATAATGAGCTGAATCACGGACTTCTGACATGGTTCTTTTTTCATACAGATTACATAAACAGAATATTTGTTTTCGATTTGACTTACACGATTTAAAACCTGACATTTCAACGTTTTTTTAGACATAAGTCTCATTTTTGTGTTATTAGTATTCACCAAGTTACAGTTCATTTTCTGATAACTATCAGATTTTACTTCCTTCAGAGGGAGACGAGAGATCACGCATCATGTTAGTTTTCTTTATTTTGCAAAAAGCACAACATTTTGTTTTTAACTTTGAGTGCACACAAATAAAAGAAGATATTCCACAGATTAAAATGGTGTATAACTCTTAATTGTATGTGCAACATTGACGGAGTATTTTGAGTCTCTTTCACACTGGTAAGAAAAAAACCGAGGTGGTATCGCCGGCGATACCTCAGACTCCAGAGTGTTAAATGGCAGAGTGTATGCAGCAGTGGGTCAGTCTGGTGCGGCTTTGCAAGCCTACCAAGCCAACCTGCTGAAGGACCAGTACCAGGGTCAGGGGCTCCCCCCTGAGGAAATAGAGGAGCTGCACCGCATCACAGATTTCACTCTCCATACCACTAAACACACTGCCAATATATGGCAGCCATGGCGAGTGACATCTCTGGGTGAACCTGGCCGACATCAGGGAAAAAGAGAAAACCTTTTTCCCTCAATGAACCGGTTTCGCCATCAGAACTTTTCGGTAGATCTGTTGAGAAGTTTAGGGAGGTGAAGGTGCACTCCACAGCTTTTAAGACCTTCATACCATGCCAGTCCAGGCTGGCACATCAAGCCTCTAAGGGGTCTGACTTTTCCCGGTCAAAGAAACACAGACAAGATTAGAAGGGGAGCGCTGCCTCTTGTGCTCCCCTCCTTCGGAAGATAGAGCATGGAGGAGGCGTGACACCAAAGGGAGAAGGAAAGATCTCAGGGAAGTGATCCAGAGTGTAAACACTGAGCATTCTGGGGTCCCAGAGATTAAAAAACATTTGCTTCCTTTCCCCCACCCCTCTTCCATCCCCTGACTGAGGTCAGGTGTGGTGTGTTAGAGGCTCTGACACATGTTTACACCAGGCCCCTGAAGCTGCCATTCTGTTGGTTCGACACAGGTGGATGGTTATGAATATGTTGTCTGGCTCCTGGCAGTTTACTGAGTTGTTAGGCTCTCTCTCTGAGACTCCTTAGTTACCGTCTTTACTATGGAGCATTGTTAGGCCTCCTCTCGCTATAGACAGTCGTTTTATAGAGGCGTCCACTCCTCAGAGCTCCACCTGGATAGCGATATCAAGTAGTTAGGCTTTCTGATAGCCTCCTTGGTAAGCTGTACTGGGTGTTGGACGTAGTTAGGCCTCCTCTCATTTTAGAGAGTTGTCATGCTGAGGCCTCTGTCACTTCCTCTTGCTGAAGAGTTTCGGCTGAGACCTCCTCTCCTCAGAGCTCCACCTGGGGAAGCAGTAATAAGTTCTTAGGTGCTCTGTGCGCCTCCTTGGTAGCTATTCTTAGCATTGAACATGGCAGGCCTCCTCATTTGAGAACTTCACTAGGCACGGTTGCCTTGAACCGAGCCTGAGCGTGAATGTCCCCCCTCCCCACTCCCCACTCCCCCACTAGCCTGCACTCACATTGNTCCGGGCCGGGGCACACTTACGTCATATACGATGCAACTTTTTGTATGTGAGAAAACAGGAAGAAATGCACTTTCGCTAAGATACTGCCTAATAGATTTATAATTTATGCCGCACAGTGATTTTGACTTGCACGTATCAGAGGATTATTACGAAGGCAGCTGACATTAATGGAGGAATTTGCATCTTTTAAAACGGCAGGACCATAAAGAGGCGCTGAGCATCTATTTCACGCTTAAACACTGATTGCTCAGCGTTTTTTTACTGGTCACAGAGAGTTGAAGAATGTTCAACTTTGGGTAAAACGCATCACTGTCACTTTTTACCCAGCCGTCCAATCACAGTGGAGGAGGGGAGGGACAAATACAACACTGACCAACCACCACATTCTGCTTGTACAATGTCAACAGATAACAACAACAACAAGCATAATAACGGGAAAAAATAATTTAAAACAAGAGCCAGGGCAAATACACATTGTATCGACATTTTTATATAGAAAAAAATACAGAAACAAACTATCTGTGAAATAAGATACTAGTAACACTTCCACAGATATTCTGTTTCATAGCAAGCAAAGATTCTCAACTGAAAAAACGCTGTGCTGCTCTCAAGGGCCCACAACTAGGCATTTGCAGCAGAGCACCTGGTGTTTTCAGCTGGTTAAAAACAGTTTGGTGGACACCCGGCCTTAGAGCCAAGTTATTCAGTAGTACTGAGTGAGTTGCAGGCTCTCTGTTTGAGCCTCCTTGGTGCCCCTAGGTGGTGTAGGACATAGTGCTAAGGCCTCAGTCCTCTAGTCAGCTAGGAACCAAGTTGTTAGGTTCTCTCAAGCCTCCTTGGTTACTGCTTGTAAATGGAACACCTTCGACTCCCCTGAGCTACACCTGCTATTACTATAGGCATAGGATGCACTGCTGAGGCCTTCGTCCCTAGAGTTTAGGCAGGTAGTACACCAGGTTGTTATGCTTTCTGTTAGCCTCCTTGGCCACTGCCCTTTAAGCGGAGTGTTGTTAGGCCTCCTCTCCTTATAGAGTCATTAGGCCTCTGCCCTGCAGAGCTTTGCCTGCCCAGCTAGATTTAGTTGTTAGGCTCTTCGGGCCCACCTTGATAGCTGTTCTTCTTAGGGTATGGTTAGGCCTCCTCTCGCTTTGAGAGTCAGTTTCTGAGGTCTCCACCCTTAGAGTTTCTGCTGAACAGTAGTTCTGAGTGGTTAGGCTCTCTCTTGAGCCTCCTGGGAAACTGGCCTAGGCATAGAACATAGTTAGGCCTCCTCATTTCATCCTGTTGAGGCCTAAAATATTCCTTTAAAAGGTGTTCCTATGAATACCAAGCTCTTGAGCTTTGCCTAGCTCGGGCTCTGACCGTAGGGAATCAGTCATGACATATGATGGCGTGTACCTTTGGATGTGGAATCCTTTGAGTCTTTGACTAAGGTCAGCATTGGTTGGCATGGGTAATCCGTTCCCCATAACACCCTCTAGGGGACGCAGCACGAGTTCACATTCGAAAGGAAACGTCTCAGGTTATGCATGTTACCATGGTTCCCTGAGAAGGGGAACGAGACGCTGCATCCTTTTGCCATGCTTCAGGTACTCCTGTGCACGTCTCCTTCAGACAAGTGGATGACGTTTTTCACAGGTGCGCTTTGATACTCACCTGTAGTGATGTCATCGGCTGCCACCAGCCAATGTCAAGCTCGCATCGTCTCACTTCCTTTCTCAGGGAACCATGGTTACGTGCATAACCTGAGATGTTTTTCTACATTATTTAAAAATAAAAATAAATATAATGGCTGACCAGACTAGGGGGGTTGTCAACTTTCCCATATACTTCTACTGGTCCCACTAAGATTGCATAAAATGTGACATTTGACATAATTGTGAGTGACTAACATGCACACACAAACAAACACATTGTCTGCTGTATGTATTTCTATATTTGTTTCCAATTTAATTTGCTTTAAATGGAAAAGTTTTTTATTCGTTTACCTTTTTTAATTAAAATGTTTGAAATCAAATAAAGGTTGGGAGTGGTGAACGGAATGAAATAATGATTTTGAATTGAATAGTTTTGAATTGAACAGTTGAATAACAATAAATAACAATAAATTCATGCAAAAAATTAAAGCAGCTATGTTTCCCCTTATAAGGCCTCCAGTAATGGTGTAGCAATCTTTGTACATGACAGTAATTTACAGAGAAAATTCAAGTTGTACCAGACAAATGTGAGAACTGTACTATTTTTGCTTAATTTTAAAGTCTAACTAAATAAAAAAGCATTTAATGCTCTTAATTATTAGCTAAATTATAAGTTAAATACATAAACGCAAGTCCATTCCTGCCACAAGATTATAGTTGTCCTGCCGAGTGAATAAACTGTTTGCTCTGTAAGATTAGCATGACGCTTACTCTCTATTAACTTTCTCTTTCCTCCATCCCTCACATGTGCAAGATAAATGTCAACCATAAGAAGGCATGCCTCTCAAATCCCAAATGGGGTCTCACTTTTGAGAAAAACAAGGTGAAACATAAAAGCAACAACCACTTTACCTCTGTCTCAGCTTGAAGTAAAGACTTTATGGATTTTTCACTGAGATAAAAGCGGGAGCATTTTGTTCTAAGCATGCTTGTTTATTGACACCGTTCAGCATGCACAGTAAGATTATTTCAAACTGTATTATCTTTTTAGTCGCTTGTAAAATTTCAATTTTACTTTGCTTTATCTCTGTGGAGAATATCTATGAGGGTTGCGCAGAGGGTGAAGGACTTAGTGGAGATTTTCGCTCACCCTTTTGCTCAGGCAGCTTAGTGAAATGAAATACAAAAACAACAACAGGGAGTCAGTGGGCATGGCAGTGACCAGTAATGCAGAGGCTTCTCTGAGGTAGATTGAAGTGGCCTTTGTAACTCAGATATGATAGAGAGATATCGCTCACACACAATGTGTTCAATCCAGTGTTAGCACACACACATATATATATATATAACAGTACACAAAAATGGCGGTTCGGTACAGCAGGGTGAGAACTTTTTTTTTTTCAAACTGTCTTTAAATATATTATATTATATCTTTAAATTCATTCAATTATAATTAAAGTTTCAAGGATAAAAAAGTACACAAAACAAAACAGTGTAACAGTACACAAAAATTGCGGTTCGGTACAGCAGGGTGAGAACTTTTTTTTTTCAAACTGTCTTTAAATATATTATATTATATCTTTAAATTCAATCAATTATAATTAAAGTTTCAAGGATAAAAAAGAAATCTACCTCTGCTAATGATGTAAACTATATAGGGAGCCCTTACTTGCACTTAACTTGCACTTACTTTCAATTAACAACAGAAACCAAACTTATTAAATTCGGTTGCTATTTATTTTTTAGATATAATCATCAATACTCAAATAATAATAATTAAAAAAATTATGTAAACATGTAAATTGAACACAAGGCAGTTTTAACATTAAAGCTGCAGTCCGCGATTTTTTTCCTCTTTGTCGTCATCTCTTGTTTGAAACCTGCATTTGCAGTCATATGCGGAACAGTTATCTGTACGTGCATTGTGCCTCGGCACAGCTCGTCAGCGCGGATGAATCTAATGCTTGCTGTCAGTCACCACACCGGTGTGGATACTGTGTTTCAGAATCACAGATTCTACGTCTTGAAAGTGTGACAAATATAAGAATTTTCCCTGGAAAATATCATCTGAACAAGTAAGTAACATGTCTGCCACTTTTGTTCTGACCAACTGAGGAAAAAAGCATTAGGCCTACAATAAATCGCGCTGCCAATGATGATTAAATCTAACGATCGCTTAGCTCGGATCATGCCAAACCGTGCAAATTATTATTACTGTTATATTGTTCTCAAATTGTTATTGTTAACAACATCATTGCGTGACTGTGTATTTAGTGTGTATTAGCGTTACCTGTAGATTTCAATTTCTGTAGTCATTCCACAGTCCAAGTCTTTTGCTTTTTGACTATGGGTTAATCTCCAGTTGTCACTGATGATTGTCATTTGGATCTTTCTGGATTACAATCTGACATCAAAATGATAAGTTTAATTATTTCAGCTGCTGTGAGAAAAGGCTATAAATGTGCCGCTACCGGCAGCATCCTCACGTGATAAAAACCGACTAGCCTTTCGACGGGACTCCTTCTTTCTGTTTAGGACGTGATGTAATGACGCACAGAGGAACTGCTGCATGCTCGAATTTCCCGCAGAAATCCGCCATGTCACTCTTATTATAAAACATTATTACAAGCTTACTGTTGTGAATCAAGACAAGATAATTAGATAGTTTTGAACACTGGCTGGTTATGTATTATCCAAAATGGTAGATTTTGGATAATTTTTAACCAAAAAAAGTTGCGGACTGCAGCTTTAACTTCTATATATAATTATAAAATTATGTTTCTCCAATTCGTTGTTGAAATATAATCATTTACACAGTGGCTGTCATAACTTGTTTTCATAACGGATTTATTTAAAACAGACTAAATAATTAAGACATCACTAACAGGTTAAGTAAAATATAATATATAGGCTTAGCGCATATTTAGCGAGAGTTAATTTCTTTAGTGAGCTAACAAGCTGTGGACACTGAATGGCATTTCTGAGGTAAATGTAATTCTACGTGACATTGTTTACAAGCAGTTTTATTGATGTCTTTCCGCAGTTGAAACACTGATTGAGCGATTACACGAGATATGATACGTTTTAGTAAGTTGTACTTTCAACATACCTTCAGATGTTCATTCATGTTCATTCTGTAACTAGTAGTAAAGAGGAAGGGATGCTCACACTCTGCACTGCCGCTTGAACTGAGGCACTTTGCCTATAGAGCATCTGTTACGCCCGGGTGTGCCTCATACGTCCTGAAAAGTGAAGCTGCGGGCTCTTTGATCGCCCCCTGGTGGCTGGATGCAGTACGGGTCATAAACCTCGCCCTCTCCATTCAAACGAATGGGAATGAGTCAAAACAAAAAAATAAATTACGCTTCAAATAAAATTTTCCGACAGATGGTTTTGGTCATTTAAGGTAGTTGTTATCACGCTGATATATATTCAATTGTTCGTTTTTGTGATAAGTTTGATTTTAACTAGCAATTTGATGCTATATAAATGGGGCGTGTCATCATGATTGACAGTTGTGACTGACAGCTTCTCTAAGGACTGTCGGAGCTTCGAGGGGAAGATATATAACTAACTATTAATTTTCGATTTCTTTGTTATTTCACACCAACAAAATGAGTTGTTCAGCAGTAAACTGTACTAACCGACCTACAGGATCTGACGGATCACTGAAATGTTAAATGTAATAAATGTTATTAGTTAAGATAACACGCCTAACGTTAACCATGACGGGAAAAAGCAGATGATCATTATCTGGCAGTTACTAATTATTTTTATGGGTATAAAATAATAATTAGCAGCACAAAACGAATGATACCCTACTCTAATTAATTATAGAGCACTGTCTACAGCAATCGATCTCCTGTGACGTTAGTTTAACTTTATTTAAAATGGCAGGACCGTTTCTGACATTTTAGAGTTGTCAGTTGCATATTATATTGGGTTTATCTACTGAATTTGCTGTTTCAAAAATATTATTGCTCTAGAAACAGAATAGCCTATTATTTTATAGGTAGAATTTTAAATTGTGTATAATTTATATAGCCTATTTAAAATACATCAATGATGACGACGTTGTCTGGGTGGACGTTTGATACCGCGACTCCGCCTCCGGGCTCCACTGACGATTCCTTCTGCGCACGCCCAGGCTCCAAACTGACGTTTTTGCGTAACATGTCAACGCCCATCGTCGTACGTTTTACATTGTTCATTACAATGGAAGAAAGCGGCATCCATCTTTTTTTTACAGTCTATGGTTACGCCTAATTAAAAAGCTTCAAAACGGCATTGTTTGAATTTCGTGATAAAATCCACAGAATTTGAAAGATGACACTTTGTTTCTTATCAAAAGTAACAAAACACAGAGCTTATTGTGATTAGACCTTTATCACAGTGGAAATGGTTACCGGAAGCGCTCGTCAAAGCTGTGCATCTATTCTTCCAGTTATGTATATTTTCAATGTGCTGTAATCACCTAGTTGAATAAATGCCTCTTAAAATGTGCATTCACAGGATGATTTCAAAATCCAGACATTTTCAGAGACAGGAGAATAGATATTCCGATGATTACTGTGTACAGAATTTTCCAAACCCAACGGAACTTGTAGTTTTAATCCAACATAAGCTGATCTGAAAAATCAGTGGCTCTTAAACATACGTGATTATTTCACCAAATGGTGTCAGTGGTCATATAGTGGCCTGTGGAATAAGATCAGAATGAACATATTACAGTTTTTTTTTACAATCGCTAGAACACATTTCTCAATACTTAGATCACTTTTTCAAAATTCTTCACACAGTTCTCCTAACCAACTTTCATCTTGGCACAGCAGTTAATTTCACATTCAAAATGCACTAAAGCTACTAAAACACTTCATTCATGTCTCAAATCAACTTATTCTTCCAGAGCACTAGCAAAGTTTTTTACACAGCAAACATACTTTTTGTCAGTCATAAAACACAGACCTAAAAAACACTAACATCAGGTCCATTATGGTCCGTGTATCTTTTGGTCATTCGTTTTTTTGATTTAATCCAGAAATCGGAAGTATGAAAAAAGGCACCTTTTTTGGTTTTTCATTTTTTTTTTTTCAAACAAAAGAAAAAACAAGAATTCTGCTTGACTTTTCATTTTTCGTTCAGGGGTAGAAAATGAATAATCATCTTGAATATTTGATCTCTACATGTGGGCGGGAATGAAACGCCCCTTTCCGCTGATTGTTTGACCAAACATTAAACCGTGCCGTCATCAGTTCTTCCGCAGTTCCGCACAGCAGAATAGCAGTCCTCCACTGCTATGGATTCTTAATGCATTTATTGCAACTACATTTAATTTCTCTCCTCAAACAGCCAGACTAACTAATGGCTTGACACATACCATACCGAGGCAGAGCCTAGACAAGGCTTTCTTCTGTGTGTCCATAAATTTGGCAACCTAGGCATGTTTATCTCAGAAATATTATTATTATATAGTTTATCTCAGAAGTAATCATTTAATTCGCACCTGCACTCACAACTACCTAATAGCCAACACCTTTGGCACACTGTCGGTTTTATTATTGCTGACCACCTAACAAAATCTGTGTGGCAATGCTGCGTGACTCTCTGGACAGCACAGAGATAGTGAAGCCCAGACCAGTATCAATTCAAAGCCCGGAGCACACCAAGCTGACGCCGACAAACTAGTGGCCACGAAAGCAGACTGCGGGGTTGGCTCACGTTGGCAGCGTCTGGGTCCAAAGTTGCCCTGAAACTAAAAAACGACGCTCAACACCCGACGGCCAAGTAGCGCGTCCGTTCTGCACCTGCGTAAGAAGAAATGTCTTTCCGTACCAGCAGGTGGCAGTAGCTGAACAGCCAATCAGAATGATCAGATGGCCCGGCTGACCGACGAGCTTCGACGCCGATTCAACATGTCGAATCGGCCGAATAAAAGCCGACAAGGACCAACTTCAGCCAACAGTGCGGAACACACTGAGAAAACTTAGTCGGCCGACCGTCGGCTTGGTGTGTTCCGGGCTTAAGTCATCATAAACAGAAGACAAAACATCTCGCCCCCCATTGACTACCATAGTATTTATTTTTCCTACTATGGCGAGATATGTTTGTTTACTGACATTCTTCCAAATATCTTCCATTGTGTTCAGCAGAACAAAGAAATGTATACAGGTTTGGAACTACTTGAAGGGGAGTAAATGATGACAGAATTTTCATTTTTGGGTGAACTATCCCTTTAATATTTTTTATAACCTGTGATACTTTTGTTCAGGATTCTTTGATGAATAAAAAGTTTAAAAAGAACAGCATTTATTTAAAATAGAAATACTTTGTAACAATATACAGTACCTTTCAAAAGTTTGTCAGTAATTTTTAAATTTTTTTATAGAAATTAATATTTTTATTCAGCAAGATGTTACAGAATGACTCAGACAGATGGACAGAGTTGTCAACAACATTTCCGTTTTATTTCAGTGATGAGCAAAATGGAGTAATGCAGGTAAGAAAATCAAAGTTATTGCAGTTCAGAGTATAGATGGATGGAGAGGTAACTGGTGTTTACGGTCTTTGCAGGTGCTGGAGAGATCATAGACGTGGAGATGAGGAACTGGGAACCTTAATTTAATTGCCATAAGTATCGATATGTAAAGCTTGGGGCTGTTAATTAGCCTGACATGGCTGACTTGTTTTGATTTAACGTAAACGTTATTTCCACCGAATAGAACGCTACTAACATTACCATTTTGCCATTATGTTCACTCAGTTTGCTGGCAAAGGTTATGTAATCTGCGCAGATTTAGCACACATACTCATGAGTCAATAGGAATTATAGCCTAATTGAGCAGCACCTGTGCATTTCTGGCTTACTTCAACACAACCATCACTAAACAAAAAAAAAAAAAAATCTATTTTTTGCATACCTTGACCAAATATAAACACTGATGTTGCGGCAGCGATCAAAATGAGTAAATGACCTTTGAAGCTTCAAATAAAGATTGTATTACATTATGCCAGTAGGTGGCGACCAGAGAATGTTAAAATTTAATTAAATTAAATTAAGCTTAAATGAATATATATTATATTTGGCATCTAACTTATACCATTAGCACTGTTTCTAATATTAAAATCTACAACCTTAAAGATTTGGATGAAGTCTTTATGCACATTAACAAGACTTTGGGACAATCATAATTCATTAGAATCCAGGAAGTTCTGCGATGTTAATGTGCAGTTAAT
>RJVU01061675.1:2698784-2710201 GCA_003731715.1 Anabarilius grahami | reverse complement strand
AGCTGTGTTTTCAGTCTCTCTCCATCTCCTAGCTCACTTTCACCTTTCTGACAGCAGAGCCGATATCCAATCAATCCTCTGGTGCTTCAACCCCCAACATACACACACTTAAGATCCAGACACAAGGGCAACCTAAAGAGCAGAGCTGTAGGCAAAAAGGAGACCCCCTCCTGCTGAGTGCGATTGGGATTTGAGAAAGTTAAACACTTCTCAAGCAAAAATTCCAGCCTGGGTAGCAGTGCGGAGATCCCATTCTCCTCACAGCACACATCGGCCTACCAGAGGTCATCTCCATCACCAGCACTTCTCTCAAACACACACTAACATATACACAGACTCTTCCTTGCCTCCCTGCTGGTCTGGTGGTCCTGAGCCCTCAAACACTGCTGTCAACACTTTTACAGCCGCCCTTGACTTTCACACGACTCGCAGATGCTCAAGGAGTTGAAGGACAGAGACGTCAAAATGAAAAGGTGATATCAGACAGAACATATGAATGGCAGAGAAAGGACACATGGGGATCTAGTGTTATTACTTTGGGAATGGATAATCAGAGGGTGCAGGTGATTTTTACAACATAACACATCAGACTAAGGGTTATGCTACATTAATTGTGCATGACAATCACCTCTTCATTTTAAAACCACAAACAGAGAGAATGAGCTAGAAAACAAGGTATAGAGAGATTGGTAGAACACAGTTTGTAAAATAAGGTAAATAAATACAGTATCTCACAGAAGTGAGTACACCCCTCACATTTTTGTAAATATTTTATATCTTTTCATGTGACAACACTGAAGAAATTATACTTTACTACAATGTAAAGTAGTGAGTGTACAACTTGTATAACAGTGTAAATTTGCTGTCCCCTCAAAATAACTCAACACACAGCCATTAATGTCTAGTACACCCCTAAGTAAAAATGTCCAAATTGGGCCCAATTAGCCATTTTCTCTCCCTGGTGTCATATGACTCGTTAGTGTTACAAGGTCTCAGGTGTGAATGGGGAGAAGGTGTGTTAAATTTGGTGTTATCACTCTCACTCTCTCGTACTGGTCACTGGAAGTTCAACATGGCACCTCATGGCAAAGAACTCTGAGGATCTGAAAAAAAGAATTGTTGCTCTATATAAATATGGCATAGGCTATAAGAAGATTGCCAAGACCCAGAAACTGAGCTGCAGCACAGTGGTCAAGACCATACAGCGGTTTAACAGGACAGGATCCACTCAGAACAGGCCTCGCCATAGTCGACCAAAGAAGTTGAGTGCACATGCTTAGCGTCATATCCAGAGGTTGTGTTTGGGAAATAGACGTATGAGTGCTGCCAGCATTGCTGCAGATGTTGAAGGGGTGGGGTGTCAGCCTGTTAGTGCTTAGACCATATGCCGCACACTGCATCAAATTGATCTGCATGGCTGTCATCCCAGAAGGAAGCCTCTTCTAAAGATGATGCACAAGAAAGCCAGCAAACAGTTTGCTGAAGACAAGCCGACCAAGGACACGGATTACTGGAACCATGTCCTGTGGTCTGATGAGACGAAGATAAACTTATTTAGTTCAGATGGTGTCAAGCGTGTGTGGCGGCAACCAGGTGAGGAGTACAAAGACAAGTGTGTCTTGCCTACAGTCAAGCATGGTGGTGGGAGTGTCATGGTCTGGGGCTGCATGAGTGCTGCTGGCACTGGGGAGCTAAAGTTCATTGAGGGAACCTTGGATGCCAACATGTACAGTGGCATACTGAAGCAGAGCATGATCTCCCTTCGGAGACTGGGCCGCAGGGCGGTATTCCAACATGATAACGACCCCAAACACACCTCCAAGACGACCACTGCCTTGCTAAAGAAGCTGAGGGTACCTAAACCCTATTGAGCATCTGTGGGGCATCCTCAAACGGAAGGTGGAGGAGCGCAAGGTCTCTAACATCCACCAGCTCCGTGATGTCGTCATGGAGGAGTGGAAGAGGTCTCCGGTGGCAACCTGTGAAGCTCTGGTGAACTCCATGCCCAAGAGGGTTAAGGCAGTGCTGGAAAATAAGGGTGGCCACTCAAAATACTGACACTTTGGGCCCAATTTGGACATTTTCACTTAGGGGTGTACTCACTTTTGTGGCCAGCGGTTTAGACATTAATGGCTGTGTGTTGAGTTATTTTGAGGGGACAGCAAATTTACACTGTTATACAAGCTGTACACTCACTACTTTACATTGTAGCAAAGTGTCATTTCTTCAGTGTTGTCATATGAAAAGATATAATAAAATATTTACAAAAGTGTGAGGGGTGTACTCACTTCTGTGAGATACTGTATATAGGATCAAAGGGCAGATTAAAATCTCTATTTCTAAAGGTCAGGCAGTAGCTACTTTCACTGTAAAAATGTTAACCTAAAAATGTGCTTCATGTGGTATCATCTAAATTAATACAGAGTTCAGGCATGAAACTAACTTAAAGCTGATTGGTTCTTTCTATTCTGTGGCACCAGCCAATCAGAAGTTTTTCCAATTCCACGCAACCATATATATCGTACCTTAGACTGCAATCGACACACTGCGCAATGTGAAAGTTCTGTTATCCCTCTTCCCCAGCGCCACCTGTAGAGATCTGCTACGGGGGTCCTACCATTCTTGCAGCAGCCTTTACTTTGTTTGTTATTTTTGACTAAGCTGAACAAATTATTGTATTTGCTCAGCAGCAGCAGCAGCAGCGTAGCAGATCTCGTCTGCCAAAATCAAGCCATGTATACTTCACGTCCCATGCGAATAAATGCTGGTTGAATTTAATCCAGAGTTGTTATGACTGAAATTTATTTAAAATTAATTTAAATCAAAGGGTTACCACTTTTTACAGTGTTCACACTCAGTAAATACAGATATCAATTCTACACTACTGTTCAAACTTTTGTGGTCAGTAATATTTTTTAAATAAATTTTGGTTACACTTTACAATAAGGTTTAATTAGTTAACATTAGAACAGAAATTTTAGACTTTTTATTTAGCAAAACGTTGACAGTATATACATTTAGTTACAATGATTTCCATTTCAAATAAATGCTGTAATTATGGACTTTCTATTCATTAAACAAACACGGTTTAAATTTGTACTTGTATGTGTGTATATTGAACACTGGAGCCTTGGTGAGCATAAGAGACTTCTTTTAAAGACATTATGTGTGTATGTTCACAGTTAGAGAATGACAATTTAACATCCATGTTTACTATAGGTGTGACTGGTCATTTGGGCAGGACAGTCTCAGGACAATTTCAACAAAGTCAAGCCTCATTTTCATTTTCTTTTCTTGTGATAGCTTGTGAAGAATAACTAATGACAGTGATTAAAGTAAATAACAAATATGGCAACTTCCATAATGCTGGCAAATCTCATCATAATTGACACGTATTATAGGCTATCCAATCAAAGCACAAAGTTCATGCATCAAATCTTAATTAACCAACAACACCTGGAATGCTTTTTAAAATTTAAAACTCCAGTGGAAGACAGCAACTAGATCTAAAATCTTCGGATATCAAATCTCCATTTGTGTGGGCTAACGAAAGTACCAATACAAGTACACCCCTGCCTGCGAGGGGCGATGGGGGTATGTGACGAGCAGGGCGGGCGAGAGCCGTGAGGGAACCGGTGCGACTCGCAGCTGATGCTCGTTAACACTCGCGTCACCGGCCTCGAATCTCTCACGGAGGAGCTCCAGAAGCATAAAAGGAGGAGCGACGACAGTGAAGGACGATAGAGGACCAGGCCTGGACTTTATTTTATGTTTTGTTATGTTTGTCTGGCCGGCAGACGTCCGTTCTTTGTTTATTTTAAAGTTAAAGTTATGTTGAATGTTCGCCGGTTCCCGCCTCCTTCCCGTACATACGAACTGTGTTACAATGTATTTATTTTATTGTCATCTCACACATGGATCTGCTTTTTTCCTATTTATAACGTTTTCTATACTATAATTTCTATAATAAAATATGTGATATCTTATTAAATAATTAGCATCAAACAAACAATATAATTCTTATTCTCAGTGAATAAAGATTACTTATGAAATAAAAAGATAAAAAAAATAATTACACAACCACCCAATAGGTGGCGATGTGCCCCAAGTAGGTTATGTAAATCGCCATTAAACAAAGGGAGGAAGTAGTATGATGCGCTTTTTCTTAGCGTTTGTTTCCATGGTGAATCATCGATTCGTCTCTCTGTTGAGGATGTCTTGTGTGTTAACCGGGAACACACTCTGGGTTGGCTGAACCAGGCGCGTTTTTGGAACCAGCATACCTGGAGTAAGCAAGGTTTGGGTTAGTCAACCTTGAGTTCAGGGTATATGTGATGGTAAGTTAACCTTGCTTTCTGGAATACCCCCCAGGCCTGAACTTTATGTTGTTGTTTTGTTTTAGTTTATGCATCAGTCATCCATGAGGAGCTGCCACTTTACTTTTGTTTTTGGAGAAATTCACACTGAGATCAGGTGGATGGTCATTCAAAGTTGCTTTACTGGGCCTGGGACAAACCCAAGACTGGGACAAACAGCACGAAAAGGCTAATTAGCAAACAGTGCATTGATGTTGCATGATAAGTCTTAAAGCTGCAGGAGGTAACTTTTGTAAAAATGTATTTTTTACATATTTGTTAAACCTGTCATTATGTACTGACAGTAGAATATGAGACAGATAATCTGTGAAAAAAATCAAGCTCCTCTGGCTCCTCCCAGTGGTCCTATTGCCATTTGCAGAAATACACCGCTCCCGGCAAGAAACAACCAATCAGAGCCAGGAGGAGTGTCTTAGCAGTGTCAATCAAGCTTGTGTGTGCGCTGATCACACCCCTCTCATGTACGGCGCGTACAGGCGTTCAAATTCAAGATTACCGGTGTGCCGCAGCTTTGCTTATGGCGGACAAACAATCCAAACTGCCAATTCCTCGAGTGGCACCTGCTCATAAAATAAAGACGGGTAAACGGAAAAAGACAGATGACTCGGCGATCTCTGCCCCGTCTCCCACGTCCCCTGCCTGATGCTCCACGCACACCACGGCTTCCTCTTCTCCCCGCCCCTTGACTCTTTGAAGTCACACTGTGGGTGTGAATTCCTCGTCGGAGCCCATTGGCTCAGTGTCAAAACTCTAGCCGCATAACATACAGATAAAATGTCACGCACTGTGCAAAGCAACTATTGAAACCTACTAATTCACTGGCTTGTCATGTTGCTGAAATAATGTACTAGCAAACCTTATTTAGCATTACATATCGATAGAATAATTACTTGCGTACTGTAACGTTAGTTACCGTTTTATTATCTTACTAGCTATTTATTACTTATAGAAATAGTGCAACGTCATATAGTTACATTACATGTATTGCAAAATACGTAATGTTTTGAGGACCAAGTTTGTAGTCAAAGTATGGGCAGGCCATAGTCAATGTAAATCATATTGTTGATGTTTCGTCCGTACCAGTGAATGTCCCATAACTGTTTATCCGCCGTCATCGGTGGCCCTGCTTGCTTACTAGCCTGCGCGTTCACGGCAGGCTCCATTGTGATGGGGGAGGAGCTGTGGAGGGAGGGCTGTAGCGCAGCAGAGAGCAAGGGGGAGTGCCCTGTGAGTTGTGCTTGTTCAAATTTTCAGGCTAAGTCAACGTTTTCTAAAAACTCCCTACTGCAGCTTTAACAGCAGGACGAGATGTGTGATTCTGCTGATCACACATTTTTACAAAGTGATCGTGTGAATAAAAATAAAATATAAAACACTTTCTCTGTTCTCATTTCTCATCAATTCACATAAATACAGAAAAACTATAAACTCAAGTGACCAATATTTTACATATTTTGTAGAAATGAAATATACAGAGAGAAGAACGCAGCCCTAAAATGGCGCAGTTACACACTTCAGCATGTGCGAGAGCATACAGCATGTGTGCTAATAGCTAACACTCAACTAGGGCTAATATTATTTTAACACCGAACATGACAAAACCTAATAAAACACATACCTGGGGCAAATAGCTCCAAAAGGCTGATTAGCAAACAGTGCATCGATGTTTGCATGACAAGTCTTGACTAAATGAAATAAACAGAAGTTCGGAGTTCACAAGCAGGCCAATAAACACACTCTTCATCTTATCACAAACAATACATATTTAACTTGACTAACACAACTAGGAGTTGACAGACAAAATAAGTAAACTTGTGTGTAGTTTACAGTTCAAACTTGGCCTTGAAAACAATCCAAACTTAGTTATAAAGAAGGAGCAATTAATGATGCGACTTACCAGCAGGAATATGCTGATGACATAGCTCCGCCCCGCAATATCATGTGCACGAAAGCAACCACCAATGGCGAGTTTTCCCAATTTATGCTGAATTTAACTAATATTATTTAAACTCCGTTACATATATATTTATTTTTTTATTATTATTATTAAATTTATGTTTAGTGTTTGTCCTTCTTTCCTGAACTTGAACTTTGTTACAATAATAAACCGGGCTGTCGCAATCACTTAATGATGTTTTATTAACAGAATTCGGGAGGAGCAATGTTCAAATAATCATCATGTCATTCCAGCCAGCTGACAACAATCAGTAATAAACATATCTACCCAATCAGCATTAGTGAAGGCCTATATATAAAAACATTCGACTCACCCATATTCTTTGACAGTTTTTTCGCAGTTCCCAACATGTCCGAAATCGATCTCTTCAAAGAAGGAAAATGTAGCTATGCAATTAAGAATCAGTAAAGCGGAAGTGAAATGCATAATCTGGGAAACAATTAACCAAAAGTGGCAAAAAATGTGGGATAGTGAGGGGAAAGGGAGACATCTATACCATATCCAAAAGAGTATTAAAGTAAATAAGGTAGGAAGTGGAGACAGAAAAGAGGAAACTGTACTAACAAGACTAAGGCTGGGACATTGTTCTTTAAATAAAACATTAAAAATGGTAGGGAAACATCAGACGGGTATGTGTGAGGAGTGTCAGGAAGAGGAATCGGTGGAGCATGAAATTCTTCATTGTAGGAAATATCAGAGAGAGAGGGTAATAATGGATAATAAACTGAAGGAATTAGGGGTTCAGAATCTCACTTTAAAAACAATACTAAATATGAATGTTAGAGCACAGGTGAGAGAGTTGTTTGGTTTTTTTAAGGGATACTGGGCTTTATTATAGGATATAATGGTGAGGAAGGTTTTTTTCCCCCTCCTTCCCCCTTCTATCCCTGAGTTACTGTAGATATATTTTGTGAACTTACTGACTGATCCACACTCCGGAACAGAAGGTGGCGGTAATGCACCATTAAGCTGGATGCCAACCGGCGTTAAAAAAGAAGAAGAAGAATCGATCTCTTCGCGTCTGATGAAGAATCTGTGCCACAATCCACTGGCCTTAGAAGCAATTATTCTCCGCCTAACACCGCCGCCGATCCCACGCCGTTATCTCGGGGGGGCGTCAGCCCAAACAAATGGGTCCCTGCATGCCAAGACGCTGAGGCCTACCCTCGTCACCGCGGCCGAAACATCCGCAATCTCCTTCTGTGTATTTCCTTACTCCAGCCATTCAATAGTTCCTGCCATAGAGAAATGGACAACAAGGCAGTGGAGCACCAAGCTCGAGTTCATTCTTTCTGCAAAGGAACGGTACTTCCTCCAGTGTTAGGCCGCCGCAGCAGGCCTTCAGCAAGCCAGAGCCGTGCCGCAGCGCAGATTCAGTCCCAGCCAGCTCTCTCTCCAACCCATCAGCTCAACCCAGCAAGAGCACGGCCTTCTCGTTTTCTGTCTCTGATTGAATTTTCACAGTTACGCCATCTGGATCAATGTTGATCGCTTAGAAACTTAAAGTTATAGTATATATGTATTTCTATTTTGAATTAACTTCAACCCACAGCTTCACTATTGGTAAAGAGAAGCAGCACAGACTGGTAGGACAATTACTGATGCATTTAAATAATTCTTACCGTTTATCTTAAGTCACGGTCTCACTACTTTGAACATTGTCGTAATATGACGTCACGGTCTACAGCATCTTTTTTATAAACGTGAATTCAACATATAACATACATTCAAATGTAAAAATATTCAACCTACTCGACTGAACAAATTCAAGGTGCACATTTTATTTTGCAAAGCTCTTTGTCTTTTTACATAAGTGAGTCTCTTTTGATCTTTACTAAAGGAAGGTGCATGGGACTCAAATCAGCAACAGTCAAAGAACAAACGATCATCTAAATCAGACTGTACTTTGCTGTTTGATCATTCAATATCAAACGATTCCAATATCAAACCGACGTGTTGGAGGTGAATATATGCAGGTTATAAAGCGTTTTTAGGCTTCTTCTGAGAAAATAAGAATATGTACAAGTTTAATAATCGATCTCTCAGCACAGTTTTCACTGAGCTCAGATTTCCAATCGCCTTGGCTAAAACCATGGGTCCAGCCATGTCCATTGAATTTCTGGGCTTTAACTTGAATACAGCTAACTTCCAGGCCTCACTGCATAAGGAATCATTAGGATATTTCTGTTTGCTTCCACCTTCCTAGACAGTTAAAACTTCTAAAAAGGAACTGCTATCTTTGCTCGGCTACTTAAACTTCATGATGCGCATAATCCTGCAAGGCCGCTTTTTATCTCACATCTCTCTTACGTCTTCGATTCATGCATTAGAAGACAAGCGTCAGGTCACGGCAGCAGCAAGTCTGGGCCGTGCCCCAGATTCCCTACTCTCCTCCTCCCTCTGCTTTCCCCGGCGCCACACCCCATTCAACAATGCCCATGCCTCCGCTAGTAGAGCAAGCTCAGCCCTCTCAGCCATTTCATCTCGCCGTCTCTCACCCTACCCATTGTCTGTGGCCTGCAGACTCTAGCGTGAGGATGTCTCCGCTAACGGAGCAGGCTCAGTCATCAGTCTCAAACTCACTTTATGTCCTTGTTCTACAGTTCCTCCCCAGGCTCCAAGGGCCGACTAGAGCGTGAGGCTGCCTCCGCTAGTGGCGCATGCCCAGACGCCTTATTTTCCTCCCCAGCTTCCTCTTTTTCTACCCTCCTTGTTTCTCCCCAGGTTCCAGGGGCCAGCCCGAGCATAAGGCTGCCTCCGCAAGCGGCCTCAGTACCAGCCATTCTTTCAGCCTGCCTTTTCCCGATTTTTCTCTTCTCAACATTACTTTATTTATATCTCATGTAAACAGCATTTAAGAACCTCCAAGCTGGCTCTATTAAGGGTTACCTACGCAGAATCCAATTTTTCCATTAACATATTTTCGGCTCACCCTCCTCTGAAATAGCCCATTTACAAACATCCCTTTTTATCAAAGGCATCCAAAGAACCCAGCCCACCTGCCATGATGCCAGGAAACTCCAACAAAAAGGCCTTTCTCAGCATCAGATTCAAACACTTGGTCGCTGGTCATCAGAAGCTTTTTAAAAACTACACCTGATCAAATCACTTCCACATTAAAGAAGTCCAACAAACACTTATCAGCTAAGTTTTCAGCTTCAGCTTGTTCTCTCATGCATAACCGCAAGCCCACCATATCTGACTCAACTAATACCATCATTTCAAAAAAGAGGAATATTCTATTTCATTGCCACAGCAGTGACGTCGCCTCGGCTCCCGCAGGAGCTCAGTTCTTCTGGCTATTCTCTCCACTGCCGCAGCAGTGACGTCGCCTCGGCTCCCGCAGGAGCTCAGTTCTTCTGGCCAATTTCTCCACTGCCGCAGCAGTGATGTCTCCTCGGCTCCCGCAGGAGCTCAGTTCTTCTGACCAATTTCTCCACTGCCACAGCAGTGATGTCCCCTCGGCTCCTGCTGGAGCTCAGTTCTTCTGGCCAATTTCTCCACTGCCGCAGCAGTGAATTTGCCTCGGCCCCCGCAGGAGCTCAGTTCTTGTGGCCAATTTTTCCACTGCTGCAGCAGTGATGTCCCCTCGGCTCCTGCAGGAGCTCAGTGCTTCTGGACAATTTCTCCACTGCTGCAGCAGTGATGTCGCCTTGGCTCCCGCAGAAGCTCAGTTCCTCTGGCAATTCTCTCCACTGCCGTAGCAGTGATGTCACCTCGGCTCCCGCAGGAGCCCAGCTCTGCCTAAACTCGCCTTCAATGCCGCAGCAGTAATGTCTTCATTCAGTGTTGTGAGAAATATCCCGGTACTTTAACTAACCCTCCAAACAGCACGATAAGCTTGCGCATTGCAATTTTTGGGGGGTCATCAGTAATGTTCCCGGCTGCTGTCCTGCATTGGTTTGCAGTTTTTGGGGAGTACTCTGGGTTTGGGCCAAATTCCGAGCCCGGAGCCCTCTCCTCGGACAGCACGCCAAATACGCATACTATTACGCATACTATTTACTATCTGATTATTTGTAAGTGTGAACTCGTGAAATTATGTTTTATTAACAAAATTCAGGAGGAGCAACGTTCAAATAATCTGACTAACCATTACGTCCTTTCTGCTGTCAACAATCCGTAACATATCTACCCAGTCAGCATTAGTGAAGGCCTATATATAAAAACAGTTGACTCACCCATATTCCTAGAGTTTTTTCAGCATCCCTCCACCACCCCGTCTCCTCACACTCGCCTGGTTACTTTCCTAACCAGAAATACGGGGGGAGTACTCTGGGTTCGGGCCAAATACCGAGCTCGGAGCCCTCTCCTCGGACAGCATGACAAATACGCATACTATTACGCATACTATTTACTATCTGATTATTTGTAAGTGTGAATTTGTGAATCTGTTATCTCTTCATATATACTCAACTCATCTGAAATGTTTACATTCCTTAAACTGTATAGCATTTTAATATAACCAAACAATACACTAGTGATTTTTAATTTATGAATGAAGAGCCCTTGAGAGGACCAATGCCCAATATAAAGGCACCACATTTCATATTGAATAATCACCATATTCAAGTATCACGGTATTTACATTAGGTAGTACAATGCTTCTAAAAATGGAAGTACCATGGTACCACATTAAATAAAAGGTGTTAGTACCATGATACTATGTTATTAATGACGTCAGTAGCCTCTCATTTAATGGAGGACAGAAGTTTGCCTGACGCTCTACTTCAATTTCCATTGTCTGCTAGCTTTAGGCTTTCCCCTCAGGCAATCTGATCAAGTCTTGCTATAACGTATCACTGTTAGCCCATCACGCCTCCGTGTGTACAAACCTGTGCTGCTCCAGCAGAAAAATCTACACTGGAAGGGGGTGGCATTACTAAAACAAAGAGAAGCGTGTTTACAAGTACAAAAACAAGCACATTACTTTCAAACAATGCCACATCAGCCCCAATCCCCCTGTCAAGCTCACTCTCCCCAGCACATGCCCCTGGGGGATCCCAGACCTTCTTTCATGTTCAAAGATTATCAGTTAATCCAAAATGTGCCTGAAAAACATCAAAAAAAAAAAAAAAAAAAAA
>RJVU01061675.1:2663389-2698610 GCA_003731715.1 Anabarilius grahami | reverse complement strand
GAGCCATTAAACGGGAGATGAAAGTTTCAATGGATAGCAAGCGAGAGTATTAATTGTAAAGGCCATTATTTGGTGTCCATGAGGCTGAATCAGCTTACCCACTCCATTCCCCCATTTGCATACAAAATGCTTTATTTTGGCAATCAATGAAAGTGCTGCACTGTATGTGTGGCTTATCACATGCTTGCAGGGAATGGATTCCTTCGCCATCTCGTTAAATTCTGTTGATGCAGAACAATTTGAAACATGGCACAGGCTGCAATGACATTTAAAGATGTCTCGGCTTAATTATATTTTGCAAACATTTGGGTTGTTTGTCCTCGGGGATAAAGTGTCTCCACTACAAAGTTAACTTGTTAATAATTGCGTGAAGAAGCGCTCTCTCCTTCTTTCTCTCTCTCTTTTTTATCTGTTATTCATTCCCTCTTTTTTGTGGAGCACTAATCATTATCACCTATTAAATCTGTTTAAGGCCATTCAAGGTGCCTGCTGTACACCAATGATTTTCTGTTCCGTCACTTTCAAAATAAAGGCTGCGATGACTGTTATCCATCAGGGGCATGACTGAAGCAAATGGTCAACTGAATCAGCTCTCCTGAGGTGTGTGACAACTGAACCGGCTATGTCTATTAAACTTTTGACAAGTACGATCACAGCGAACATTCAAATCTGTTTTGGTGCTGCCGCTGACCCAGAGAGAGCAGTTGTCTTGTATGAAACAGCTTCACAAACACACAGTATCATTATTTCTCTATTAAATATTTTTTTAAAGACTGCTGCAGTTAACATATTGTTAGAACCTCTAGTAAATTACATGTTATTTTGTTAAGATGTCTATTCAGAATCATGGGGAAATCGTGATTTCTTTTTTAAACAAAAAAAGTGATCCTTTTACTTTTATGGTTCAGATGTGCATCACACACTCGTTTGATTCATGCAGAAATTCACTTTCTACGTTGTAAACTTTTAAAGCCAAAGCAAGCATGTCCTGTTCTATTTATTAATCAAACATCAAACAGTATGCATGCAGGAATAGAGCTTTTACATCAGAAAGCCATAAAGTGAAGAGCTTATATAAAGCCATATGTTCAAGACAGAGTGACTCACGATTTACGTTACACATTAAAACTGCCTCTGGTTGCTCAGTCAGAAAGGAAGGGCTTTCTCAGGACAGCTTGTGCAACAAACACTATTCACTTTCCTCTCATTTGTTTGGGATGTTGTGTTTACAGCAGAAATTATATCTCAAAAAGAAAATCAGCCAAAAATTTAAATGTGAAATTGTCAATCACAACGTACAGTGACATCCTGACCATCCTGAAGCCATATGATAGCTTTGTCAGAAGAGCAGACTAAAATTTCAGTATTTCCCCTATAATCTATTTTAAAAAAATCATTCATAAAACAATATGCATTTTTTACTGTTAAAAACTATGAGTAAAATAGAAATTAGAAAACAACAAAAAATGAAAAATTAATAATGTAAGTAATAACATTTATTTGTGGATAAAATATTCATTTTATTTAATTAATAATGAAATCATACAATTTATAATAATACCATCACAAGAAGTGTACTGTGATTGAAAAAACATATGGTAACAACATAATTTCATTAGGTTTACTGATTTACTGATCATGATTTGATTCCAATCTCAATTCAGTTCAATTTATTCATTTTGATATAAATCAGGTACAGTACATGTTAATATTTTTCAAGGAAAGAAAGCTCTCTCAACTAATGCTGTAAACCAGTGGTTCCCAAACCTGTTCTGAAGGACTCCCAGCACTGCACATTTTGTATGTCACCCTTATCTGACACACCTACTTCAGGTCTTGCAGTCTTTGCTAATGAGCTGATGAGTTGAATCAGGTGTGTTAGATGAGAGAGACATCCAAAATGTGCAGTGCTGGGGGTCACCCAGGACAGGTTTGGGAACAGTGTTGCCAATTTAGGGATTTTGTCACTAGATTTAGTGACTTCCCCACCCCTTTTGGGGACAAATCTAGCAACTTGTTGGACAAACCTTATCTAGATTGTAATTTTGCCCACTGATCTCTATTCATATTTATATTTATACCAATGAATTTGCCATTATGATGTCATCTAGTGACATTTAGCTACCAGTTTTAGCTACTTTCAATTGAAAGCAGTTGGCAACACTGTTTGGGAACCACTGCTGTAAACTACAGGGAACACTGTCAGCTGGTACATTTCTTAAAAGCTTAAAAATAAAAACTGACTTATACGATTGCATATAAGGCAATTTTTATAATAATAACATTGTAATAAGGACTTTTCCAGGGGTTAGGGTTGTGTAATGATGGGTCAACAGAATGGAGATCCATTTGCAGCTTTAATTAAGAAAAGTAAATACACAGGCAAGGGCAAATGCAGAGACGTAAACGGGGACAGGCAATGGTCGAGGCAGGCGGCAGACAGACGGAATCAGGATAAAGGCAGAGATCAGGGCAGGCAGCAAGCAAACACAGTCCAGTAAACAGGCAAGGATCAGGCAGGCAGCAGAGAATCACAAGAGGTAAACAGTCCAGACAGCAACAGAATAACAATCCACAGAAAACGCTCAGAAATGATCACCGGGGCAAATCAAGACTTCGCAGTGTGTGTGTGTGTGTGCTGCTTAAATAGTGTGAGTGTGATGTGGTGCAGGTGTGTGCGCAATCAGTCCCAGGAATGAGGGCCTATGGGAAATGTAGTCCGAATGATGGTAAGTTCAATATTATGGTGAAGGCTCCCTCCGGTGGTGCGGGGGAGGAAGTGCGGGAGCCTCACTTGTGACAGGTTGGTCCCTAGGTCCCATTTTGGAGGAGGGTAAAAATTGTGTTCTGGGAGTACAAAAACTTCCCGCAGCAACAGTGTAAAAGTAGGCCAAAACTGCGGGA
The DNA here is from genome assembly GCA_003731715.1 of Anabarilius grahami. NCBI lineage: Eukaryota > Metazoa > Chordata > Actinopteri > Cypriniformes > Xenocyprididae > Anabarilius > Anabarilius grahami. The sequence continues at coordinate 2,695,706 of RJVU01061675.1, read as the reverse complement.
GCACCAATATGGTATTGTTTGAATTTCGTAAAAAATTGACAAAATTTGAAAGGTGAGACTTTGTTTAATATCAAAAGCAACCTGCTCTGACTTGTCTGTCTGCGCATTGTCAGTGTCCTCTTTGTTCCCCGATGGTGGTTTTTCTGTTGTTTTATTTAACAGTCTTCCTGTTTAAGAGCAGGACAAACCAGCAAAAATATAAAAAAAAAAAAATTTACTAATACTTACTGATGTTTGTGCTGTCCCAGCCGTTGAAAAACAGAGTTGCAACATGCTTTGATCTCCCAGTCACGTGGTTCATGGAGTTCTCAAAAGTTTAATGCCTGCTACAGACTGCACTGATAAATTTGGGTACGACATGTACGTAGACTATATGACGATGACACCTGAATCGTAGGCTACAATGCAAGATGGTATAGAAGAATAAAACATCATCATTACCTACTAGTGGTAGGTAAGCAAATAGAACAAGATGAATCACACTTTGGCAATTGACCCTTCGCAAAGACCCACCCCCCTTAGTTACTGTTGCTTTGTCCGACAAGCCATGGCGATGTCACGCCACATGCAGTGTAAAATGCATCGCGGAGCAAAGAGGACACTGACAACACGTCGACAGACAAGACAGAGCAGGTTACTTATGATATTAAACAAAGTCCCAGCTTTCAAATTGTGTAATTTTTTTTAAAAAATTCGAACAATAAAAACCATTTTGTGGCTCTTTACTGTGTCATGACAGATTGCTGTAGCGCCTCAGCTCAACCGATCATCTCTTCTTACTATTTCATTTATAGCATCAAATAAACATGAATGAACATGAGAAGAAATGTTGTTTAAAATGCGAAAAGACGTAAATACACACCATTTTTCAAGTTCAAGTCCACCGAGGTTAATCTTCTAACTCCTGACTGTTTTGTCAGACAAAATGGCGGATTCGAGGCCAATCAGATCAAAGAAGACGGGTCTTGTTCTCTGAAGACGAGTGCAAAAGAGCGGTGGCAAGCAGCTATTTAATATTTGACAACTGTTTTATGATAGAAATATTCAATGACCGACAGTAATATACAGAGATGCAAACTATTTAACTTTTTGTGAAATTTCGTTGTTTTGAATTGAACATATACTATCATGACTCATGTAGGCTAATTCATAAGTAAATGTGATGAGACAAGAAACATTTAGCATTTTTGACATATTAGACATATATATAGGCCCTCATTCCTGGGACTGATTGCGCACACACCTGCACCACATCACACTCACACTATTTAAGCAGCACACACACACATACACACTGCGAAGTCTTGATTTGCCCCGGTGATCATTTCTGAGCGTTTTCTGTGGATTGTTATACTGTTGCTGTCTGGACTGTTTACCTCTTGTGATTCTCTGCTGCCTGCCCTGATCCTTGCCTGTTTACTGGACTGTGTTTGCTTGCTGCCTGCCCTGATCTCTGCCTTTATCCTGATTCCGTCTGTCTGCCGCCTGCCTCGACCATTGCCTGTCCCCGTTTACGTCTCTGCCTTTGCCCTTGCCTGTGTGTTTACTTTTCTTAATAAAAGCTGCAAATGGATCTCCATTCTGTTGACCCACCATTACACAACCCTAACCCCTGGAAAAGTCCTTATTACAATGTTATTATTATAAAAATTGCCTTATATGCAGTCGTATAAGAGTGAATGTGTGCATATTTAAAATAAATTATTATTTTGCAAATAGATTAAATTGATTACTGAATAACTACAATTAGACCTAGGTTTTTACTTTATCCCCCCAATAAACAATGCAACCAATTACATTCATCGGAACTCTTTATTATATAATATTTCCGGTGAGGCATTAGATAAGTTATTCTTTGAATGAGCAGTCTTCATAGAAACTCATTCAACCTCCTACAGGGAGAGAACGATTGCAGAAATACTAAAAACTGTTGTGAAAATATGACAACTAGCATCTGGTTGTGGTAGCTATTGAAGTGTTACTGACATTTTGAATTAGCAGTTGCTCCACAACAGGAGTTTTCAAAGTTAAATACAGTGGGCCTCCCTTCTAACACAACATTCCCATTCTTTCTATCAATTACTTTCCAAAAATGGATATTTTATCCATTAGACCTATGATAGGAATCATGGGACATGAAAATACCATTCTATGCATGATCATTTGGTTTAGGTCCTGGATTCATTTAAGACCATTTTAGTATGCACCTTTAAAATAAGGGGTTGGTTACTGTTATGTTATTTAGCCTCTGAATTCATGGCCAGACATCCACTCTGAGTCAGCCCATGTAAAAACAAACAGCTCTCTGTCACACTTAAAGAGTCCACATGTATTTGAAGCATTTACATTCCTCACAGTGAGGCATGTGTGCGCTTGTGATGCCGACTCGCCTGTGGCTGGCTTTCTGCTAATATGCTTGTCTGTGTGTTTATGCACAAGTGTATGTGTGTCCGGCATTTCAACCAAGTGCAACTGAACCTGCAATTTCACAGCGCATCTCTTGCTGTGCTGCAGTGTCGTGCTGGTGAGGCACCTTAAATAATGTCATTTCCCCCCTGCTGTTTGAGATCAAAGCTTCTATCAGCTGAACCTCTGCGCCTTCTCCACCCTCACAGTGGCCCTCTCCGCCTGCCCACACTCTCTCCACCACATACAGCGTCCACAACAAAGATGCAGTGCACTGGCAAACAACTCTAGATGTCAAACAAAGCCAATCAATTGCTTGTTTCCTGTGTGAAAACACAATCGGTTATGGCTTACCTTTAAAACGATAGGTCGGGCACATGTAATTACCTTGCTGGGAGGAATTTCCACCACGGTTTTAATACACTGACATTTGTGCCATATATGTAGTTTGTCACTAAGCAGTTTAATGAAAACTGACACTGGCTTCGTAAACAACCATTTCAATGCAAATGCAGCACTAGCTGTCGTAATTAGTATATTTGTTTTCCTCCTTGAATAATGTTTGTAGTGTATGCAAGCACTCACAAATATCTGAAATCCACAAGGGCAATATAAGGGAGACCGGAGCTAGATGTCACAATTTTTGAAAATGAATTAATGTATAGGCATGTACCCTAAAGTATTATTTATATACACTACCCTCAAAAGTGACTGACTGTAAAGACATTTATAATGTTACCAATATTTAAAGGGAATGCTGCTCTTTTGAAATTTCTATTCATGAAAGAATTCTAAAAAAAAAAACATCACATTTCCACACAAATATTAAGCAGCACAACTGTTTTCAACTGCGATAATCATTTAAAAAAAAAAATCTTAGCCACCAAATCTTGGGCATATTAGAATGATTTCTGTAGGACCATGTGACACTGAAGACTGGTGTAATAACTGCTGAAAATTCAGCTTTGCCATCACAAGAATAAATTAGATGTTAAAGCTGCAGTCCGTAAGTTTTGCCTCTTTGTCGCCATCTCTGATTGAAACCTGCAATTGCAGTTATTTGCAGAATTATCATCTTTACGTGAGTTGTGCATCGGCATGGCTCCTCAGCGCGGATGAATCTAATGTTTGCTGTCAGTCACCACATCGGTGTGGATACTGTACTTCGGAATCACAGATTGTAGTCTTGGAAGTATGACCAAAATAAGAATTTTCACCGGAAAATGTCATCTGAACAAGTAACAAATTTGCCACTTTTGCTCTGACCAACTGAGAAAAAAATGACTCAAAGATGAACGGCTGCATGCTCGAATTTTCCGGGGAAACCCACCAGTACCGTTCTTATTAGAAAACATTATTACAAGCTTACCGTTGTAAATCGGGCTAAGGTAAGGAGATTTTTTTATTTTTTTATGTACTTGCTCAAAAATTGATTTTGGATAATTTTTAACCAAAAAAAGTTACGGAGTGCAGCTTTAAATATATTAAAACAGAAAACAGTTATTTTAAATTGTAATAATATTTCACACCATTAATGCTTTTACTATATTTTTACTATTTTTACTTACCACCCCAAACAGTATCAATAAAAAATTAAGCAAAAAATAATTAATAAAAATGACAATGTCAAACGAATATTGTAATAAATGTATAAAATGACAATATTTAAAATAATATCAAAATTGTTGTGAGAACACATCAACCATTATCATCTTCTTAATAATATAAATGAACCTGGACTGATCTCTATGCCAGGGTGGTTTTATTGCATTCACTTCTTTACCTGAGTGCTTTAAAAATATTTTATGATCATTGGAGTATGATCATAAAATATTTATATTCACAAAATTCACAAACCAATATTCAAATACTGTTTAGAACAGGGGTTTCCAAACTCAGTCCTGGAGGGCTGTCCCTGTCCTGCAGAGTTTAGCTCCAACTTGCCTCAACACACCTGCCTGGACGTTTCTAGTATGCCTATATAATTAGCTGGTTCAAGTGTGTTTAATTGGGGTTGGAGCTAAACTTTGCAGGACAGTGGCCCTCCAGGAGCAGGACTGGACACCCCTGGTTTAGAACTAGGTGTTTGAAAGCAACATACGGAACAAAACATTTGCCAACAATCATTCATGCATCCTTTCAAACTCTGGCAGAATCAGGGGTGCAGCAGCGAGTAATGTGACGTCTTGTGCTGGTAGGACATCGGTGCTCTCTGGCCAAAACCCAAGATGCTTTCCCACACGCACGGCACAGCTACAGATCAGATTACTATTTACACTGCGCTTCAGCCTTAATCAGGATCCCCATCTGCTTCCTCTCTTCACCGCATAATACATCATCAACACATTCGCAGTACTGTCCAGTTATGTTTTACACTTTAACGCTCACACACGCATGTCTGACAACACTTCCCCATTCCACAAAGACAGGTTGAAGGTCTGGCAAGCATTTGAACTCAGATTATTAATCTACATCTGAGGATTCATTTGACAATATATCAGTTCCAGAACCACTCCAGATTATTCAAAGTCTCGTATATGCCGTTCCACTCTCCTCATGGTAATAAATGGAGGATGACAACTGGCCAGTGTCTCAAGGCCTGGCCCACACCGCCGAGCTTCCTCAGGTCCGCATTAATCCAGCACATTCACTCGCCATCACTCTCTCTCCTCCATGAATATAAAGGCCCCTGGATTTGAAACAGTATGTCCTTCACGACACTCAAAGCCAGCTTTATTCCCATCAATATTAAATAAAAATTAAAGCCCACTCGATATATGGGAGTGTGCATTGATTTAATATTTCACCCCAGCAGGAAAAGAAGCCCTTGCTCCTGCACTCAACTTGCAATTTGGAAATAAATTGACTGATTTAGACAAAGCCAGAAAGAGAGAGAGAGCGAAAAGGGGTTCGATGCGAACCTGGTCCGCCACCACTGAGTAAGGTGACATTGCACAACAAATCACTTGCATGAATATAGAGAAAGAAAACGATTGCTATTTCTGAAAGCAATTTCGTTTGGTGAAGGTGTGTTGATTGCCATGTATGTGAATCTATTGCTCACTCGACAGGAAGGGGCACAAGCATTTCATAAGAGTCAATGGCATATTTTCCTGTTAGCATAAACAATACGAGGACTAAGATTTTCATAGAAAAGCAGACAAAACCATTTTTTTTCTATTGAAAATATAACTTTATGCACAGGCCTTGTGTGAGGTGTCAGACACAGTGCGACTTTTGTGGCAGTGCATCTGTTGTACTTAAATTGAGACTAATGAAGAATAATTAGGTAGTTAAAATGTTGATAATAGAGCAGCTCAGTAAACAGATAAAAGATGAGCTGGCCTGGAGAAGAGTTTGTGCTCTGCAGGAAATATCAGTTAGCAACACTCATCACGATTACATCACCATGCTCCAATTTTCTTTTTTTCCAATTTCCTCAATTCCTAAAACTGCATGTGGTAAAACTCAAAGCTTTAGTTAGGAATTATTGGAAAAGGAAATGAATTTGAATATTTATTTAGCTTAGCAACAAGGTATTTTCAAATTAAGGTAGAGCATGTTATGCGCTGTCTTAGAGAGTGCTATGAACAGATTATTATAAAAACACAGAAAATTTACATAAAAATGGTATTGACTGTGTAGCCTTTTCAAAACTGGTTAGACATAAGCAGGAAAAAAGAACTAGGGTAGAATTAGATCCTTAGTACAATATATCTTATTAATACATCTAATTAAAATGTAATATATATCTAATATGTAATATATACGGTATATTACATATATAATATGGGGTAAGTCTGTAAAAATATTGATATTACTGTATGCTGATATGGTCTAATTACCAGCTTTGTCTTATGATGTGGCAGAAATGCATCAGTAGATCATTGTTTGCACAATAATATGTACATACCATGTGGTGACGTTTAATGTTTTCTTTTACACTTTAGAATACATTTTCATTTTAAGCAAAATAAATAGATTTTTTTATTAACTGAATTACAAACTAGAATATATGTCATACTGAGACACGAACTGTCCACAACCTATTCGAAAGTTCTATGAATTCCCTCATCTGTAGGATCCTTGAGATCTTTAAGTCTTTTGGTGAGTCCTCATGAGCGCTAAAATCATGACAGTACTGCCATCTACTGGACAAATAAGTGAATAAAAAGAAGAACACGAACATCAGAACATTTGTGTTGTTAATTTAATTTTGAAATATTGTTTTTACGGACAGATCTCTGAATTCACGCAAAGGCAGACGAAGAGTGTATTAAAGAGTAAAATGCTAAATTATCTAATAAAACAGGTTAATAACAGGTCACGAATGCGACTGATGATTCCGAGGGAGCTGATTTAATGAGTCGTCAATCTAATCTCACCCGGATGTCGGATTAATGTTTTCAGTCATTTCCGCTTCAGCGAATCAACAGGAAATTTCGTTGAAGTGCTGTCGTGATGTTGACGCTTGTCACCATTTGTAATACAGCATCTTTTTCCTCTCACGTATCGATATGGCTATTTCAACATGTCAGAAGATCGCCTTCGTCTCTTGCATCGTCCTCTGTATGTCTTTATTCCTACCCAAATTATTTTTACCCAGAGTGAAGAAAGAAACAGTGCAGTCGGAGGGTAAGATGATAATGAGACATAAATATAAACCCTCACCCCCCATTTACTGTTTCAATAATGTCAGTGCTGATTTGACCATCCCTGTGATCTCTGTGCTCAGGTCCCGTTATAACCTCAACCTCCTCCTCGTGCGTGCCTTCATAATGTGAGGATCACTTTCCCAGTGTCATTTCCACAATAAATTTATCCTCATTTATTCCTGATGACATCTTTGACAATTTAGCACGGTAACCATAGTGACAATCCACAAATGATTATATGTATACAGAATTTTGGTTAATGTCTGTTTATTTATTTTACTGTGATTGCAATAATACATTTTTGATTTGGAATGCTACTGATTACTTAATCATGGTTCCTACAGTCATGGAAGTTTCACAATTTTGACTTTCCATGCCTGAAAATAAATAAATAAATAAATTACTATACTGAATGTTAAATTTTCAAATTGTGTTTCACTGACTAGAAACATAACCTTTTGAGTGCAGCCTCTATAAATTATTATATATATATTTAACCTTTTTAATTTTATATTTTATTTCATTTTTTGCTTTGAAGTTGGGCCAGGGCATTTTCCTCCCTCACGACACAGCCATTCATTCCCTGAAGATCATGATCACTGGGACACAGACTCTCTTTACATCAAGAATTACAATCCCGAGGCAATTGCCAGAGTCAAGGGTGTTCGCAAGCCAAATCTGCTGGGCCAGGTCATCCCTGTTTATGGCTTTGGGATTTTCCTTTATATCATCTACCTGTTCTTCAAGGTGAGTCTTATCAGAAGCAATTTGGGCATCTCCTGTAATAATACTGTCCCTGGAATAAAGATCTAACAGGTGCTTTAATATATACAGTACACTACCATATGTGCCTCTCATCTTTTGAATGGTACTGTAATCCAGTATACTACCAAATGTTTTGTAAAAAGAAGTTTCTTATGCTTATTAAGGCTGCATTTGTTTGATCAAAAAACATTAAAAAACGTAAAATTGTGTAATATTATTAGAATTAAAAATGACTGCTTTCTACTTAACATATTTTAACATGTAATTTATTTCTGTGATGGCAAAACTGATTTTTTAGCAGCCATTACTCCAGTCTTCAGTGTCACATGATCCTTCAGAAGTCATTCTTATTATAATCAGTGTTGAAAACGGTTGTGCTGCTTAATATTTTTTGTGGAAACCATAATACATTTTTTAAGGATTCTTTGATTAATAGAAAATGAAAAAGAACAGCATTAATTTGAAATAAAAATCTTATTTAACATTAGAACTGTCTTACCTGGTCACTTCTAATATCCTTGCTGAATAAAAGTAGTATTCATTTCTTTAAAAAAATATCTGACCACAAACTTTTTAACAATAGTGAACATCTGCTGTGATAATTTGTTTTTTTAAAAGTATTTTATTGTCATTATTTTTTTAATGTGGTTATGCTTATATATCTTCTCTCAGTAGCAAAATCAATGTTTCCCTTGATCTTTCAACAGCTGACTTCTAAGGACAAACCTCATCAACAAGGGTGCAGATTCCCTATACTGCAGTCAGAATGCACATTTGAAGAGATGCGTGAGTTTGCATATACATCAACCCAAGCTGGACGACATTATATACCTAACAAAGATGCTAGATTGTCTTAACTGCGCCATATTGCCAAGATGTGGCCCTTTTTAAACCACATTTCTGTTTTACTCTTCTTACATGCATTCTTAGCATATCAGTAGTTAAACGACATGCAACTCCAGATAAGGTAGATTAAGATCCTGTATAAGACCTGGCAAGCTTTGTTCTCTCCCTTTTATTCGCCCCGGATTAGCAGTCAGAAGTAATGTTTTATAAGCCTAGCAGCTCCTAATACCAATTAACTGCATGTCTTTTGGATCAGTAGTAAGAGGTTTAGCTCTATTTATCAAATGGATGCCAAAGGGTGGAGGGAGCAACCGATAGAGCATTAGCAGCACTGTACCAGTACCCCTGTACCAGCATGTGTATGAAATGATGAAACTATTTATACTAATTCTGTGGAGTCAAAAAAACAAAACAAAAAATAATAATAGAAAGATTTTGTTATTTATAGTTTGTGTAAATATATTTCTTATTCTCATGCATCCCAGTTTTGGGCACATGCTACTATGAGACTGCAAAGTGTGGCGGCCACGTTTGAGTGAATCTCTGTATCTAACGTGATTCTAAACCTCATTCAATTGTCTCCCCTGGCAGCTACTTGTCAGCTGGTGCAGCTGCAGGCCAGAATGAGTGAAAAAGTCAGAGAAAAGAGAATATCTAAAGTTGTCCACCCAACTGCCAGGTAAACAGATCATATTTCTCTTCTTCCACCATCCATCATCTTATTGATCAAAGAGCTGACATGATCTGCATGACACTCTGAAATGGAATCCATTTTTAAAAAAGGAACAGAGCAAATTCACAGCAAAAAAAATTCTGCAAAAAAAAAAGAGCTTGTAGCTCAGTCAGTAGAGCATGGTGCTAGCAACAGCAAGCTCGTGGGTTCGATTCCCAGGGAATGCTCATACAACCCGAATTCCGGAAATGTTGGGACGTTTTTTAAATTTGAATAAAATGAAAACTAAAAGACTTTTAAATCACATGAGCCAATATTTTATTCACAATAGAACATAGATAAATTATTAAATGGAGAAATTTTACACTTTTATCCACTAAATGAGCTCATTTTAAATTTGATGCCTGCTACAGGTCTCAAAAAAGTTGGCACGGAGCAACAAATGGCTGAAAAAGCAAGACATTTTGAAAAGATTCAGCTGGGAGAACATCTAGCAACTAATTAAGTTAATTGATATCAGGTCTGTAACATGATTAGCTATAAAAGGGATGTCTTAGAGAGGCAGAGTCTCTCAGAAGTAAAGATGGGCAGAGCTGTGAAAGAGTGCGTAAAAAGATTGTGGAATACTTTAAAAAACAATGTTCCTCAACGTCAAATTGCAAAGGCTTTGCAAATCTCATCATCTATGGTGCATAACATCATCAAAAGATTCAGAGAAACTGGGGAAATCTCTGTGCGTAAGGAACAAGGCCGAAGACCTTTATTGGATGCCCATGGTCTTCGGGCCCTCAGACGACACTGCATCACTCATCGGTATGATTGTGTCAATGACATTACTAAATGGGCCCAGGAATACTTCCAGAAACCACTGTCGGTAAACACAATCCACCGTGCCATCTCCAGATGCCAACTAAAGCTCTATCATGCAAAAAGGAAGCCATATGTGAACATGGTCCAGAAGCACCATCATGTCCTGTGGGCCAAGGCTCATTTAAAATGGACTGTTTCAAAGTGGAAAAGAGTTCTATGGTCAGATGAGTCCAAATTTGACATTCTTGTTGGAAATCACGGACGCCGTGTCCTCCGGGCTAAAGAGGAGGGAAACCTTTCAGTGTGTTATCAGCGTTCAGTTCAAAAGCCAGCATCTCTGATGGTATGGGTGTGCATAAGTGCATACGGTATGGGCAGCTTGCATGTTTTGGAAGGCACTATGAATGCTGAAAGGTATATAAAAGGTTTTAGAGCAACATATGCTCCCCTCCAGATGACGTCTATTTCAGGGAAGGCCTTGTGTATTTCAGCAGGACAATGCAAAACCACATACTGCAGCTATTACAACAGCATGGCTTCTTCGTAGAGGAGTCCGGGTGCCTGCCTGCAGTCCAGATCTTTCACCTATAGAGAAAAATACATCAAAGACGACCACAAACTCTCCATCAGCTGGAAACCTTATCAGGCAAGAATGGGACCAAATTTCAACACCAAAACTCCAGAAACTCATAACCTCGATGCCCAGACGTCTTTAAACTGTTTTGAAAAGAAGAGGAGAGGCTACACCATGGTAAACATGCCCCCGTCCCAATTATTTTGAGACCTTTATTATTATTTGAGACCAGGCATCAAATTTGAAATAAGCTAATTTTGTGCATAAAATTGTAAACTTTCTCAGTTTAAAAATTTGTTATGTTATCTATGTTCTATTGTGAATAAAATATTGGCTCATGTGATTTGAAAGTTTTTTTAGTTTTCATTTTATTCAAATTTAAAAAAACATCCCAACATTTCCAGAATTCGGGTTGTACTTGTACACCTTCAATGCACAGTCGCATCTGCCAAATGTATAAATGTAAATAGTGTTTGTATATTCACAGAAAATATTTCTTGCACATTTTAGATCCAATAAAGTAAAATTTTCTAAGATGTGGGTGTGTTTTAGCAGTGGTTGTGATTTTGATTAGCTGTTTTAATGTAGTCTCTGACTTGTTTTGACTTCAGGTCACGCAGAGGCACACGGAAGCGTGAGGAGAAAAAGCTCAAACAGTTGAAGGAGATCACCCAAATGATGAAGGAGAGACAGATGCGAGAGGGAGCCACGCCGGAGGAGGAGGCTGAGGAGGCGCCCTACACTGCAGACTGGGAAGGTATACCTCAAGGGTTTGTGTTGGGTCCACTGCTGTTTCAATTGCTCGTTAATTGAATTTTGTGTCTAATTTTATTAACTGCTTCCCAAGGATATCCAGATGAGACCTACCCAGAGTATGGGCTGCCCTCCCGCAGGTGCAGATTTCCTAGTGTTATTCTAGAAGAACCGGACCAAGCTATTCCCACAGCTGAGGAGCTTGCTGAGAGAATGGAGAAAGAAGAGGAGGATGAACTTGCTGATGATGCATGTATTAACGAAGATGTGAAAATGGAGAATAATGAAGGAGAAAAAGAAGAGGACAACCAAGATGAAGAGGAATATGAAGATGATGAAGATGATGAGGAGGAGGATGAGGTGGAGGAGGAAGAGGAAGATGAGGATGATATTGGAGAGGACCAGCCCTGCCTTCCTAAAGGAATTGATGAGGATGATGACACACTAGAGAGCCCAAGTGAAAGAGAAGAAAAACAGAAACCAAGCAGGAGAAGACGACAAATCACTTTCAGCGATCACAGACACGTTTTCCATTATCCAAAGGGTGGCGCTGTTGGATGCAAATATGAGGAAGAGGAGGAAGAAGAACATGAAAGAGAAGAGGAGGAGGAGGAGGAGGAGGGAAATGAAGAGGAAGAAAATGTTGATGGAGACTGTGAAGAAGAAGAGGAGGAAGAAAATGGTGAAGAAGAGGAGGAAGATCAATGTAATGAAGAAAGGCAGGGTGATACAGAAGAGAAGGAGGAGGAAGATCCATTGATGGAAGCTGAAAGCCTGGGATTTAATGATGATGTGGAATGTGATCCCGAGGAACAGGAAGTTGACCTCCTTGACTTCCTACAATCATACCAACCTGAGGTAACCGTCATCTCCAATAAGTCAGAGTCTCCCAAAGCTCAAGCCTCTGGGACTCTTAGAATGCGCCACAAGAAACAAAAGGTGAAGAAGTGACCCGCCTGTCAAAGTATACATTGGTGTTCTGTTTAATTACCCTCTAGACCTCTGTATAAACATACCTTACTGTGAATCTTTCTCGCTTTGCTTAAAGAGGCTTAAGGCGTTTCTCTGTAAACTTTCAGGCTTGTCTAGTAAAAACAAAGATTACTTTAATACATTTCTAAGAACAGCTAGAGAACATTTTAAGAGTAGAAAATATTTGCCATTAAAAATTTTGTGAACAGATGTGGCTTTGTATGGACATTATTTCATGAGCATTGAAATACAGCTACTACAAAGATTTAATCTTAAATATTTGAGATGCGAAAATTCACATTCAGATTTATTGAGTACTGTATACAAACACTGTATATTGACCAATGTACACATTTTACAAAACAGTGTGACATAACAGTTATACATTATCACTTTAACACAAGAGTGGTGAGACTTTTTTAAACATATAAAAAATAGCAGAAAAACATTAATTTTCAGTGTTTTAACCATTTAGAGCAAACCCAAAACTGTTAGAGCATTACATAAAGTATAGAAAGTGCTGGAATGGTATCACGAGGCATTTAAAAAACAAACTTTAATAACTTATATTTCTTTGCAATTTGGCCAAAGAATTTAATATACATGTTATATTATTCTCTAAAAAAGTAATATTAAAAATACTTTTCTGGAGGGAAACATTTCAAAATGTGATGTCTGAAGCCACAACATTAATTATGACCAAAGAGAATAGTAAGAAAAAAGGTATGCCATTTGCAGCACATTTCCTGCCTTTATCTTGGATTGTTTAAGACATACAAACATTCTAAATATTAGATGATGCTGTTTTGTGAAATTAAGAACTTTTTTTTCTTGTGTGATGGACAACAAACTTGAAGCAGGGAACACAATTATGATGATTTGATTTCTTGAAAACATTCTTTCAACATTAATGTTATTACATTTTAGACAATGACAAAAGATTTTCTTTTGTCCAATTTCCAAGACTTTGTTGAGACATTCAACTGGAATGAAAAATGGCATGATAAAAATCAACTGCAAGGCATGCTAATGTGTAATAGAGCAGAGCTAGTAAATAACTGTGGCCATCTGAAGACTTCAACAATGCTTTAAAGCAGGGATGGGCAACTTCGGTCCTGAGGGGCCACTGTCCTGCGGAGTTTACATAAAAACTCACCTGCCAGTAGCTTCCTAGTTATCCTGAAGACCTTGATTGTTCAGGTGTGTTTGATTTGGGTTGGAGCTAAACTCGGCAGGACAGCGGCCCTCCATGACTGAAGTTGCCCATCCCTGCTTTAAAGAATAGTTTGGCTTTAAGGGCAGTTGGTACAGCAGGTTTTTGGATTTTGTCAGTTAAATTTCCTTCCTTTATTCATCAGCATTGTTTAGCAAAGTCAGAAGTGTACAAGCTATAGAACAATTAAGGATGATGATTTGAGTTGTGTAAAATCCACTGACACTTTGTTCGAGCTACATTTTTCACAACTATCTTCATGCAGCAGGAGATTTTATAGATGACAAACTGTTGCTAAGCATGTTCACATGTACAGTTATAATCCAGCCACATAATCAAGGGCTGTTAGTCTGACTTTGCAAAAATCAGATTGGTGTAATTGGACTAAATTGGACTAAAGTGTTTACATGGCAAATCATCATTTTAGTCAATGTAAACATACTTGCTCATCTCAGTGTGTCAAATAAGAAGATTCTCTGTTCTGGAAAACCGTCTACTCCACAAGCAGGCAAATAAACCTGATCTTTCAGGAAATATACAGCCCAATATACTGGAAATATACCGATTTTTCTTAAGAATAACGACAGAAGCTTATAAGTAGCTGCATGATAAACAACACTGGCTGAATAAAACAATGTTGCATTTCACCAACTTCAAGCATCACAAGTGTCTCATCCAAAAGGCACAATATTTACAGCTTTCCACCATTAATCTCTGAATAAAGTGCTCCATTCGGTACATTCCCCTACAAATGTAGCGGGTCAGTACGAGATGATAATGTACTTACCCTGATATTGACCCTCACATAAAATACATATTTATTTACTACACACTTCTGCCGCCATTTAGGACTTTCACACTAGAGCTATTGGTGAAGTGTGGACCTGGTGAACCATTCATTTTGGTTAGTTGTAATGACATTACAACCGTTTTAGAATCTCATGTCCACTTGAGATCAACTGTAGAAAAAACTGTTCTAATGTGCACCTATTATGCTTTTTCTTATATTACCTTTCATGTAGTGTGTAATATAGCTGTTTGTATATGTAAAAGGTCTGCAAAGTTTAAAAATGCACAATAAGTGAAAAGAAAGAACCGATTCTGAACTGCCTGAAACAAGTCATCAGTAATTCCAATTTTACTTTCTTACAAATTTGCATAATCTACGTCTATTCAAGTCTATAGTCTTCATTGGCTGCCTGCGAAAACTGATGCCATCATTATTGTTCATATCATTGTGTATACAAGTGCTGAGGAAGCCTCTGGAGCTGAAATTCAGATATGGTGATGGGTGTTTTGTTGGGCGATTCCTTTATTGAACCGTTTCAGACACTGTGAGAAAAGAGGTGATTCTGCAGTGTATATTATGAGAAAATGAAAGTGTTTTTTGATGCATGTAAACCTATTATAGGATACCTCCAAAACTAAATTAGGAATCTTTAAAATAGCATAATTGAGGCAGTTTAAGTACAGAAGGACATGGACTGATAATGGTTACATCTATTTTGTGGAACTGTCACACATTCATCAGTTGAATTGTAATGAATCCACACCAAAAGCTCAGATGTGAAGGCGCCCTGGTCAAGCTTTGTGCTTGAAGCTCAGTGAATTATGGGCATGGGGTAAGACACAAGCAGTAGATGGTATGGACATTTATAAATACATAAATAGTGGACAAATATGTCTCTGTCATACTTCATACTGGCTCTGGAGTCCTTGTGAAGCATGAATCGATACATTAAATGACATGTATGACACAAGTGACATGTATAACTGAAGATATGTCAAATTTGAAAAAGTTCATTAATTCAAATATCCAAACTGTTATAAATCACAGCAACATGTTACATTTCTTGTGAAAAATCATAATTGAATGGTTAGTGAACATTAATTACTTTTAGAATTACAACCATGGCAAGATGATGTTTTTTTTTTATCTTAGGGACAACAAGTACTACTGTAAAAGATCCTTATTTTAACATTAGCAAAATGTTAGTGTTACCTTGTCGGTTAAGTAATGAAAGCTACTTTCTCCACCCACTTGAATTGTGAAGTCTTTGTGCTTTCCCCCAACTGTGATGCCCTTAAAAACAACAACAACAACAAAAAAAACAGAAACCTCGCTTACACACATTCCTAACACACACACACACACACACCTCATTCACACACATTCACACAAAGACACAAACTCTAAACGCATTCATGTCTCCAAAAGAAGGATCTTGAGAGAGGGACCCTGCTGCCTTGGAGTTCACCGCAGCCCTTTACTCAGTGATTCAGAATGTAAAGCAGTCTGGCTGGGTTCTTTCGGTTGTGGCTGGCAGAGACAGGCGGCTACTCACAGGCTAGCTTGCTGTCAAAGCTGGACAGAGCAATTGCAAACGCCTGCAGGGCACACATGGGGTAATTGTAGTCCATTGTGAAGACGTCCTCTGCTACACGACCAAACTGCATTACAATGTAATCCGCTGTAGAAACAAAAGAGTGAGAATACAGAAAAATTAACTGATATTCTTCAGTGCAGTAAAGAAAAAATAAAATTCATCTCTAGAATATGTGGTGTGTATATCATATAGAAGAATGTATCTTTTTTAAACAAAAAAAGTAACACCTGAGACTTTACTTACTAGATTTTTCATCTTTCGCAATGTAATGCAACTAGTACAAAAAGCTAAGAAGAATTTTTTTTTTTCACTCACGGTCATTGTCATGAATGATTTGAAAATTTTTGACAGATGCTTGGGTGACTCTGCCATGGAAGTTGAGCACATATGATTGAGTATCATCGTTCCACACAGGCGTCTTGTTGTGGAGCTCTATCACGCTCTCAGTGCTTTTGTTCTGCCATCGAGCCAGTAGAGACTCATGGTCCTGCGATAGACAGATGAGGAGGGATTAGCTTTCCATTAGAGCATGTCACTTTGCTGCTAATGCTAACATCTGTATATATAAATATAGGTCAATGTTTATTGGTTTCCTTGGACTATTGTTCTGCACCGGCCTACAACAGACATACAGTACATTACATAATATTTTATTGGTCATGTAACATAAATGACAAATGTACTGTAAATTAACAGATACGTGATTTAAGTACAATATAAATATCTTCAATGCTATTATTATGTACACATTTGAACTGCCTCTCCTTCCTCCAAAACTATTTGTATTTTCAAAGTAGTCATTATATAGTTATTATATATATTTACAATATATATATTACAATATTACTACAATATTAGTATAAAGACTACAATATTAACTATGAATTAACTGGTAACACTTTACAATAAGATTCATTAGTTAAACATTATGTATTAACTAACATGAATTAACCATGAGCAATACATTTGTTACTGTATTTACTCATCTTCGTCAACGTTAATGAAAATACAGTTGTTCATTGTTTGTTCATGTTAGTTCACAGTATATTAACTAATTACATTTACATTTACATTTATGCATTTGGCTGACACTTTTATCCAAAGCGACTTACATTGCATTACACTATACATTTGTATCTGAGTATGTGCAATCCCTGGGATCGAACCCATGACCTTGGCATTGCTAGTGCCACGCTCTAACCACTGAGCTACAGGAAAGCTTTGAAAACTAATGTTAACAAGATTTTAATAATGTATTATTAAATGTTGAAATTAACATTAACAAAGATTAATAAATGCTGGCACGTCCTGATATTGCTGAGTTAGGTGCGTTCCTGGGTCAACATATTTTGTTGATCCTGGAACAACATTCTAGTCTGAAAATTTAGTCTTAACCCTATTCCTACCCCTAAACCTAACCCTACACATAAGTTATCCCAAAAATCATTGGGAAATGATAGATGAATAACACTGATGTAGAAGCACCAATTCATGATTTTAAGCCTAAACTTGACATAATCTGTAAACTTGTCCCTCAAATCTGATTGGTTGATTTGAATGTTGTTCCAGGATCATCAAAAATGTTGACCCAGGAACATGTTGAACTCAGCAATATCAGGTTATGCTAACTGCTGTATAAGTGCAGTTCATTATTAGTTCATGTTAACTAATGTAGTTAACTAATGTTAACTAATGAACCTTATCTTAAAGTGTTACCAATTAACTATAAACTTATAGTTTGTTAACAATTTGTAAGTACTTTATAACTGTACTTATTATACAGAGTTACCTATTTTTAGTAGTGCTTCCTTCCTTCCTATCTATCTATCTATCTATCTATCTATCTATCTATCTATCTATCTATCTATCTATCTATCTATCTATCTATCTATCTATCTATCTATCTATCTTGCAGTAGTGATTATAAATGATTTATCCGTGCACATCTTGTGCCCACTTAATTCCTGATGGACAAATCACGTCCCACCCTACATTTTGTCTTGTTCAAGAAACAGTTATACTCAAATGCCCATCACAATAGAGACTATAAGACTATCACAGCTTCCGTTTCATGCTGACTATTTATACACACATGCTGGATTATGCCATTCTAAACAGCCCTGCACTCACATTTCGAGGCCTGATGGAGACTCTTTCATGGTCCATGTTCATTCCAGGAATAATGACACTCATCTTTCGAGGCCCCTTGAACCCTAAAACGTTAGTTTCCTGTAGAACAGAAGACAAACAATCTTTCACATCTAAATTAGCCACAATGTTTATATACATGTGACTCAATCAATTTCAAAGCATATTACTTGCTGTTTTCCCTTTCTCAGTGGTATTTCTATGTAAAAAAAAAATAAAAATCAACCAGCAGAGGTCAGCCTTGGCTCATCATTGCTTGTGGCTCTACGATCCAGTGCCCTTAGGGCTGGGTGCTGGCTCTCTGCTGGCCACTGACCAACACCAAACTCACATAGCAGATTGCTGCAAGCTCCTGTCGTAGATTCCCTGCTTCTAGGCTGGAGGTGGTCTTGACTGGATTCACACCACTGTCATATACTGTAAACTTGGTACCCATAAGGTTTGATCTGTGGGGATGACATTGTACTTATTGAAGAAATTCTCACAATTAAGACTGCATCATGTCACAACAAAGGGTGAATCTACCGAAGACGGACAAGAATATGTCCATGCCATATTTCACCCCAAAACCAAAAGAAAAAAGACAGAAAGGTATTTTTCTACTAATTAAGAATTATGACATTGTAACATATTTAATATCAAAAGTTTGTTTTTAAAAGTACTGTAATGAGACTCAGACATCAACATGCATGCAGCTGCTCACTCCTCATATGAATGAGGACACTCCAGCACACCAGCAATGAAACCAATTACAGTTTTAAATAGGTTCAGCAGTGCACACATGCACACGAACTCATTAAAGCTCCCTGTCGAACGTTTAGAAAGAGACACGTGTTTCTTGTCTCGACAAGAACAGCATAGATTTAGGTTACGCTACCTTATGAATTACATGACACGATGACTCATCTTTAAATATACCTCAGTTTGCCAATAAAGCTCTCGCCACCTCGTGATAGGTCAGTTGGGTCGATGGAGATGAGGTAATTGGATGTTTTGCTCTTCTTTCTCTTCCTCCCAGCTAAAAGGAAAACCTAAAGTGTGACAGAATTTAATTGGGCACTGAACAGCAGCACAAAACTGACAGCAAATAGATCCGAGACTGAGACCATATATAAATATTCTGAGACGGTGATTCCAAATTTTGATAATTGTGTTTTGAGGAATGGCATAAACAACTAATAAACAAACAGCTGTAAAACAATCAATCTGTATTTTGAGGATCAGGCTTTTATCTTTACCATCTGAGGGAGTGCTGAAATTGAGACATTGGCTTTATGTGTTATTCTTATTTGGTAAATAAGATGCATAGAACACATTGTTTTTATATGTGGTTTATGATTATATTGTTAGGATCAAAATTTGCCCAGTGCAGCAATATTATGGTTAATTGTCATTTAGTTAAATCTCCCTGTGGGCTATATTTGGTTCCTTTCATCAGAATCAATCATTTTAAGCACTTCGGCAAATTGGAGGAATGGAGTATCACTGATTGGCCTTGACTGCTGGTGCACAACAATGATAAATTCCAAATAAGCCAAAACTCTTTAGAAATAATCAGTGTTTCAGTGTCTGACCTTCTTGCCGTCCTCCCTCTCCAGATGGAGGTAGTAGGTGGGGTACATGCCCCTGTCCATGCCCTTCTTATCTCTTGTGATCCTGCATTTCACGGTCACCCCTTGGGGGGCGGGTCTGAGAGTGAACTCCTCCAGGTCATCCACGTCGATGGATGGCTCATTGGCCAATGGGGTGGAAGCTGAGGTTGCCTCCTGTAACATTGATTAAGCAGAAAGAAATCGATCCCGGTCAGTTATAGATTTATTATAGTTGAAAGAAATGTACATTTGTTGATTATTATGAATACATAACCATATTCATTTACAAGCATTTTTAACAATAAAAAATAAACAGACGAATAAATCCAAAAGCCTGAGACCTCGCTGGAAATTGTATTTAACCCATAAAAATACAAAAAAAAAAGTTGTGATGCAAAATGAGGACAAAATTAGATGGATGGATGGATTTCATTGGAAATGTAGATTTTATTTAGAAATATTTTTTTTATTTAAGCCTAAAAACGAAATTGAAAAATGTAAAACAAAGAAAAGTTATGATGTAAAATAAGGATGGATGGATGGATAGACAAAAACAAAAGATAGATAAGACTTTTGGACCCCATTGTAAATGAATCAAATGTCCCTGTGGTCTGAAATGTAAGCAGCACAGCTGGGATTAAAACTGAAATGTTAAAGAGCAACAAAGCAGCCCCGTGACGTTAGCAAGGTCAGGCCCAGGAGACATGGATGAGCCACTACACACCCAAATAAATAACAGATATATTTAAACTTGACTCAAGTTTACTGGGATATCTTGGAGAGCTGACAAATAACATGCACATGAACAGTTTTTCAATGTTTGTATGTATATGCAAAAGTGAAATATATTAATGGTCACTATTTCTTTCAAGTTTACCATGTTAATAATATTTGTTTTTATGCATTTCTCTTTATTGGTCACACTGCAGGAAAAACATTATATAGATTTATAATATTATAAATAAAAGTGCAAATAGTCTGTCTTCATGGACTCTTATTTTGATATTCTTTTGTCTTGTTGTGCCTATCTCAGTTCCAGTGTTTTTAGTTCCTGTTTCCCTTGTCTCCTTTGTTATCTTGGGCTGTGTTCCACTCCACTTTTAGACACACACTCGCAAGCTTCCCTAAGTACTTCGCCCTACCGCCATTTTAAAGTGCGTTCTACTTCGTGAAGTGGACGAGGGAAGTTTATATGGACAGACACTTGTCCCCTTGATTTTGACCAAGGGAGCGAGTCTACTCTAATGTACACTTCAAGCAGCTCTATATCCCACAATTCAACTTGATTGTGACGTCACAGCAGATCGCGCTCAGCTGTAGTGTATTATTTTGAGAATTAATCGCATAATAGAGTATAATATATTATGTTGAGATTTAATTGCATAATACTTGTCGCTACCTTATGTTCACAGTCAAAGTTTATAATATTGTTTTTTTTTTTTTTTCTCCAACAGAAACTGCGTTTAACTCCACTTTCAGACATACACTCGCAAACTTCCCTAAGCACTTCCCCTCGGGGGAATTCCCACTGCCATTTTGAAGTGCGTTCAACTTCGTCAAGTGGAAGAGGGAAGTTTATTTGGACAGATCCTCAGCCCCTTGATTTTTTTACAGAGGGAGCGAGTCTACTCAACATATACACTTCAGGCAGATTCGAGTGAACGAGACAGAGGAAAGTTGGCGAGGGAAGGGCATAGAAAATTGGACTTAAACACAGCCCTATTAGTTTCCATATGGCACTTTTCCACTGCATGGTACGGCTTGGTACAGCTCACTTTTGGGGGTTTTTCCACTGTGTACAGTACCTAGGGGAGCGCGGGGCACAAACTAACACGGGGTTAGTTTTAACACACGTGGTTTAAATATTTCCACACACGGTAGCATGAAGAAACTTAGCATATTTACTAGTTGCCATGCCATATTGACAATAGAGAAAAAATTGAGGCAAAATTCAAAAATCTTTGGAAGATATCACTCAACATTTATTTAACAATAGCAAAAGTAAATTTCTTACTTAAGCTAATTTTTCATCTATATTTTTTGTTTTTATTTAAAATTAGACAAATCTGATATTATTTTAATCTCCAATCTCTTGTTTAGCAGTTTGGGTAGTTCTTTAATGCTTCACTAACTATCAGAAGACACTAACCAGGTTTAATTTCCAGTTGCGCAGATAGGGTTCGTTGTAACACTGCATTACAATGTGCCCCGCTATTAGAACTATACTATTCTATACAGTTACGATATAACTGGCATAATCAACTTTTATGAATTTCTGTTGAGAAACAATGGGAAAAAAGGTGAATAAAGACTGAGAGGAAGAACCTGAACATCCAGAAAATATTATTTCAAGAAATCTTCAGCATTTGTACTGGCTCGTCTATTTGTCTCATGTTCTGTGAGAGCTGTGAGTGGAGGGAGGGGGGTGTTTTATTCGGCTCTGGTCTTTCTGAATGTCTAATATATTTCTTCATCTGTTTGGGTGTATTGTTGTGTCCTATGCTGTATAGCTGTGTTTTGCAGTGTGTTCATTGTCAAACTACAAAATTATTTAAATTTGAATTTCTAAAAAAATGCTATTATTTTATATGAAAAAAATATATACAATTATTGTCTTTTATTGACAAAATATTTTAGTTTGTCATGTATATTTTTTTAACTAAGTCAGATAAAATGTTTAGCTGTCATATGGTCATGTTACAATGTGCACCACCTATGGGGCATGTTGTCACATTTCACTTCCCTTCTTTCGGGGTAAATAAAGAAAAAGGTATACACTGTATTAATGAAATATTTTGTACCAGACATGTGTGAAATTAATGTGGAACAAAAGAAATTCCCTGAACCCAAAGTAGATTGACTGAGAAAGTCAAAAAGCGTTAGGTTGTGCCCCGCTCTCCCCTAGTACCTGGTACTTTTTTAGTACCACCTCAGTTGAGGTTGCAAGCGAGCCATACTAATACTAAAATGTGATGTGTAAACACTGCAGATCACTGATTGGTCAGAGAGAATCGTCACTACCAGCGTCATTGGACGCAACTTGAAAAAAGAAATGGCTGTATCGTGGTCAGTAGATGAGGTGGCAGCGCAACTATAATGATCAGTTTATAATCCCACCCACTTTGAAGCAGTACTAAACTGCAGTGGAAAAGGAAACTGAGCCAAAGTAAGTGCCAAGGCGAGTTGGACAACGCAGTGGAAAAGCGCATAGTTCCCCTTGGATCCTCTCTCGTGGCTTCATGGGATAGTAAAGTGTCCAGCGTATGCACACTTCAGAGTCTAACCAGAAGTAGTAGGTTTAAATCAGTATTCAGAACAAAACAAGAGTGAAAAATATAAGTAGCCTATAAAATAAACAAATTATAGGGGCATTCATTACAACTAACATTTATTTTAAACAAATTAATTTAAAGTGAAACTGAAACTGGAGTTGGGCTCCTCTCTCATTTGGCAGGAATCAAACTGTTTCCATATTCACATGCATTTTCATACTTAACTATTATTTATTATATTTATTATTATTTTTATTAAGATATAACTGTTGAATGAGAACTGAAGAGAGCTAGATCATCACTTTTCCTTATAGCAGCGGAAACCGTTTAAAATGTATACAGATAAAAGAGTAAGACATCATTCAAAACTGTAAACTCTATTTTTGTATACATTCAAAATAACAACACAACTTTGTGCTTTTGTAAAATAAAGAAAACAAACAGGATGCAATTTCTGCTCTCTGTGAACTGCTTTATGGAGCATGTCACAAAAATGAACTGAAACTTGTATACTTGCCTCACAGACATTAGAACTAAGTCCTTTAAGTGTTTACTTTGAGGGGCCGTTCACATATCGCATCTTTTACGTGCGCGAATTCGCGTGGCAGGCGCTCTTATAATGGAAGCGACGCGGTCGCTACTCGCATGTGGTGCGTTTTCCAGGCGCATCGAGATGAAAAATTCTAAATTTTTCATAATGCCGCCAGCAGGTCATGTGACAAGTACCAACCGATCAGCTTTGGCCTTTCCGTAACAAAACTGAAAGCTCAGCCGAACAGCTGATCATATCTGTACAGGGCGGGTTTTATTTCTCATCTCCATCGATATATCTAGTAGTAAAGCTAATGCAAGGGCTATTAATCCTTTGCTGATACTTCCTCGTCATCGTGTAGAGCTCAGTTCATGGTTGCATAGCAATGACAGACACCACGGGAGTGCAAGCGCTTGTGGAAAGGAGGAGAAAGTGACGCAGCGCGTTTTAGGTGCGATGTATGAACAGCCCCTTAAGTGTCTACATTTTGCTTATTTGACATTAAATGCATTATATAAGATACTTTGAAATATAAGTCACAGCACGTTTCAGATTATTAAAAACGTGACTCGGAAAAAAATGGAAAATACAGTTTAGAAAATTATTTCACGGACCCCCTGGCAATTGGTCGAGGACCCCACTTTGAGAACTCTTGACATAGTTCATATAGTCTCTATATATACTAATTATACACAAATTAGAAAACAAATATTCTCCAAAATCACACTGCACAACACAACAGGTATTCTCCCCATTTGGCTTATCTACAAATACGTGAATACATGAAAAGCGAGATCAAGTACATTAGGGCCTGGTTTCACAGACAGGGCTTAGATTAAGCCAGGATTAAGCCTTAGTTCAATTCGAACATTTAAGTAGCTTTTATAAATGTGCCTTAGAAAAAAAACATTACTGGTGTGCATCTTGAGACAAATCAAAGGCACTGACATATTTTAAGGACTTTTATTATTTTTTTTATATTTTACGGACTTTTATTTTAAGTCTAAGACTAGGCTTAAGCCTTGTCTGTGAAACCAGGGGAAATTGTGTTTAATTAATAAACGATATACAACTATAGCAATAATAATTATACATTTCTATAAAACAACAAACAGAAAGATCACCATTGAGACACTGGCAAGAACAGGGGGTTCAAACAGGCATGGTTTCCATCAAGTTATTTTAAGAAAGTAATCATTTCACTGTTGCCATAGGAAACAACAGGACTATGACCCTCCAATTCCAGCATTGTAGGCTTTGTGCCAAGATAGACACAAGAGAATACATCCTAGCATGACAAAACACAGACTGCTTGTGTCAGCATGTAACACAACTGAGGAGCTCACATTTGAAACTAACACACATAGACTGCGTAAAATAGAAGTCAACCTTCAATTTGAAAATCTCAGAAAAGACAGGAATGAACAAGCAGTGACCTTCACCAGCACAATGCAAAACTGCTAGTTGGCAAATCAACAAAAAAAAGTTACAGATACAGTTGACAATGCATCATATACTGGGGGTGTGGTGGTTTAATGAAGGGGAAAACAGAACATACATTAAAATCATTTTGGTGCTGAACTGTGTATAATCAAAGGGACTTTTGCTGGGTTCAGGGTTCTGTCACTTCGTTCTGTTTATTCTTGGTTTGGTGACAAGCTCTGACACTCCTTCTGTCTTGTCATTGTGCGCGTGCTGTTCCGAATTCCCTGGGCTGTACGCTCTTCTATCCACATGAGTCTTGTGTTTGAAGTGTGGTATTCGGATCCCAGCACTTCGGTCTAGTTTG
Source organism: Anabarilius grahami (assembly GCA_003731715.1). Taxonomy (NCBI): domain Eukaryota; kingdom Metazoa; phylum Chordata; class Actinopteri; order Cypriniformes; family Xenocyprididae; genus Anabarilius; species Anabarilius grahami. The sequence continues at coordinate 2,670,319 of RJVU01061675.1, read as the reverse complement.
GTTACGGTTCTGTCGGGGTTTGGGCATTCATGCTCTGCGTGTTTGTCTTCTGTTGTGAGCGCACCAGATGAGCATTTGCTCATTCTCTGTGTGCTCTGTGTCATTGTGTGAGTGTGCGGTTGCGAGTTCGCTCAGGCTGTATGCTCTTCTGTCCATGTGTGTGTTTTGTTCTGTGTAGCACGCGGTTTGTGTTTAATTCAGCCGCAATCTTTCTTGTTGACTTGTGTTATGTAGCACGTGGCTCATGTGTTTCATTGGCCGCATGCTTTCATGTTGTCATGTTTTGTGTGAACACGTGGCTTGTGAGTGCTCTCATTAGCTGCATGTTTGTGTCTTGTTTTGTTTGAGCACATGGCTTGTAATCTTGTTTGCTGGCCATGTGCTCTTGTTTTTGTGTTGTTTAGTGTGAGCACATGGCTTGTCTGTTTCTTTGTGCCATGTGCTCGCACGTCTATTGTGTTATCCGCCCTTCTTGTTATCTGATTATTGGTTAATTTGTCCTCCCTCGTTACCTGCCTTGGTTGCCTCGATCCTATTCAGGGTCTGTTTACACGACACCATTTTCAACTAAAAACTGAAAACTTTTTATGCGTTTTGGGCATTCATTTACATGACAGCGCCGTTTTGGTGGTCTGAAAATGCAAACTTTTGAAAACGGGTTTCAAAGTGCAAGTTTCTGAAAATGATCTCTGTGTAAACAACAAAAACGCGAATCTGTGAAAACAATGACATCATGCACATGCGCATTACATCACCATCTAATGGCCTGCCAGCAGAATACAGCGTTTTTTTAGTCATTTTAACGGATTCCTATGAATGGGGATCGTTTTGACAATGGTGTAGTCTGTAATTTGTCATAATTTTCGTCAACGACATTTTTTCACAGACGAAAATGAGACGATGACTAAATAAAAATGCATTTTGAGTGACTAAAACTATGACGAAAATCTTCTCTAATTTTCGCCAACGAATAAAAACGAGACGAAAATGACTTGGGAAGATATCCAGTCAGGACTGCTCTCCTGTGTGGAAGATGCATACGTTTGAAGTGTAATGTGCTGATCTAACCATGGGAAAAGAGGCGCTGTTGCGTGCTCTACAGGCTCGAGCAGCAGCACATCAGAATGCTTCGCAATTAATGAATAGTGCACATTTATGCCAAGCGATTGCTTATTTGCTGATGTTGATGAATTATGACAATGTTTACTACACAATGTTTATATGGTAATATGTTTTAGATGGTTGTAAGAATGCATATTTTATCTCCCTCATCTAAACTTAAATTAGCAGCCTGCTACAGTGCAGACTGCAGACATTTCAGAATAAGAGTCACGGTGTATGCGGGAAGTATAAGGGTTATAAATCTTCATTACTTGAAATAAACGTGAACTGAAATAAAAAATAAATATATATAAAAATGTCATCTTATTTTATTTCATCTAGTTTCTAAGCTTTAGCTTAACCTGATGTCCTAAAATAAGTAAATTAGAATTTAAAAAAAACAACTATATAGACATTTAAAAGCAAAAATTAAAAGATATAAACACAAAAAAATGACTAAAACTTTTAACTAAAATTACAATGAAAGCAGAAAAACTAAAAATCAAAAATTTAAACAAAAACTATAATAAGTGTGTCAATCCCTGACAAGTACTGAATTGAGCTCTCTTTCGTGTCTTTTTGCACTGAATGGTAAAAAAACCATCAGTTTTGGCAAATACAGTTGGTTGTCTTAAAACCAACAGTTTGGAGAATATCAGAATACCATATATCAGTGTATTGGATCTGTGTATTGTTAGAGAAATGTTTACTTAATGCATTACAATTTAACTAAATTAGATATTAGTCGACTAAATCTACTGTAGATTTCGTCGACTAAAATCATATTTGACTAAAACTAAAAAACTTTCCGATGACTAAAATATGACTAAAACTAAATGACATTTCAGTCAAAAGACTATGACTAAAACTAAATCAAAATTTGCTGTCAAAATGAACACTGATACTCTAAAAACGGAGAATAAGACTTGGAGCATGCGCATAAACCTTACGCGCTGTATACAAACTTTAGTAAAGATTAGAAATAAAGCTTTACTTTAGTAAAGCTAATAGGCTCAGTAGCTTCTGTGGCACGAACACAAGCGTGTAGTCCGCTATTGTTGTTGTTGTTGTTGTTGCTGTTATGTGACGTAGCGGTGTCTGACTAGGGTCGAGACGTGGGGCATCATCATTTCACAAAATATATGGATTAGTTGTACACACAAAAACAGATGTCATTTTCATATTTATACACTGGATCTGTCTGGACGAAACACAGATACAATACAAAATTTGTACGTATACATCTAAATGTGTTTCTCTGAGTCCTCGTCTCTTCTCTCAACTCCAACCCTGACACTCTTGGTGTAAAGAGACTGAGCACTGACCTTCTGTAACTTATTGTTAAAAAAAAAGAAAAAAAAAAGACTGTTTCATACTGAGCATGGCCTATTATGACTTGCATGTAGTACCATAATAATGAATTTACATACAGTTGTGGTCAGAATTATTGGCACCCTTGGTAAATATGATCAAAGATGACTGTAAAAATAAATCTGCATTGTTTATCCTTTTGATCTTTAATTCATAAAATTAGCAAAAATCTAACCTTTTATTGAAGGAAAAGAATTGAAAGTGGGGGGAAAATCACATTATGAAATAAATGTTTTTCTCCAAAACACATTGGCCACAATTATTGGCACCCCTAGAATTTTTTATGAGTAAAATATCTCTGAAGTATATTCCCATTCATATTTAAAAAATTTTAGCACACCAGTCTGATCATGAACATGAAATTGTCCAGCCATGACTTCCTGTTCCACAGGAGTATAAACATGAGGAAACACAAAGGCCGAATTCAACCATTCATCACAATGAGTAAAACCAAAGAATATAGTTCTGATGTGCAGCAAAAGATTGTTGAGCTTCACAAAATAGAAAGTGGCTGTAAGAAAATAGCTGAAGCATTGAAAATCCCCATTTCCACCATCAGGGCAATAATTAAGAAGTTCCAATCAACTAAAGATGTTACAACTCTGCCTGGAAGAGGACGTTTGTCTAAATCGTCCTAATGCGCGGTGAGGAGGAGAGTTTGAGTGGACAAAGACTCTCCGAGGATCACAGCTGGAGAATTGCAGAGATTAGTTGAGTCTTGAGACTCAGAAAGCCTAAAAAATAATAATAATCAAACAGCACCTACATCACCACATGTTGTTCGGGAGGGTTTCAAGAAGAAATCCTCTGCTCTCATCCAGAAACAATCTCCAGCATATTCAGTTGTTAGACAAGACTGGAACTTCAAACAGGACCGGCTTCTATGGACAGATGAAACTAAAACAAGAGCTTTTTGGCAGCAAACCCACCAGATATGTTTGGTGCACACATGGATAAAAAGTACCCCATGCCCACGGTCCAATATACTGCTGGATCTTTAATGTTGTGGGCCTATTTTTCTGCTGGAGGTCCTGGACATCTTGTTCAGATACATGGTATCATGGATTCTATCAAATACCAACAAATAAAAAATCAAAACCTGACCACTTCTGCTAGACATCCTATAATGGGCTGTAGTTGGATCTTCCATCAGGACAATGATCCAAAACAAGCATCAAAACCAACACAAATATGTGTCACTGAGCACAAAATGAAGCTTCTGCCGTGGCCGTTCCAGTCCCCTGACCTGAACCCTAAAGAAAATGAGTGGAGTGAACTGAAGAGAAGAAGCACCAACATGGAGCTGGGAATCTGAAGGATCTGGGAATCTGAAGGATCTGGAGAGATTCTGCATGAAGGAATGGTCTCTGATCTCTTGTCAGGTGTTCTCCAAACTCATCAGGCATTATAGGTGAAGACTCAGAGCTGTTATCTTGGCAAAAGGAGGTTGCAAAAAGTATTTGAATAAAAGGGTGCCAATAATTGTGGGCAACATGTTTTGGAGAAAAACATTTTTCATAATGTGATTTTTCCCCCACTTTCAATTCTTTTCCTTCAATAAAAAGTTAGATTTTTGCCAATTTTATGAATTAAAGCTCAAAAGGATAAACAATGCAGATTTATTTTTACAGTCTTCTTTGATCATATTTACCAAGAGTGCCAATAATTCTGACCACAACTGTATGTTATAATGCTTACATTGCAAAAATATTAAAATAATAATATGTATATGTATTGGATTGATGTAAAGAATCATATACATGTATATAACATTTTAATTTGACCTAATTTGAATGGATTTAAATAGACTTGATCCAAAAAAATAATAATCTAATGTTGGATAATGAAAGATTTATTTGAATTCTACCTTCTTAGCAGTGACTTTGGTTAAAGTTAACTTTGTATTTATATATTGCATATTTTATTATGATTGATCTATTTTTATTGAATGCATTTTTTGAAATATGATGATTTGGAGGTCAAGAAACATTATCAACGTTGAAATCCTTTGTAATATTGTAAAAGTCTTTACTATTGTTACTTTTCATGAATTTAATTCACTTTCTTTAAAAAAAAAAATCTTACCGACACCAAACTTTTGAATGAAAGTGTGTATTAAATATTTATTTTTATTCACCTCAGACCAATGAATCGGTAACTACGGTAACCATGTTTTGTTTCCTTTCATGCCTCTTTGCAGTCTGCATAGTTCATTGTGTAAAAATGAAAAATGAATTTACTGAAGTAATTAACTAACACTTCTAAATAATCAGAGAAATGCTACCTTGCTGGACTTTTTGCTGGTGGCAGAGCCAGGTCTTGTGTTGCTGTTTAGCTGAGATGAGCTTGAGCTGACCAAATCATCTTCATCCTCTTCTTCATCGAAGTTCATGCTACTGGAGATTCCTTTGAACAAGAAAAAATATTGATGTGCTAATCAAATAGTGCGTCAATAGCAGAATATGAGGAAAGAACAGCAGCAGGCATAAAGCAAACATGGAGGCATTATGCAGTGCAAACGACACTGCAAATAACTGCAATCTGATGCCAAAAGAGCATATGGCATAAAATTCAGTAGACGCAACAAGCTGAGTACTTCTGGATAAAAAAAAATAAAAAAAACTCTTTGCTCTTAGTTCAACAAATTAGCAGAAAAAGAAATGCAAAGGACAAATAATTGTCCACAGTCCAGTTCAGCTCATACCAGCTCTAAAAAAGTCATGCAAACAGTAAACACACAATCTAATCCAAATCTTTCACAGCAGGAGGAGAGAGAGGCAGACACTGAATCTAAATGCTATAGCATGTAAGTAGATCTTAAAGTGTTAGTCGGCACATGATGATATTACAGGGAGATGATGTTTTTTTGCATGTTAGGAGATCAGTAATACTGAAGAACAATATGCAAATCTGCATGGCCTAATCGTCATGATCATAGTGGCCTCTCCATCTGTCTCTCTCTCCACTCTTGTTTGCATTACTCCGTGGACTATCGCTGGTGTACCTTTCTTCAGCATGGTGACCCGTAGGTCCTGTTTGCCCTGTGACTGTGTGTTGCCCACTGCCTCACCCTGGCCCTCTGCCTCGCTCTCCTGGGCAGGTGAATGGCCCACTGTCAGGATCTGAATCTGGTTGCCCAGCTCCTGACCCTCATCCTGGAAGGCAGCGGGCCCATCAATTCCTGTGGTACCACCACAACACAGTAACACTATATCAACCGTCCTTTATCCAGTTTGGTGTCACAAAATAATGGTGTTCATGGAAATATGGAGACAAACATTCAAATCTTAATGAGTGAATGTATGCGACCTGCACATTTAAAGTATGTGCAGTTACAAAAATCCGGCCGTGCGCAAACTGTAAACGGATAATCTTCTGATGATGAAATTAGAGTCACGTGCATTGTACGCTGACCCTCGCATACACGTAAAAAGTATATTTTAGGCTTTATGCTCACCAAGGCTGCATTTATTTGATCAAAAATACAGTAATATTTTGAAATATTATTACAATTTAACCCCCTGTTGTTGTTCGGTCATTTTAGAAAAAACTTCATCAGTATGGTACAACAACTTGGGGACATTTGCGGACATTTTCACAAAAACAAATGCAGTGAAGGGGTGAAGCTCTAAAACATCAAGAGTGCAAAATAGACACTCACTCACACATACTTATATACACACACCTATGAACTGGTGTGACTGTAACATAGAGCAAAGTTTTAAGAATTTGTGAAATAAATTAAAATTATATGGGGTGAAACTCTAAAACATCAAGAGTGCAAAACAGACACATCCACTCACGCATATACACACTTATGCGCACACAGACAGCCAGAAGGAGTTTGAGACCTTTTAACAGTAAATTGAGCTAGAAGATTAAAATTAGATCAAAATCAGATGAATGGAGTTGTAATCAAGCTATCCTGTTCATTTTTATTACATTTTTATTGAATTTTGTTGTTCGAATTATTTGTTATGGGTAACAAAATGCTTTCTCTGTCTTCTGGTTTTACAGTGATCATGATGCAAAAACTAACACTTTAAATCAACATTTAAAAAAAAATAAAAAATCTAAACTTTGGCAAAAAAATAGTCTCTGATAAACTCCAAATGCAAAACCAAATAACAGTGCGTTATTACATCTGAAAACTCTTCTCAGTAACAAGGGAATACATTGCCCTGTATTTATTCATTTATAGAGCTATACAGGCTTCTCGTGACTTCACCATGGTATTACAGTTTATTTTCTCATTCTTATATATTTTTTTCTCTACGAGGTGGCACTAATCTTCCCCCATTCAAAGGATTTTAAGTACTTTTGCTAAATTTTTAACTTAAATACTGCTTTAATTGAAAAATGGTATAAAATATTTTTACATTTATGAAATGTTTACTTTTTTATATTTTATATGGAAAAAAATGTTCAATAATTTAAATATGATTATTGTTTAGTAAC